>JAWNZC010000133.1:0-12500 GCA_035771165.1 Paragorgia papillata
GGGAAGGGAATATGAATGAGAATGGAATGGGAAGGGAATATGAATGAGAATGGGAAGGGAATATGAATGAGAATGGAAATGAGAATGGGAAGGGAATATGAATGAGATTGGAAATAAGAATGGGAAGGGAATATGAATGGGATTGGGAATGGGAATGAGAATGGGAAGGGAATATGAATGAGATTGGAAATGGGAATGGGAAGGGAATAAGAATGAGATTGGAAATGAGAATGGGAGGGGAATATGAATGAGATTGGAAATGAGAATGGGAAGGGTATATGAATGAGATTGGAAATGAGAATGGGAAGGGAATATGAATGAGAATGGAAATAAGAATGGGAAGGGAATATGAATGAGAATGGAAATGAGAATGGGAAGGGAATATGAATGAGATTGGAAATGAGAATGGGAAGGGAATATGAATGAGAATGGAAATGAGAATGGGAAGGGAATATGAATGAGATTGGAAAAGAGAATGGGAAGGGAATATCAATGAGATTGGAAATAAGAACGGGAAGGGAATATGAATGAGATTGGAAATAAGAATGGGAAGGGAATATGAATGAGATTGGAAATAAGAATGGGAAGGGAATATGAATGAGATTGGAAATGAGAATGGGAAGGGAATAAGAATGAGAATGGAAATAAGAATGGGAAGGGAATATGAATGAGAATGGAAATGAGAATGGGAAGGGAATATGAATGAGATTGGAAATGAGAATGGGAAGGGAATATGAATGAGAATGGAAATAAGAATGGGAAGGGAATATGAATGAGAATGGAAATGAGAATGGGAAGGGAATATGAATGAGATTGGAAATGAGAATAGGATAAAGAATGAAAATGGGAATGAAAATGAGAATAAAAATAAGAATGATCATAAGAGTGAGAATAAAAATGGAAATAAAAATGAGATTGGGAATGGGTATAAGAACAGGAGTAGGAATGAAAATAAGAACGAGAATGAAAATAAGAATGAGAATAAAAATGAGATTAAGAATAAGAATGGAAATAATTTACAAACTTTGTATATGATTCAATAGGGAAAGCGCGTATTTATTTGAAATAAATGAAGAAATTTACACGTTTCTTGAAATGCGAAGATAGAAGGTTAACGTTGGAGATGCTTGTTGTCTTCTTGTTTTGAAGATTGACGCACGCATTATTTTAGACATATTTGCCGCTGAGTTATAAGTTTTGAACTACTTTTGGACCATCCTAATGAGGCCGAAAGCCAGACGAGAGGCAGCGGGATATCGGGAATTTACCGCATCGTATATCAGGAAATATTCCGAATACTCATGCGCTATCACGTAAAACGCTGACAAAGACACGTATGTCTTGCAGACTCAAATGTCGCGTATTTCTGGCCATGTCCACAAGCAGTTGCTCGGCAACTTTCCGGCAACTTCTCCTTATATGAGCAACGTTTTTTGAACTGGCAACTTTTGTAGCTGCAAGCAACTATTTCGAAATTTGGCATTTATTCAGCAATTTTGACTATTTTAAGGAACAATTATCTGTGTACGTAAATTAAAAATTTACATTTTCCTTTGTTCTCGCTTAGTTTATGCTTTATATATAATACATCATTTCAGCTTTAAAATGAGTTCTTCCCTCTTCAGTCTACATGGTTTATCAGATTTATTAAAGTTTGTGGTAAACTTTGTCATCTTTTATCTTGGGTATTTAATACACCGTAACACGATATGACTGGAGTTCTATTGTCTTGTCATATTTACTTATATATCATTAACCTTGTTTTAAAAACACTTGTATTTACTCAGTTTTATGACTTTCATTAAGACAATTGTTCCTACATTTTCAAAAACATCGTTGTAGACACCAACACAAGGCATTTATCGCCATACCTCCTAACGGACAGAGCAAATGAACTAGCAACATTTAGCAACTTTCTTAAAACCTGGCAACTTTTTTGAAAAAATGGGCAATTTTTAAGCAAAATTTAATAATTTTTTAAGCAACTTTTTGCAAAATTTCGAGCAACTTGTGGACAGGCCTACGGCATGTGGAAATAAAAATGAGAATAAGAATGGAAATAAAAATGAGATTGGGAATGAGAATGGAAATAAGAATGAGAACGAAAATGAAAATAAGAATGAAAATGGAGATAAAAATGAAAAAGAATATCAGAATGGGGAGAAAAAGGAAATTGAGAAAAGGAATGCAAATAGAATGGAAAAAGTAATAAGAACAAGCACAACAATAGGAATAAGAATATGTATAAGGGATAAGGCACAACAATGAGAAAGAGAAAGAGAAAGAGAAAGAGAAAGAGAAAGAGAAAGAGAAAGAGAAAGAGAAAGAGAAAGAGAATAAGAATAAGAATAGGGGTAAAAATATGGTTGGGGTATATCGTACGACCAAGATTAGGAATAGGATTATGAGTATAGAAATAAGGATAAAAATAAGAGCAAAGATAGCAGACATCAACAATAAGATAATTTATTTCAGGAGTGTGTCCAACTGGCCTCAAAGAAGGCTTCATTCGCTGGGATGACGAGCAATCTGGAATCGACGAGAACAACAAGCACAAAGGCTATCTACCGGATGGCATCTACGAACAAACTAACACCACAATAAAATACTGCTGTAGCACCAAGGGAAACATAAATAACGCCATCAAACTACCTAACGTCAAGCCATTCTACCTTCTCACCTACGACTCAACGCAATGTCAGAAAGTACGAGGGATGAAAGCAACCAGCGAGTTTGTCAAGTTTGACGATGATGATCAAGCCAATACCGACGGCGATGGGGGCGTTTATCCGTACGGACCTAGCGAAGACCCGTTTAATCTAAAGATCTATTATTGCTATTATGAGCCAGGTAAGACCTTTCGGCATCCGGGAGTTAATAAACAAAGGTTGATAATTGATCATCGGGGGTTGATAACCGAGGATTGGAAATCGGGGGTTGATAATCAGGGGTTGATAATCGGTGGTTGATAATCGGGGGATTGATAATCGGGGGTTAATAATTCGGGGTTGATAAACGGAAGTTGATAGCTGCAAGTTGATAACAGAAAATCGGTATCCAGAATTTGATAACAGGATGTCAATAACCGGAAGTCTATAATCGGAAGTTGATGACCGGAAGTTGATAACAAGAAGTTGATAATTAAAAGTTGATAATCGGAAGTTGATAACCGGAAGTTGATAACAAGAAGTTGATCATTAAAAGTTGATAATCGGAAGTTGATAGCCGGAAGTTGATAACAAGAAGTTGATAATAAAAAGTTGATAATCGGAAGTTGATAACCGGAAGTTGATAACAAGAAGTTGATAATTAAAATTTGATAATCGGAGGTTGATAACCGGAAGTTGATAACAAGAAGTTGATAATTAAAAGTTAATAATCGGAAGTTGATAGCCGGAAGTGATAGCCTAAAGTTAATACCAGGAAGTTGATAACCGAAGAATGAAACCGGGGGTTGATAACCGGGGGTTGATAACCGGGACTAGTTTAATAACAGGGATTTACTGGAAAATACCTTTCCAAAATGTAAAGATCAGACAGCTAGTCTCGTGAAAGCACTGCAGGCTCCACATGAATCCAAGAGAGCCTACAAATTATATCACAAACCTTTTTTCACCTCAATTCAGGTGAAGAGAGCGTCAATGACCTTGGAATTGGAAAACAGGCAAAGGTAATATTTTTATGATACTAAAATAATTATTTTGTCCGACATAGTTCACAGTCAAAATGAAAATACCTTCCCACTTCCGCTTCTGTAGTTTGTTGTGTATTACTGTATTTCTGTAGCCGCTACCGAAGTCCCGTAGTCCATATATATATATATATATATATATATAGTTCAATCTACAGACACCGTGTTTCGCTGTACTACAGCTCATCAGTGTAGCTTGGAACAATCTGAATGAATTTCATCAATTACTTATACACATGCGATCGTCGGTGACAACCGCATGTGGGAAAGCATCGGTGAAGTACATTCAGATAGCGTGAAGTGCGCATGGGCCCAGAGTGCTCAAACTTCCACAAGTGTAGTGAGCGTTGCATTATCGCTAATAGGTACCCACGGCAACTTCACAGAGTGCTCAACAACACCGAAGTGGAGGAGCATACATATATATATATATATATATATATAATATATATATATTTCTAAAACTCATTAATAATTCATGAGGAAAATTCAAAAGAAATTAAGGTTTAATCAATGTCTGTTTTACCCCCGGTACAGAACTGATATCAGTGTCTGTAAATGTGATACAGAACTGTTTAATAAAACATCAGTTCTGTATCACATTTACAGACACTGATCATATCAGTTCTGTAGCAAGTGTACAGACACTTCGCATTCAACTATCTTGAGTGAGGTACGCTGGTAGCGTCCTCATATACAAGATGAAGATGCAAACATTTGTTGCCCAACAACATTTGTTGAATAACAAATGATGACCAGTAAGGCCATTTATGCCACGTCACTTGTGGGACTAATATTAAATTAAAGCGCATGCTCGTATCACTAATTTAATAATCGTAGCCTATTAAACCTTACCTCGAAGCGTTATCAGCTGTTAACATGATTTATTTTTGTTTAGTTATCTTAATAGGCGTTTTAGAAGTCATTTACAGAATTCGTGTCCGTTCTGTATCGGCTTCGCCTCGTGTCTGTATACCCCGATACAGAACGGCCACTCATTCTGTAAATAGTACATAACGTGGTTTTTGCCTTTTCGGGGTAGGGGGTATTTACCCCAAAAAATTTTTTGGCAAGAAGTGCCCTTATTAGCATGTGCAGTGTGCACGGACTTTTTACCCAATCCGTGGAGATTGGGTAAAATGTCTGCGCGCAGGCTATGCGGAATGGAATGAATGCAGTTATGAATCTACTCAAATAATCTGCGCACTTTAACAGATTTTGAATCGGAGTGTGAGTGGTTAGATTTTGCTCAAAAGTGCCCTCAAATGCTGGAAATGCCATTTCAGAGACCCTAGATTCAAAAATTTTCCGGGGGAGCATGCCCCCGAACCCCCTAGAGAGAGAGAGGGGTCAGTACTTCATGTATATCTATTTGATTTCTTAAACGCAGTAACGTTCGCTTTGCTTTCTAGGACGGCACATCCAAGATGACGTCACCAGCCTTAGCCGTTGCAATCGGCTGTGGAGTTGCCGGAGCCATTGTCGGGACAGCCTCGATTGCATTCATCATTAAACGTGTTTTGGCGAAACGACGAAAACCGTACGAAGCAGCCCCAGAAGGCCCTTAAAAGTGCACATAAAACACAAAAATTACACTTAAAATTACAAAGTAACATCTTTTGCAGTTTTTCGTTTCCTTGCTTTGTTGTCGAGATATTTCAGTTTGTTTGATATGCAAATTAAATATCTTGATGTCATGTATGTGCATAATGAGTTATCAGAGAAGGTTATATATCTTTGCTTATTATCAAACATAACCACTTGAAAATTCTACATGTTTGGTGTTCTGGGAGAAACACGTTCGCATGCTTCTTTCGAATTAATTTGGTTTGATAATAGCAAAGATATATTATAACCTTTCCAAAAAACTGAAAAAGGTGTTATGTAGTTCTGCATTTGCCATGGACAAGCCGTGTACATAGTCACTATAGTGCGTGGTTAGCGCCAGTAAGTTGACTGACTGACGGCACTGATAAGCACGGCACCTCCCTCCATAGATAATGGAAGGGGAACTGGATAGGAAACTTAAAACGATGTTACGAAACCGGAAATGATGTTTGCACAATTTATTATACACTTATAAGCAGCTAATCACCTAACGGGTGGTCCCACATGGCCACGATCAGCTATTGCTGAAATTAAACAATAGTGCAAGTAATAGATACAGCTCGGCTGCGAATGCTGTATCTTTCTTAAAATACAAATGCATCTAAGTAATCAAGTTCACCAACTATTTTGGGGATACGGTCTGTTTTAGCCGAGAAAATCGAAGCTAAAGTTAGTGTAAATCAGGACGATGCTGTATCCGATTTACAACCACTGCTACTTGACTTAAATGACGTCACATGTGTCTCCTCCCAATCCTCTATAATTTGCGGCTTTTTCATATAAATAGCTATGTTTAAAGCGAGATATCTCTGGAATGAATGGACCAAATCAAAAACTGTAAAAGAACTTAATTATCAGCTATTTTTGCGTCCTATTTTCAGAAAACTGAAAACTGTGTAGGGTATGCACTTTAAGTTTCATGGAGAGCGTCTCGTATGTGAGTGTATCTCATTCGCGCTTTCTCGTTTGTGCATTGTACCTTTCCTTTTAGTTTCATGTACTATACGGCTTCACTTCTATTTTGTACTTTTGTTGTAGTTTACCCCATAACGTTGTAAAAATGAAATAAATAAATGTGTCTTAAGAAAGAAAAGGCATTGAGTTGAAATCAGAGTAAATCATGGAGTAATATAAAAGTAAAGTGCTGTGTAAGCAGTGTGTTACGATGTATAGAAAATCTTAAAGATGGTGAACTGCTGAGATTTTAGAGAACGAAATACTGACGTTTTAAGTCAAAGTTCTTCATCAGAGTAAATCATGGAGTAATATAAAAGTAGAGTGTTGTGTAGGCAGTGTGTTACGATGTATAGAAAATCTTACAGATGGTGAACTGCTGAGATTTTAGAGAACGAAATACTGACGTTTTAAGTCAAAGTTCTTCATCAGAGTAAATCATGGAGTAATATAAAAGTAGAGTGCTGTGTAGGCAGTGTGTTACGATGAATAGAAAATCTTAAAGATGGTAAACTGCTGAGATTTTAGAGAACGAAATACTGACGTTTTAAGCCAAAGTCCTTCATCAGAGTAAATCATGGAGTAATATAAAAGTAGAGTGCTGTGTGTAGGCAGTGTGTTACGATGAATAGAAAATCTTAAAGATGGTGAACTGTTGAGATTTTAGAGAACAAAATACTGACGTTTTAAGCCAAAGTTTTTCATCAGAGTAGATCATGGAGTAATATAAAAGTAGAGTGTTGTGTAGGCAGTGTGTTACGATGCATAGAAAACCTTAAAGATGGTGAACTGCTGAGATTTTAGAGAACGAAATACTGACGTTTTGAGTCCAAGTTCTTCATTAGAGTAAATCATGGAGTAATATAAAAGTAGAGTGCTGTGTAGGCAGTGTGTTACGATGTATAGAAAATCTTAAAGATGGTGAACTGCTGAGATTTTAGAGAACGAAATACTCACGTTTTAAGCCCAAGTCCTTCATCAGAGTAAATCATGGAGTAATATAAAAGTAGAGTATTGTGTAGACAGTGTGTTACGATGTAAAGAAAATCTTAAAGATGGTGAACTGTTGAGATTTTAGAGAACGAAATACTGACGTTTTGAGTCAAAGTCCTTCATCAGAGTAAATCATGGAGTAATATAAAAGTAGAGTGTTGTGTGGGCAGTGTGTTACGATGTATAGAAAATCTTAAAGATGGTGAACTGCTGAGATTTTAGAGAACGAAATACTGACGTTTTGAGCCAAAGTTCTTCATCACAGTAGATCATGGAGTAATATAAAAGTAGAGTATTGTGTGTAGGCAGTGTGTTACGATGTATAGAAAATCTTAAAGATGGTGAACTGCTGAGATTTTAGAGAACATAATACTCACGTTTCAAGCAAAGCCCTTCATCAAAGTAAAACATGGAGTAATAGTGACATTTTATATAGGCAGTATTTCATTCTCTAAAATCTCAGCAGTTCGCCATCTTTAAGATTTTCTATACATCGTAACACACTGCCTATACAGCACTCTACTTTTACATTACTCCATGATTTACTCTGATGAAGAACTTTGGCTCAAAACGTCAGTATTTCGTTCTCTAAAATCTCGTTGATTCTTACTTACGGGTGACCAACACAAGGTGTACTAGAAACGGGTAGAATCAGCACCAGAAATAGCTTTTTAGCTAACAAAGCTTTAATGAAAGTCAGTAGACAAGAAGCCAACAGTAAACGTTAATTCACGAGGTAAGATTTCAAAGTTAAGTGAGAAAGAGGGACATCAAGCAAGCAACATCTTATTACAGAAACCTTTAACACTTATTACAAAGCTTTCAGGGAGGTTAAGGTGAGACCGCTGGGTGCATCGTGCGCTGAATTGCGTCATGCATATGTATATGCCGGTATATGTATATGTATATGTATATATATGTAAATATGTATATATGCATGTATATATATGTATATATGTATATATGTATATATGTATATATGTACATATGTATATATGTACATGTATATATGTATATATGTATATGTAAATATGTATGTATATATATATATATATATTTATACAATACCCTGGTTGCTATGCGTGTTTTCATTGGTTGTTGGCCATGATCTATTAGAGGACAGACACATGGTCACGTCAGATCACGTCAGCTGACTTGCTTATTTCTTTCTTCATGCCCCAAAATCTGGGGAAGAGTTTCGATAAAAACCTTTTAAATTTTTATTGTATAAAACAAATAGATTCCATTTTTTTGTTGTCTGTTCAGTTATAGATACACAGAGGACGTCACAACGTGGTAAGAACATCAGTGACCCACTCGACTGCGTCTCGTGGGCCACTTTTTTGTTCTTACCACGTTGTGACGTCATCTGTGCATCTATAACTGAACAGACAACGGCAAAATGGAATCTATTTGTTAAATATATATATATATGTAAATATGTAAATATGTAAATATGTATATGTATATGTACTGTATATGTACAGGTATGTATATATATATATATATATATATATATATATATATTTATTATATGGCTTTGTAATATCCTGAGTTCTGATTGGTCAACGCACGGTCCGGAAAAATGCGTATCCGGACCGTCTTTTTCCGTATCCGGACCGCTGTCCCGGATGTTGATTTTGCTCGCGTGAATTTCTAAGGTTTTCACACTAAGTTTGATACAATAATTATCGAAAAACTTGAAATAGCCATATAATAAACGCTTTATTAACCTCGTTTACTCGGTCTGTACGGGAAAATATCAGACCTCGGTCTTTTTTGTACGAACCTCGCCTGCGGCTCGGTTCGTACTGTCAAGACGTTGGTCTGATATTTTCCGTACAGACGTCGTTCTCGGTTAATAATCTTTTAATCGCTCCTTCACTTCGGTGTTGTTGAGCACTCTGCGAAGTTGCCGTGGGTACCTATTAGCGATAATGCAACGCTCACTACCCTTGTGGAAGTTTGAGCACTCTGGGCCCATGCGCACTTCACGCTATCTGAATGTATTTCACCGATGCTGTCCCACATGCGGTTGTCACCGACGATCGCATGTCTATAAGTAATTGATGAAATTCATTCAGATTGTTCCAAGCTACACTGATGAGCTGTTGTACAGCGAAACACCGTGTCTGTAGATTGAACTATATATATATATATATATATATTCAAATAAAAAAGTGTTGTTCGCGAAATGTCGAAAAGTGCTCAATACCGTAAAGATAGAGCGAATATACTATAAGTGGGCTTACCTCAAATGTTGATGGTCGCTACTGTCAGTTTCACGCTGGGCGATCTTCAGAGCCGCCTGAAGATCGCCCAGCGTGAAACTGACAGTAGCGACCATCAACATTTGAGGTAAGCTCACTTATAGTATATATATAAATATATATCACAAATGCATTTGAAAGCTAATTTGTTTGAATAAGCGATTGGGAAAACAGAAAAGTTAAGTATTAGTAATTTAAGTATATATGCATGTTAACCCAGATTGATAAACGTTTATAATATATATTTTTACTCTAATTTTACTCTTAAACTCTAATTTTAAGTCTTAAACAGGAATAAAACCTGGAACTTTCTAATCACAGTGAGACCTAGGCTTGATTTCCAGCCATCTCACGGACTCCGGTGCACTCACCTCTCCTGGAAGAGTGGGTTGGACGAGTAAACATGGGCACACAATTGTTAAAGTGTTTATGAAACGAAAATTAAGTTTGTCTTATTTGAAAGTACTTTTGAAATGACAGTGGAACATCTTTTGCAGTTTTTTTGTTTCCTTGCTTCGTTGTTGAGATATTTCAGTTTGTTTGATATGTGAAACTAACCAGTGACATCACAACGTGCATAATGACTTACTGGGAAAGGTTATATATCTTTGCTACTATTAAACGGAATCAGTTGAAAATGTATATCTTTGTTGTTGTAAGGGAAAAGCACACACACACACAACTGCTTCGAAGTGCCATTCCGTCTGATACTAGAAAAAATATATAACCTTTCCCGGTAAGTCATTATGCACGTTGTGACGTCACTGGTTAGTTTCGCTTATAGAACAAACTGTGATATCTTAAAAGCAAAGCAAGGAAACAAAAAACTGCAAAAGATGTTACTTTGTCATTTTAAAAGTACTTTCAAATAAGACAAACTTAATTTTCGTTTCATAAGCACTTTAAATGTTACTTTCTCTTGCAGCAGTACATGGACAAAAGGAAAAGATATTCAGTAGCTATGCAACACCTAGCTGGATTTTCATGCTCACTCTAGCTTATGCAGCGATTGTCTTGTCCGTAATTCTTAAAGATCTTAAGGGGTTTAAGGTTAAGCGACAAGACTTAGAAGAACACTTTCCGAATGATAAGTTGCAAACATTATCGCAAGGTAAATAAATATAAAGTGCTGTACACAAATGTATGCAAGGAAGGAAGGGAGGGAGGGAAGGAGAGGGGGAGGAGGAAGGAAGGAAGGGAGGGAGGTAGGGAGAGACGGAGAAGGAAGGGAGAAAGAAAGGGAGGAAAAGAAGGGAAAGAAGGCAGCGCGGGAGAAGGAAGGAAGGGGAAGAGGAAGAGAGAAAAGAATGAAAAGAGGGAGGGAGGAGGGAAGGGAAGGAAAGAGGGAGAAGGAAGGAAGGGGAAAAGGAAGGAAGGAAAGAAGGAAGGGAGGGAGGGAAGGAGAGAGGGAGGGAGTTAGAGAGTGAGGGAGGGAGGGAGGGAGGGAGGGAGGGAGGGAGGGAGGGAGGGAGGGAGGGAGGGAGGGAGGGAGGGAGGGAGGGAGGAGGGAGGAGGGAGGGAGGGAGGGAGGGAGGGAGGGAGGAGGGAGGGAGGGAGGGAGGGAGGGAGGGAGGGAGGGAGGGAGGGAGGGAGGAAAGGAAGGAAAGGAAGAAAAGAAAGAAAAGAAAGAAAAGAAAGAAAAGGAAGGAAGGAAGGAAGGAAGGAAGGAAGGAAGGAAGGAAGGAAGGAAGGAAGGAAGGAAGGAAGGAAGGAAGGAAGGAAGGAAGGAGGGAAGGAAGGAAGGAAGGAAGGAAGGAAAGGAAGGAAGGAAGGAAGGAAGGAAGGAAGGAAGGAAGGAAGGAAGGAAGGAAGGAGGGAAGGAAGGAAGGAAAGAAAGAAGGAAGGAAGGAAGGAAGGAAGGAAGGAAGGAAGGAAGGAAGGAAGGAAGGAAGGAAGGAATGACAAACAAATAGACAGATGAATGGATGGAAGAAAGGAGGGAAAGTAGGAAAGAAAGAAGGCAGATAAAAAACAAACAAACAAACAAACAAACAAACAAGTAAACAGACAGACAAATAGAAACATTAACTAACGAGAACTATTTAAATTAAGATGCATGGTCTAGTGAGCTAATCAAGCGTCTCAATGCTCACTCCTGCAAACCTGGTGCCATACATCAAAACACGACCTTACTTCATGGACTCAAAGCAGGAACCTTCCAAGAGTTGGGTCGAGTCAAAGATGTTGAAGTGTGTGTGTTGCAATGCTGTGAGAGTCATCACTGTGAACTGGCATTATTCCAGGACAACTATTGTTATGGAATAACTTGCTATAGTCAACAACATTGTAAAACTGTTCCAGCACTTGAAAGCAACCATGAACTAGTCACTGTCTTCTTGTACAAAACTTCAAGGGCAAATGTAACTTCAAATACAGGTAAGGTATCCCCCTTTTACAACAGAAAGTAACTTTATATATATATATATATATATATATATATATATATATATATATATATATATATATATTTATACAAAGTATGAAGTATAGTTTTACCTTAAAGTCTTCGCTACAGAGGTTTCACCCTAAACGGGATCATCAGGCGACTGAATGATCCCGTTTAGGGTGAAACCTCTGGTAGCAAAGACTTTAAGGTAAAACTATACTTCATACTTTGTATTTTGCTCTATCTATATGGTATTGAGCACTCTCTAACATTTCGTGAACCATAACTCACTTATATATATATATATATATACAAACGAGCATGTGTGATTTTGTTCACGGAATGTCGGAAAGTGCTCAATACCATAAAGGAAGAGCGAATATAATATAGTTTAAGTGGACTTACCTCAAAATGTTGAGTGTCGCAACTGTCAGTTTCACGCGGGGCGATCTTCAGGCAACTGAGTTGTTTCAATTCGTGGGCCGCTTAAATGGTTTTGGTCAAAAGGTGGGTATGTGGGCGGTGAAACAATGAATGCATCCCTCAAATGGTTTTGGTAGAAAGGTGGGCGTGTGGGTGGTGAAACAGTGAATGTATC
>JAWNZC010000133.1:17500-27500 GCA_035771165.1 Paragorgia papillata
TAATTATAAACGAGTTCCTCATTGGCGAATTGCATATGAATTTAAACCCTGATCACGCGTGCCTATAATTCATTAAAACTGTTTGCCTATTAATTCACGTAATTATCAATTCAATTTCTCGGCTTTCGTTCAACGTGAAACGCAAACACGACATTATGTTTCTGCTTGGAAAAAAACCCCATTAAAGTATTGATTATTATATAAACTAGCTATTGTCTAAGTTTATTATTTTTTTAGAAAGTATATATATATATATATTAGTTTTAAGTAATTTACTTCGAAACATATGTTTTTAAATCTTGTGGTAGCCACCCGTAGTCTTTGACGAATGTTGGTCAGTTAATGTATAAAAACACTCGTTTTCCATGGTAACTTCAAAACTGCTTGGCAATCGCACTGTTTTGTTGATTAAAATAATAAAGAGCTGAGTTTAGTCATAATTAAAGTCATTTTATCGGTCGCCCTTATATAACTGCTATATATATAGCTTTGATAAAGTCAGACGAGGTTCACAGTCGAAAGTCATTCTTTGGGTTTATATTCTTCGCCTCGTTTTCTGCCATAACGGAACTGTGAAGAAAGTCAGACGAAAGTCGAAGACGAATTTGAACTAACTGTTATAGCTTGGACAAAGCCAGACGAAGTCAGTCACAGTCGAAAGTCATTGTTTGGCTTCATCAATCTTTGCTTCAAGTTCTACTTCAACAAACTGTTGAAAAAATCAGACGAAAGTCGAAGAGAAAAGTTGAAGACGAAGTCACCTTTTTGTTCTTGAAAATGTCTGCGCCAAGCAAAGCAGGAACGAGAACAAGTGTAACTGTTAAAAAGAAGAAACGACCACGAACAAGAGTTGAAAGATTAAAACTAAAGGAAGCTAACCTAAGACGAGATTTAAAATCGACGTTGAATGAAATCAAGGAAGACACGGAAAAGCGAGGCAAGCAGGAATCGTTGGGGACGTTCGAACGACAGAAGCTTGCGAATCGCTCAACAGTCATACGTTCAAAACTCCTCCGTCTACAAGATGAAATTGAGACGAGGAACTACGTGAAAGACGATAACGAGAGTAAGCAGATTCGTAGCAAGATTGAAGACCGTTATGCGTTCGCTGCGAGAAAGCACAACCGATTACTCAGGATGACTGCCGAATTGGAAAGACTAAAAGCAGACTTGGACGCCATTCGCGTTATAGCGAACAACGAATTAGGGCTGGAAAGAAGAGAGTTCGATCGAGCTAAGAGCGTACCAAACGCGTCCTTGGTCGACCAGCGAAAAACGTTAGCCGGGAGAACAAGAGTTTCAACTACCAGTTTTAGACACTCGACAAACAAACTCGACGACGCGGCCGAAGAGAGGGAAGAACGCTTGGAAGACGTCCGCGATTCCTTGTCGAAACTAGGAATCGAGACACCGCGCCAAAAACTCGAGAAAGCCGATGGACTGGAGCACAAATATGATATGACGAGGGAAATTAGAAACCTGGCCCATGGGCAGATGATTTCAAGGCTACACAAGAATTCCTACTGGCGAATCAATCCCCCCTACAGACGAAAACGGAAGACAGTGGCGCACGTACGAAGGGCATATGCACGTGATTTTTACGAACATAAAGTTGATATTGACAAAGCCAGAGACGCGAACGTGGTGAGCCCGAGAAAAGAAGTGTTGGAGCAGATGAAAAAGGAAGATGAGTTGACTAGGTTTAAAATGTTATCCGGACGGACCATCTCGGTTAAGAAAATGAAGGACTTCACTCCGCCAGGAATGACTTTGACTACAGTTGAATAGTAAAGCTTTTGTATTGTATATTTGTATATAGAGAACTCGTGGCCAAGCTCTTGGCAACGGCTTCCGTAGCTTAGTGGTCAGAGCACTGCACTAGCATCGCAGGGTCGCTCGATTCATAGCCAGAAGACCTTACAATACAATACAATACAATACAGTACAGTACAGTACAGTGCAGTACAATATTGACAATACAATACAGTACAGTGCAGTACAGTAAAGTACAGTACAATACAATATTGACAGTACAGTACAGTACAGTACAGTACAGTACAGTACAGTACAGTACAGTACAGTACAGTACAGTACAGTACAGTACAGTACAGTACAGTACAGTACAGTACAGTACAGTACAGTACAGTACAGTACAGTACAGTACAGTACAGTACAGTACAGTACAGTACAGTACAGTACAGTACAGTACAGTACAGTACAGTACAGTACAGTACAGTACAGTACAGTACAGTACAGTACAGTACAGTACAGTACAGTACAGTACAGTACAGTACAGTACAGTACAGTACAGTGTTTTCACAATTGGTCCTGGTTTGGTCATAAAATGTATGTATCGTTAATAAAATAAGCCCTCTTAATAAAATCTTATATCTTTCTCAATTCATTGTGAAATAATAGATGGATAAATTAATGAGTTTACAAACAACAAAACTAAAATAAAGCAAGCAATAAGGTACCTTTATTTATCGATTTGTTTGGCAAAATACATTTAGTCTTTCTAAATTGGACCATCTATGACTTCGTATATACCATCCCAAGTTCGCCGTTCGGCAGGCTCTCACATTCAAATAGACTCGGCAAAGCTCTGGCTCTGACATGCACAATAGACTTGTTCCCAGGCCTTTTTGTTGCCATGTCCATGGTAAATCGCCAACGACTCCACATTCCACACTTTAATCTCTTGGTATGATAGTCCAATTCCTTGATCATTGAAAAATTCCGCGCTCTAATCTCTTGGTATGATAGTTCATAACATCACTCAGGATTCCTTCATCATTGACAAATTCCGCACTTTAATCTCTTGGTATGATAGTTCATCGCATCACTCAGGATTCCTTCATCATTGACAAATTCCGCACTCTAATCTCTTGGTATGATAGTTCATCACATCACTCAGTATTCCTTGATCATTGACATATTCCGCACTCTAATGTCTTGGTATATGATAGTCCGTCACATCACTCAAAATCCCTTCATCATTGACAGGAATCCAAGGTCTTTCATAGCAGTCCACGCCTTATTCCGTTGGCAAGATAGTCCTTCACATTATTAGACAAAATTCTTCTGTCTTTCGTAAGATCTTATGCACTTCAAAATCCTTTTCCACGATGCTCCATTAATCACTCACGAATCCAAGATCTTTCATAGCAGTCCAGACTCTATTCTGTTGGAAAGACAATCCTTAACATTAGATAACTTTCTATAATGATAACAGATAAAGTTATTTGCCCCTAGAGGCCATTCAGTAATGTATAGGTATTTAATTATTGAAAGATTAAGCGACTCAAAATCTCAAACGGACCAACGCAACCCCCAAAATATGTTCACTTTTGTGAAGTGTCCTCTGTCGAAGCTTCAATTCCCTGAACCAATCATAGAGATAGAGCTGGATTTTGGCAACCTGTAGGGTATGTTGGTGTGATAATTTCTTCGTTTTTACAGTAAAACTTGAACTATACTCGCTGTAGAATTAGATGAAAAAGTTCGCTCAAGTTGCTGCAAATGGTGTTTCCGAGGTTCTAGATTTCACAAATTTCCGGGGGGAGGACCCCCGGACCCCCCTACAAATACGGTCAATAATTGCCACTACTGCCCCACGACTTTATGACACCTTGCTACGGCACTGCTACCACAGACAGCCCGAGTAATAAGGTGTTGCTCCGAGTGACGAACCATACCGGACAAGTAGAGAAAACTCGCGGGTTCGAATCTCAAGCAGGACCAAGTAGAGCTTTTTCTCTACTTGTCTGGTACACGCGTAAAAACGCACAACTTGTTCACGGTTGTCAACAGGCGTGAACAATGTTGTGCTGCTCGCCGTGAACAAGTTGTCAACAAGTTGTTCACTTATGGTTCGAACAACTTGTTCACGGATAAATCAACAGTCATGAACAAGTTGTTCCAACAGCACATTTTTATAGCCAACAACGTTGTTCGCACATGATACAACATGCTGTAACAGCATGACGAAATAACAACGATGAACAACAATGTTACAACAATGGTGAACATGGTTGATGTATCAACACGTTCTTCGGTTGCTACAACATGCGTGAACAACCGTTTTTGTTTCATCAAGCTGTAAAAACTTGTTGAAACAATGACGAACAATGTTGTTCATTTATCAATGTTGTTCACATATGTCAACAAGTTGTTACAGCATTGTTCAGGCAACAATGCTGTAACAACTTGCGAGATTTTTACGCGTGTATGGTTCGTCACTCGGAAGAAACTTGAAGAAATTAGTCTATTTCGAAATATCAAATAACCGAAGTACCATCATTTCCCAACTTGACCTGTAGCTCAGTCGGCAGAGCCTCGGACTACTGGGACTAGTAAACCGAAGGTCGCGAGTAGAGATTTTCTCTACTCACCCAGTGTGGTTCGTCACGTAGTTCACTGTCCCTTATTAATAATTGTTCTAAAACTTTCCATACCTCGCGCAACGTCCCATTTCGGCGACGTCTATTCCGCCACACGTAAATCACTTTGATTGATGACGTTTTGACATGCGCAATAGTCAGTATTCATTTCGTCACGCGACCCAGCCAATCAGGGGAATCCCAAAAATCTTGACATGCGCAGAATGGGGCTTCTATTTTTTTCACGTGACCCAGCCAATCACGGGCATCCACAAAATCCTGACATGCGCAGAATGGAGCTTCTATTTCTTCACGTGACCCAGCCGATCATGGGCATCCAGAAAATCCTGACATGCGCAGAATGGAGCTTCTATTTCTTCACGTGACCCAGTCAATCACGGGCATAAAGAAAATCCTGACATGTGCAGAATGGAGCTTCTATTTCATCACGTCACCCAGCCAATCATGGGCATCCAGAAAATCCTGACATGCGCAGAATGGAGCTTGTATTTCGTCAAATGACCCGTCAATCACGATCCAAGAAAGCGTCACGTGTCAAAATGCATTGCCATGACAACATAGTGGTCCAGCCAATCACAATTCCGAAACTATCCGAAAATACAAAACAATTTCATTTTCATATTTCTGAGCGGCCAAATAAGCCAATCACAACTCAGAAACTTTTACAAGAAATATCACCCTGTTGTTAACCAGCCAATCACAACAGAGCACGAGTAAATAAATTATGAAAATTACATCCGGTATTAATAACCAGATGAACAAAACATACTGTACATTTTTATCCGGTGATTTTTCTTGTTGTTTTTTTTAATTTTTGTAAGTTTTTTTTGTTTTTTTTGATTTTTTTGTAATTTTTTTTTGATTTTTGTAACAGTTTGTAATTTTTTTTATTTTTATAACATTTTGTAAATTTTTTTGATTTTTGTAACATTTTGTAATTTTTTTTTATTTTTATAACATTTTGTAAATTTTTTTGATTTTTGTAACATTTTGTAATTTTTTTGGGTTTTTTTAAAAATTTTTTGGCTGGATTTTTTTCAATCCGTTTGTGCAAAAACGACGACTTGATGGATCATTTGTCCATCTCGGCGAAGAACTGATCGATGTCGATCAGATCGCTGACGGTGAACTTAGCGTTGGAGACGGCTGAAGCTCCGAGTTCTTGCCCAAGAAATCGTTTGCGGGTGTAAACAACATCGTGCTAGATAGACACAAGAAATAATATTAATTACATGGTCACCACGAAATCCTTTGTTTCAACTCCACCTCACCTCACCTCACCTCACGTCACCTTACCTTACCTCACTTCACCTCACCTCACCTCACTTCACTTCACCCCACCTCACCTTACTTCACCTCACTTCACCTCACCTCACTTCACCCCACCTCACCTTACTTCACCTCACCTCACTTCACCACCTCACCTCACTTCACTTCACCCCACCTCACCTTACCTCACCTCACTTCACCTCACCTCACTTCACTTCACTTCACTTCACCCCACCTCACCTTACTTCACCTCACTTCACCTGACCTCACTTCACTTCACCTCACCTTATTTCACCTCACCTTATTTTACCTCACCTTACCTCACTTCACCTCACTTCACCTCACCTCATCTCACTTCACCTCACCTCACTTCACCTCACCTTATCTTACCTCACCTCACTTCACCTCACCTCACCTCACCTCACCTCACCTTACTTCATCTCACCTCACTTCACCTCACCTCACCTCACCTCACCTTACTTCATCTCACCTCACTTCACCTTACCTCACCTCACCTCACCTCATTCCACTACACATCAACTCACCTCACCGCACCTCACCTCACCTCACCTCACCTCACTTCACCTCACCTCACCTCATCGCACCTTACCTCAACTCACATCACCTCACTTCATCGCACCTTACCTCACCTCACTTCATCACACCTTACCTCACCTCACTTCATCGCACCTTACCTCACCCCACATCACATCACCTCACCTCACCGCACCTTACCTCACCCCACATCACCTCACCTCACTTCATCGCACCTTACCTCACCCCACCCCACATCACATCACCTCACCTCACCCCACATCACATCACCTCACCTCACTTCATCGCACCTTACCTCACCCCACATCACATCACATCACCTCATCGCACCTCAACTCACCACACCTTACCTCACCTCACCCCACGTCACGTACATCTACATCAATAAAATCACAACACAAACTCTGAGAGGACTCAAACACACAACCTTCCGTACACCACAACAAGAACTAACTTCAAGCTTAAAGTCCTACACTAACTAACAAAACATACCCTATACTGCACACGTTCATTGTGCTCCGCATGTTTGGCCACAATATTCTCGATTCGCTTCTTCCTATTCTCCCCATGCGTCTTCATCTTCTTCTCCACTTTGTCCATCAATTCCTGTGCTTTCGCTTTCTCGACCTCTACTTGGGACTTGTCCTTTGCGCGCTGCTTCCTCTTGCCCAGGCCATGAATCCGGCTCTTCATAGCGTCATCCCGACGTTTCTGCGCGTTCGCCTGACGCAGGGCGAGTTCCCCGGCATTCGCCCTCGGCGTCATCGGTCGCATTTGACGTCGGGTGTTTGGGCGAGAGGAAGGAGGACGAAGCTTAGCACCTTCCAACGGAATCACAAAAGTGACGCATTTTGACGCGGTCTCGTTGGAAGTACTGGGACATAATGGATCGACGGAAGACGGATCTTGATGTTCAGCATGTGGAATGGAAAGAGGTTTGGCTAGAGCCTCGACTTGATGTTCAGCTTGAACATCATTGGACACTGTGGTAGATTTCCCACGGAACGGAGTCTTCGGACGGCGCTGAAGTTTGGCACGTCTCTTTTTAGCGTAACGACGGAGATTTTCGGGAGTGAAGACAAAATCTGAAACAAAGGATAGCACTAAAGTGAAGTACGCTAAAGTGAAGTGGAATAGAGTAGAGTAGAGTGGAGTGGAGTAGACTGGAGTGGAGTAGACTGGAGTGGAATAGAGTGGAGTGGAGTAGACTGGAGTCGAATAGAGTAGAGTGGAGTAGAGTAGAGTAGAGTAGAGTAGAGTAGAGTAGAGTGGAGTGGAGTGGAGTGGAGTGGAGTGGAGTGGAGTGGAGTGGAGTGGAGTGGAGTGGAGTGGAGTGGAGTGGAGTGGAGTGGAGTGGAGTGGAGTGGAGTGGCGTAGAGTAGAGTAGAGTAGAGTAGAGTAGAGTAGAGTAGAGTGGAATAGAGTGGAGTAGAGTGGAGTGGAGTGGAGTAGAGTAGAGTGGAGTGGAGTGGAGTGGAGTGGAGTGGAGTGGCGTGGAGTGGCGTGGAGTAGAGTAGAGTAGAGTAGAGTAGAGTAGAGTCGAGTCGAGTCGAGTGCAGTGGAGTGGAGTGGACTAGAGTGGGGTGGGGTAGGGTGGAGTGGAGCGGAGTGGAGTAAAGTGGAGTAATGTGGAGTGGAGTAGAGTGGAATGGAGTAGAGTGGAATGGAGTAGAGTGGAGTAAAGTAAAGTGGAGTAGAGTAGAGTGGAGTAGAGCGAAGTGAAGTAGAGTGGAGTAGAATGGAGTGGAGTGAAGTGAAGTGAAGTGAAGTGCAATGAACCTTACCTTCCTCCTCACCGCTGCTCTCTGGCGGTGTTGGGGAACTGAATGACAGTTTTTTCTCCTTAAAAAATGGCACAACTTGACGACCTTCAGACAAAGCTGGTGCTCTGTAAGTCTAAATAAAAGCAAATAAAATAATTAAAGTCCTCAACTGCTACATGTGTTGCGTGTTGAGATTGTTGTTACATGTTAAACTTACGTAGTGATACTAATCGGATTAGGTAGTAGGAACCTTAGGGTTCTTCCTGTAGTTGTCTTCAGGTGTGGTTATCACGAAATATGTAAATGACGTAGTTTCCTAATCTGGGTGCGGTTCACACGCAATGTTATGTTATATAAGATTGTACTTTGTTTTAAAAAACTCATTAATAATTCATGAGGAAAACACAAAAGAAATCAATACCGTAGCAGAGGTTGTAAATCGGATACAGAATCGTCCTGATTTACATAAACTTTAGCTTCGATTTTCTCGGCTAAAATAGAGTATATCGCTAAAATAGTTGGTGAACTTGATTACTTAGATGCATTTGTATTTTAAGAAAGATACAGCGACAGATCGGCTGCTCATGCTGTATCTATTACTTATTAAATTGTTCTCTACTCCAACGCTGTTGTGTGTGTGTGTGTGTTAAAGCTCCGCTTGCTAAAAGATAACAAACATTACGGTACGTTCGTTCGTTTATTCGTTCGTTCGCTTGTGTCTAGTTTTACAGTACTTACAAATCGTTTAGTTGGTTCCTCGATTGGGATCTCGTTGTGCGCAATATAGCACCCATTCTTGGTTCCAAGTCCCACGCGCTGGTTGTTCTTGGAAGCGTCATTCATGGTTGGCCTGGAACCACTGGAGCTAAACCGAGGACTTGAGTGAAGGACTGGGGTTGGTGAACTCTT
Organism: Paragorgia papillata; assembly: GCA_035771165.1. Classification (NCBI taxonomy): domain Eukaryota; kingdom Metazoa; phylum Cnidaria; class Anthozoa; order Scleralcyonacea; family Coralliidae; genus Paragorgia; species Paragorgia papillata. Next base: position 26,400 of record JAWNZC010000133.1, read on the forward strand.
TTGGCTGGCTTCCTAACGGTATGAACAGACAATCATTATTATCATTATTATCATCATCGTCATCATCATCATCATCATCATTAGCAGCAGCAGCACCACCACCACAACAACAACCATCACCACCATTGTCACCATCATCATCACTACCATCACCACTATCACCATTACCATTACCACCACCATTAGCATCATCACCGCAGCCATCATCACCACCACTATCACCATTACCACCATTACCATCACCACGACACCACGATCATCATCACCACCACCACCACCACCACCACCATTATCATTAAAAACCTAACATTTTAAACCTACCCCACTCCAAGCCATCTTAGACTTATGTGCCCCACCAATTGAGGCTACCTGGGCACCAGTCTTGGGCTGTCCATTATCTTGTTCACGACTTTTGATGTACTTAGGCCAAGTAATCAAAGTACCATCAAGGATTTTCCCTTCGGTCGCGCGAGCTTTCTCAGAAGGGTTCATCAAGCGATTGGCAAACTCTAAAATGAGTATTAAAGCAATAATGACGAGAATTAAATGGGAAATAAATGCGTAGCGTTGTAAACACTGTTTCTTTCCAAAAACTCATTCCGTTTTCGATGACATTTGCGGTAAATAACTACCAACTTTGACAGCGAAAAAGTCCACGAAGATGAAATCTTGAAACGACAAGATACATTGTAATTTTGGTCAACCCCAAGATTATAAATATGAAAAATCCCCACAGCTAAGATAGCAGGCGCGCAATTAGGGGGTGGGGGGGGGGGGGGGAGGGGGTTGCAACCCCTGCCCTTTTTAACCCCTGCCCTTTTTGTGAGACCTCTAATACTAGGTTAGACATTAGATAAACAGATAATTAATCGTCTGTTGTAGTACGCAATACAATTCTCCGCAAATCTGGCGAGACTCAGTGGCTTCTAGCAGTGGGCCCGGGCGGCAGCTAGGCTGAATATAATTATGATAAATTGTAAATAATGCGAGACCAAAATAAAAATTTCCGCAACCGAAAATACGAGAAAAGCGTCCTCAAAATGCAGGAAATGCCGTTTCAGAGACCCAAAATTCAAAAATTTTCCGGGGGTCCATGCCCCC
>JAWNZC010000133.1:32500-197500 GCA_035771165.1 Paragorgia papillata
CCGAACAATATTTATCGGTTCGCCATCGTCGTACATCGGCGAGACTACAAGCGGCCGGTTCCCGGGAAAACACCATCTCGGTCGCTTCTCGTCGGCGTTCCGTCCGTTGCCGATTGCTTTCTCGGCGCTCTTCGCGGAGGTCTTCTTACGAAAACGTCGACTTTCTGGCTCGGTGTTTGAAACCGGAGACTTACTCGGAAGCGAGTCGGAGATACTTGCGACCGGTGAAGACAATCTGAGGACCTCAGTCACCCGGATGTTTTTAGACCTGCACTTACTGAAACAGGCTCCCATAAACGCTTTTAGATATACGAAACACGGAGTCCAACTTAAACAGTTTTAATAACACTTTTTTGACGCAGCTCGAATCTTAGACCTTACTCTATAACGACTCGACTTGCTAATGAACCAAATTAAAGAAATAAGTGGTCCTAATACGCGCAACTAGCCAATCACAGGCGCGCGTAATTCATGACGTAGATAATTAACGTTACACTACGCTTGCGCGTGAGCAGCCAATAGCAGACGAGCTTCTTTCATGACGTATTAATAAGCAACGGAAGAAAAGCCAAAAATAGATTAAACAAAATGACCGCTGGCGAGAATGATTGAAGATTACCGTACACCTTCAGAAGCAATTGTTTTTCAAAATATAATTTTTTTCGACCGCGTTGAAGTTACGTGCAAAACTTTTATATATAATTAGCCAATCAGAGAAAAATATTTGGTCATGTGCATGAGTTTCGAAACCGGGTAAAGTTCGCGCAAACTGAATTTATAATTATAAAAATCAGATAATAAACGCGCGCACAAACAAAGAAAAATTTAATTATCACATTTCTTAATTATGTTTTAAATGGAAATAGTTACCATCAATTTTATCTCCATTATAAATGTTTAAACACTCTTCACATAGTTAGACTAAAATTATTTTATGCGACAAACGATGTTACGAAATATCACAACCATTTTAAAATGTCAGTACAAATTTGTAAAAAACGACTTTTTGTGAAGTCTGTTAACCACTTCGATCTGCAAAGCAAATTACAAAGCATATTTAAGAAATAGAAAATGGCCACCCGTGTTAATTATATTATTAGGGACCTTACGATGCTAGGACGACGACGGCGGTTAAAAAGCAACATAAACTTTATAATTAGAAAAAGTTACGGCTAACTGACTATTATATTTGATATTTGAAGCTAGTTTAATGACTTCCAAAACGCCGCAGTACTGCTAAAAAGATTGTAGTGTCTGTATTGAGGTCAATCTTAAACAACAGTTCTCATCTTTTGGCCGTTGGCGTCGTCCTGAAGACGTGAAAATGCTCTAAGTGGCGTTGTAGAAAGAACGAGGACGCTGTTGGGATTACTCTAGGGACTAAAAATTATTCATTCTCTTTGTTTCACAACTAGAATTCCTTTGTTTAGATGACGTCGTCGTTGAAGTTGCCGTCGCACTTCGTAAGGTCCCTATTATAGCCTGATGCAAACACGAGAGTGAGTTGGGAGAATTTGAAAGTTTAAGTGAACCCAAGCTGTATAGGCGATTAAGGACTTTCGAATTCTCCCAAACTCACTCGAGTGTTTGCATTGGGTTATATAAAAACAGGGCGTCCATTTTCGATTTCTTTAGTGAAATTTGAATATTTTAACAAATAAAACATAAAGCTCCGTGCATATGTGCTCTTATAAAGGTTCGTTTGACGTCATTTGAACACGAAAGAAGTTGACGAAGCGATAGCCGAGTTCCTTTACACTTCTTTCGTGTTCAAATCACGTCAAATGTACCTTTATATGGTTTGGCGTGCTCCATCGAGTTATGGATGAACGCGGAAAGTTGGGAGAGCACAAAAAATGTATGTGTATGTGTAATATATATATATATATATACCTATTGGCGATAATGCAACGCTCACTACCCTTGTGGAAGTTTGAGCACTCTGGGCCCATGCGCACTTCACGCTATCTGAATGTATTTCACCGATGCTGTCCCACATGCGGTTGTCACCGACGATCGCATGTGTATAAGTAATTGATGAAATTCATTCAGATTGTTCCAAGCTACACTGATGAGCTGTTGTACAGCGAAACACCGTGTCTGTAGATTGAACTATATATATATATATATGTGTACTACAGTAAAAACCCGCTAACAAGAACCTACATTTTACCAAATCAGCCTGGGATAGGTTCTTATATTCTTATATATTCTTATATAAATAAATTCTTAATTTCAGCCTGAGGTTCTTAATAGTGGTAGGTTCTTGTTAGCGGGTTTTTACTGTATTTACAGAATGAGTGGCCATTCTGTATCGGGGTATACAGACACGAGGCGAATGACATCTAAAACGATCCGATTTGGTAAGTTCATTGGCGTAGTAATTTTTCTAAAAAAACGTTGTCTAAGTCGAGAAAATCAAGGCTAAAGTTTTTGAAAATCAGAAGGAATCTATATCACATATACAGACCCTCATTAAACATGGATTTTCTTTGTGTTTTCCTCATGAATTATTAATGAGTTATATTTAAGAAATAGAAAATGGCCGCCGGTGTTTATATAGCCTGATGCAAACACGAGAGTGAGTTGGGAGAATTCGAAAGTTTATGTGAACCCAAGCCGTAGGCGAGGGTTTACATAAGTACTTTCGAATTCTCCCAACTCACTCGAGTGTTTGCATCAGGTTATATAAACACAGGGCATCCATTTTCTATTTCTTTTATGAAATAAGGCTAAAAAATGTGCCGTGACATCACAACCGTGTTTACATAGCCTGATATAAACACGGTAATTGACCAATCACAGCGTGCGTAAGACGCAACCTATTTTATAAATATATATAAATATATATATATATATATATATAAATATATATATATATATATATATATATATATATATATTATATATATATATATATATATATATATATATATATATATTTATAAAATAGGTTGCGTCTTACGCACGCTATATATATATATATATATATATATATATATATATATTATATATATATATATATATATATATATATATATATATATATATATATATATATATATAAGTGGGCTTACCTCAATATATATATATATATATAAGTGGGCTTACCTCAATATATATATATATATATATATATATATATATATATATATATAAGTGGGCTTACCTCAAAATGTTGAGTGTCGCAACTGTCAGTTTCACGCGGGGAACTGACAGTTGCGACACTCAACATTTTGAGGTAAGCCCACTTAAACTATACTACATTCGCTCTACCTTTATGGTATTGAGTACTTTCCGACATTCCGTGAACAAAATCACACGTGCTCGTTTGTATATATATATATACATATATACATACATACACAGTCGAGATTTTCATTCATCAAACTGATGTAACGTACGCACTATTACGAAAGGTGCGCCACCCCGAAAAGTAAGCCGTCGCCCGAAAGTAGCAACCCCCCCCCCCCGTGAGTAGCGGGTCTTTTGAAAAGAGCGTGCTTCCACCGTGATACATAATGGCTTGAAAGAAAATAAATGGCATAAAATGGCTTGAAAGAAGAAGGAAAAATCAAACCAAAAACTTTATTTCTCGTTCATATTAAGAACGTATGTCAAATTAATACATTCTTAATACATTATGAATGTTATTATCAGCCTTTGCAAGAACGACGTCCCCCTTCCAGAACGGCTCGAGGCGAAGCCACATAACGTGTCTGTGACGTATTACTTTCACGATATCAAAAACCATAGAAGCTGACTGAAATATAAGTGACTTTCCCGAATACTGTAACCTGAATAGGCGAATTTCAGGGTATTGCGCGCGCATCATTTTACAAAGGAATTGGCAGGTTCTTGGCGGGCTCCCCACAAAGTAGCCATGGCCAGTAGACTTGCTAGCGAGCCAACAACAGCAGAATAACAGTGTTAAATATCCAGAAACTGTATCTATGCATTGTTGATTTTAAACAATATGTTTCTTTTGAGTGGAATTTGCCAGTTTTTTTAAAAAATGATGCGCGCACAAACACCATGAAACTCGCCTATAACGAAAATATCTTAGTCATCAAACGAACCATTGATCGCCATACAGTCAGTATAGCACTTACCGTCATGTTCTGAGGGATGCCCGGTGTCTTGTATTACGAAAAACTGAAATAATGCATGTTGTACCATCACAACTCCGTTGACTTCACATAATATAATTACCATTTGAACGCACAACCCACTTGGATATGCAATTTCAGATAGAATGAGGCATTGGTTACCTTGAGTGCTAGAGAAAAAAAACAATTTATTTATTTCACTGCATAATTACTTATCTTGTATCAGAAAAGTATTTGGATTACTGCTGAAATACCCGTTAAAATCTTAGATTTAACCCTCTCATCGTGTGACAACTTTATCTTTTTAATTCTTTGAAAGTTTTCATGGCGATAATGTAATACAGCTTAGGCCTGGTTTATACAGCGTGCTATGAGCGGACCGAACTAATTATTTGCCTAATTGGTTCGGTCATAGCACGCTGTATAAATCAATTTAGTTCCGCTCTTTGAATTAGGTCCGCTCTTAACCGTGCGGCTCGCTCCTTGAAGGCGTGCGGAACGCTCTTAGCACGGTGAAGCATGCTGGTGATTTATACGACCGTGCCAACACCGTACCTAAATAAGCGATGATTGAATATAATTTATTATAATCCATAATTTCATTTTAGTGTTATAATAAATTTGGTTCGTTCAAAATTTTTCATGTATAAATCGGACAGCGTTCTACCAGCGTGCCAAAGCCGCACCAATTAATTAATTAGTTCGGTGCGCTCATAGCACGCTGTATAAACCAGACCTAAGTTTTGTGGAAACACCATGTAAAATATTTATTTGTTAAGCTTTCGGTTATTTTCGCTTCATTCAGTTTATTGGTGGTCTAGCATTGATTTCCAGCCGTCTCCCGGGGCCCCGGATGTTTACATCCCCCGGAAGAAACGGCTGGCATGGACGCGTGAGCAACAGAACGTGTTTGTGACGTATTGCAGAAATTCATTTTACGATATCAAAAACCATAAAAGCTGACAAAACATCTTGGCGATGAGTTTGAGTAACTGTCGTGGGTCGTGGGTAAAAAAAGGTCGTGAGTAAAGTCGTGGGTCGGAAAATATGCTAATATAATTATATAATGTAATGTAGTGTGCTGACAATTTGGAGTATTTTAACTGTTTGTGTGTCGAGACAAAAAAGTCGACGGTCGAGATTAAAAGTCGAGTTTAGAGCGAGTGTAATTTGTAATTCTTATGAAACTGTAAAACATGACCCAAATATTGTGATTAAATGAAACATGTGGTCTTTCTGACAAACACTGCAAATCGGCATAAAATACACTCGCAAACACACTCAGACCGCTATAGTTCAACACAAGTACACAACTTCTGTTCGATCGTCCTATATTCAGAGAAGGCGACTGATAATAATGGACTGGTTCAGTGTAACACGGCACTTTCAGTTTGCGCATCCAAACTCCTTGGCCATTCACCAATTTCGCTAGAGCGTCCTGTTGTAAATCTTTTTTTTTCACTCATCAGCACTCTATAGATCGCCATTTTGAACTGACGGCGTGAGGCGCGTTAGTGATTGGTGCAAATCTTTACATCTCATCAGGGCGCCCTGATCTCAATAGAGAGCTTAAAGTACTTATGAAACGAAAATTAAGTTTGTCTTATTTTGAAGTACTTTTCTTGCTTTGTTTTTAAGATATCACAGTTTGTTTTATAAGCGAAACTAACCAGTGACGTCACAACGTGTATAATGACTTATCGGGAAAGGTTATATATATTTTCTATTATCAGACGGAATCACTTCGAAGCAATTATGTGTGTGCGTGTTTTTTTCCCTTACAACAACAAAAATAGGTACGCGCTGCGTACATGCGGATACTGGTATTTGGCTAACATGACTGAACAATGTAAATTGTATATTGCAAACACATTAATTAATGTACTGAAGATACTACGACTTATTATTGAAAAGTAAACATATGATGGTGATTGTAAGCACGATCGGAAATGGCGGCTGTCGAGGCTCGCGAAATACGGGCTGACCCGTATTAGCTACGCATGCGTAGAACGAATATCTTGCGTGTAAACGTCATCAATTAATTAAAATTAATTCTAGGGATATAGCATCGAACATTCTTAGGGGACCCCCTCTCCTAGCTATGCCAGGCCAGGCTGAAATTATTTACTCAGATCAACTAAACTATGTCAAACACACAACAAGTCTATTTTACACCATGCATTCTGGCATTATACAGCTCACTCCCATTTTCACGTTTAACCGCTGAACTGGTTGGAAGTTATTTGTAAATTGTTGTACATTATTGATTTTATATTGAAAGCAAGTTACTTGTTATACTGTCAATTGTTTATTTTAATACAGTACAGTTTGAGCACAACTAAGCACAGAGGCTTTGTTTTGGGTTTGATTTGATATTTGCTTTGAGATGCGAGTATTATCACAGCCTACACACTGACAGATGGAGTCTGATGAGATTGTTGATTTAATAGAAACTGACAAACACGGCGCTGACTGCGAGAACTGAGTGAACTTGCAAATACAACAGTTTACAGGGGCGGATTTAGCGTTAGTCAAATAAGTCAGATGACTAAGGTGAAAATTGTTAAGAAATAATTATAAATATCATCATATATTAACTTACTAATTGGTCTAAACAAGAAAAATTGCGAGGGCTGACTGGCTTAGACTTTTGCAGGATTTGGGCCGATTTAGATATTCTGATTGGTCCAAACCAGATAAATTGCGAGCGCTGACTGGTTTAGGTGTTTTGCAGGATTTAGGCCGATTTAGTCAATCCCGGTTAAGAATCTTGCAGGATTTAGGCCGATTTAGCCATTCTCATTGGCCCAAATATTGTTGTGCATTGGCAAAATATTGTTGCGCACTGGCAAAATATTGTTGTGCACTGGCGAAATATTGTTGTGCACTGGCAAAATATTGTTGTGCACTGGCGAAATATTGTTGTGCACTGGCGAAATATTGTTGTGCACTGGCGAAATATTGTTGTGCACTGGCGAAATATTGTTGTGCACTGGCGAAATATTGTTGTGCACTGGCAGAATATTGTTGTGCACTGGCAGAATATTGTTGTGCACTGGCGAAATATTGTTGTGCACTGGCAGAATATTGTTGTGCACTGGCAGAATATTGTTGTGCACTGGCGAAATATTGTTGTGCACTGGCGAAATATTGTTGTGCACTGGCGAAATATTGTTGTGCACTGGCAGAATATTGTTGTGCACTGGCGAAATATTGTTGTGCACTGGCAGAATATTGTTGTGCACTGGTGAAATATTGTTGTGCACTGGCAAAATATTGTTGTGCACTGGTGAAATATTGTTGTGCACTGGCAAAATATTGTTGTGCATTGGCAGAATATTGTTGTGCACTGGCAAAATATTGTTGTGCATTGGCAGAATATTGTTGTGCACTGGCAAAATATTGTTGTGCACTGGCGAAATATTGTTGTGCACTGGCGAAATATTGTTGTGCACTGGCAAAATATTGTTGTGCACTGGTGAAATATTGTTGTGCACTGGCGAAATATTGTTGTGCACTGGCGAAATATTGTTGTGCACTGGCGAAATATTGTTGTGCACTGGTGAAATATTGTTGTGCACTGGCAAAATATTGTTGTGCACTGGCAAAATATTGTTGTGCACTGGTGAAATATTGTTGTGCACTGGCGAAATATTGTTGTGCACTGGCGAAATATTGTTGTGCATTGGCAGAATATTGTTGTGCATTGGCAGAATATTGTTGTGCACTGGCAAAATATTGTTGTGCACTGGTGAAATATTGTTGTGCACTGGCAAAATATTGTTGTGCATTGGCAGAATATTGTTGTGCACTGGTGAAATATTGTGCATTGGCAGAATATTGTTGTGCACTGGCGAAATATTGTTGTGCACTGGTGAAATATTGTTGTGCATTGGCAGAATATTGTTGTGCACTGAGAAATATTGTTGTGCACTGGCGAAATATTGTTGTGCATTGGGAAATTTATTTGTGCATTGCGTATATGGGCCACGGTACTTATTTGTTTTTGTGACTACAAAATTTAATAGACAATAATATATCATACACTATTATATACCAGAAATAAAATATTTGCTCGCGAATAGGAATTTTATGCCTTCCGTCGTGTTAAGGTTGAAAGATAGGCAGATAGCATAATAGTGTATCGAGAACACATGACTTTTAAGATAAGAAATACCGGAAACACCTCAGGGAAGCTGGAATGGGTTATAATAACACACCCTATCACTATTTTACTACCATTCACATACAGTCCACTGCCAAGTAAAGACATTCTGAAATTTATTTAATTTGATTTATTTAATTTGATTAATGATTTTTAAACCTTCAAGTTGTTTTTTGGTGTTCTTCGTCTTCAAGGTAAGAGTTGTTTTGAATCTTTAATACGTTACTACATTGTTCTGCGTTTCTAAGTTTCTTTATTGTTTTACCAAGGCAAATGAGTCTACTAAGTTCTGCGCTTATCCTTATCTTTAGCTTTTAACAATGCTAAATTACATTCAGGCAACAAATGTTTATAACTTGCCTACTGAACATGCTTTCTAATATATTTGTGCGCACCTCTCCGTTTTTGCTTAAAGGGGAACTCCACTCCAAATACAAGTTAGGGTCAGTTAAGAACTCGTACTTACCTTAGTTCATTCCTGAAGTTTCTAAGCGTAATGATAAATACATGTTGGGAAATGGCGTGTTGAAGTTCGAAATATTCGGTAGTTTTGGACGCCATGTTGTTCCTTTCCAAACAGACGCGGATTGTCAGCGGATTTCTTATCGTGACGTCACTGAGTGCTTCTGCTCGATTGCGGGAAATTAGAATAACAACTCTGCGTGTCGTTTCTATAATTAAGCGCTAGTAAAATTGGTAAAATGCCGCACTGCATGGTCCCTTTGTGTACAAATGGATGGCGAAAGACCAAAGGGACGGATATAACCTACCACAGACCACGGTTAATAGAAGGGAGACTGGTTAGGCTAGCCGGCGAACTTCAAAGGGCCGCCAAAATGATGTCAGGAACCATCGAAAAAACGTGTCACGTGATGCGCAAGCTGCATTGCTTCGTGAACATTGAAAGGTGATACATAGGGAGTTATCAGCAATTGATAGAAACGAGAGGTTTTTCCGTAGCCCGAAGCTAATTTGTTGACATGAAACTTGATATGGGCTTTGAACATGTCCTTTGGCAACATGTGGAAGAATTTACAGTCGCTTTAGGAGAGAAACGCGGTTTTTATCGTCATTTGAAGCCGAGATTGAAGCCATTTATAAAGGCGATCGCCGCAGAGTCGAGTGAGTTCTTGGATGTTTATTGTTGGTAATTTGTATCACATGAATATTTCAATCACTGCCACTAAAACCGGACAAGTAAAGATTAAGAGTGAATTCAAGGATATCTCGAACCACGGTTCTCGAAGGAAATCGGAGGAGTTTAATATGCGCACTGCGCAAATATAACTATAATGTATATTAATACGAAGCAGGCGGAAGCGTACAAACTCCAAACATTCAAAGCTTTTCTGACATTATTTTGTCGAAAGACGAATCAGGATATTAAGCGTCTACAATCTTTTCAAGGGTTTATATTCAAATCCCGCAGTTGTGTGTGAAGTGTGAACTTGTATTATTATTAAAAACTAAGCTGCAAGAAATCTTCATAATTTATCCTTATACAGGTACATACAGTAAACGTCCACTATTTTATATAAGAACCCACATACATATTTTTACTAAACGGGCTTAAGTTTAGTTTCTAATAGAGACTTGATAGTAACTTATAGCCAGGGTGTCAATTTTTTCCAAAGAATTCTAATAAATTATTTTGCAGTGATGCTATTAAATTAATTATTCCAAAATATCACTGGATTTTTTTTAATAAAATATTTGTCTATATTTAATATTCTCAACTACTGGTCCATTTTGAAGTCAGTGCTGTTTTGATTTTAGTGATCAAATAAGATTTTGGTACTGTCCTTGTTTGGTGAACACTTTGCTTAGTACCATGCAATTAAAATTATTTTTTAAACCTATTTAAAATATCAGGTTCAAAAAGGTTATGTGGAATGTTCTTACCATATATATGTGGATGTTTATTATACTGTTGTAGTAACAACTGTCATTTGAATGTTAACCCACTGTGAAGGCCCATTTACACTATGCTTCATTTTTGGCAGGGCTTGGTGAAATTGGTATCCGTACCAATTTTATCTGTGCTTGGACCTTGTAAATAGGTAGTCAGAGCAATGGGTAAAATTGGTATGCGTACCTTTTCTATCCAAACTGTACCAAAAACTGAATGTAGTGTAAATGGGGCTTGAGGGTCCTCTCTCTTATAAATAAAATTGTCTGGTAGCCAGCTCAGGAAGAAATGAGTTAATAAGTGAAAAACCTGGAAAAACAAAAGATCTGTGCATGGTGAGGACCATTCCAACAATATCACAGCTCATGGGCTAGAACCAGTTTAATAATTTCAGGCTGAACGAAAGCTTACCTAGTAAACCCATGGCAATACTTGGTAGGAATTTTAGAACAAGTATATAAAATATATAAAATGTGCTTAGAAAACAACCTTGGGTGTTTAATTATTACTGGGTTAAGGTATTTTCCTAATTTAAATCCTGCCTTCAATAACTTAATTAACCAGTTATTAAATAGCCTTTTGAACTGATCCAGGACTGAATCCAATAGACAGGTCTGATGGTGTCATTGATTCATTGTCTGCATAATGAGGTATAATAAAGAATGCCAACTTTATTTGATAAACTCTGTTAAAGTTTGCAAACAATTTCAAAGTTTAAAATGTTAATTAATATTTAAAATGCAATTCATTTAACAGTATATACTTCAAATTTGCTTAGTTATTTACAAATATCAAAGCTAGAGTAGTTCAACTTCAAGTTCAAGTTCAAGCATCTTGTGATCTCACCAGTTCTCACCATACAAGACTATTTTGTACTGTATAGTCTTGATTCATACTTTGGGAAACTCTAAACTAAAACTAAACTAAACTAACCTTATTTATACTGGATAAATCTATCAGTTATATATAAACTGTTATCCTTAGAGGTCCAGTAAGGGGCCACTGTCATTGGTCCAGTGTTACTACAGGAGGAAACCAGAGTACCCGGAGGAAACCTGTGGTGTTTGGTAGAGTCAAACTGGAAGCACTCTTCTCAAATGTGGCCAAGGTGAATTTTTTTAATCAGATAACTGCACCCTGCAGGAACCAAACCCTACTCACAGGTGAAAGGCACATGCAGTAACCACTGTGCCACCAACACCCCAGGATGCTTTCCTGAGTGAAATAACATAAACAAGTTCAAGTAAGCATAGCTACATCTCATTTTTAAAACAGCAAATGTGCCTTAAAATATTTATGCAAGTTTGCAAATCTATTGTATTAAATAGTAGCAGTTGCAAAAACATTTTGTGCATATGTTCAGTTATCTGAGTTCCATCAGGTTCCAGTAGTTCAAATGTTCAATGATCATAGAGCATCTCAACAGTGGCAATTTTAAAAGGTTTTATTCCCACTTGCAGTTGGAATACGATGAAGATGGAGCGCCTTCTTTATCGACTGATTCCTCAGTTCGACGTGGGCAAATTCTCAGTAGGATACTTCCAACAACCAAAACTTATCATTTACGATCTGGGAATTAAAAACAATATCAGTTTTATATATTCGACATGGACTATATCAGAAAGCCCAGACTTTGCCGTGACCATAACAAGACGCGCAAACAGAACAGAATATTTAAATATACTTACTTCTTGGAGTGCAATTTGACTTCGCAAACGTAAACATTATTCTTCCCAATAAGTTGATTCAACTCCTGATTTATTTCTCTGTTTTGCAAATTAATCGAAGCCATTCTTGTGTAGATTTTGTCTTTGCGAGCTCGTCACTCGCCATCATCTGCGCGAACGACCGGGATTTAAAGAGTGAAATCCACTGCTTTCTACTGCTCGTGAAACCAAAAAACTACCAGTTTACACCAGGCATATCTCCAAACTAGTATTTGAAAGCACTATTACAACAAAACGAACTAACAGAAGTCGCAGAACGGAATACTTTCAACGTGGTTTTTCTAGACCGCAACACTGTGTTTTTGAATCAATGCAGCTAGCGCATCACGTGACACGAATTTTGGGTGAATAATAGCATATTTTGTCACGTGGTACAGCTAGCCTAACCAGTCTCCCTTCTATTAACCGTGCACAGACTGCCAACCGGACCGTTAAAAAGCATTTGGCTCAGAAATATCCGACGCGATAACCCGTGCAAACCATGCCACTCGTTCGTCTGCAGCGTGCACTTCACCGCGGATTGCTTTGAACCAGCTATCGAGATATGTGGCCACAAGAAACCTAAATCATTAAAATCTTCTGCTGTCCCAACACTTTTTGGTTTTGGCGAGAGGAAAAACAGCACCCGTCAGTCGAGTCTACAGCAAATTCGAAATCGAGAAAATAAGGTATAGCAAATTATTATAATCCGTCCAAAATGCAATTAAAATAGCGACGCGGAAATGCACTATTTTAAAAGACGCAAGATCGTAGATAATAAAAAAAAATAAAGAAACAAGTTTTATTTAACACTTTTAATTTGTTTTATATTTTTGAGAAAGCAAGAAAAAAAATTACAAACTCAGAAAATAATATGAATATACAGTCCTTTTCGTTTGACGCGTGCGATCGCACGCGCACGCGTTGGCACACGCGTGAACCCAACTGCGCGTGCTGTTTATCGCACGCGTGAAATGCCATGTTCAATTGTTCATTCACATTGCAATTGTGAAAATGTGTGAGAGTTTCAGTAATATGTCACGTCTCACAACGTAACGTAAGGTGTCACAATGTAACGTAAGGTGTCACAACGTAACGGAAGGTGTCACAACGTAACGGAAGGTGTCACAACGTAACGGAAGGTGTCACAACGCAACGGAAGGTGTCACAACGTCACGCAAGGTCTCACAGCGTAATGCAAGGTCTCACAGCGTAACGCAAGATCTCACAGCGTAACGTAAGATCTCACAACGAAGGTCTTTGCAATGTAATGTATATGGTCTTTAAGTGTAGGCGACTGTCACAGTTTTCACAGCGAAGTACGTTTTACATTTTACAACTTAACTAATGCATTAAAGTGAAAGATAACGTCTTACAATGAATATCAAGCAACGCAGCTTTCTTTTTCGGATGTGTAGGAAATATAAAAGTTAGGTTCATATATATTTCTGTGCCATAATTGATAATTTTAAACGCACGTGCGATTCGCACGCGCAAAATTATTTACGCGTGTGAATTATCGCACACGTGTAATTTTGCTCCCGAAAAGGACTGAATATATTTACATGTATTAACCAGACTGCACACTATGATTTGATTATTTTGATATATTTGAAGTTCACTATTCGATAATTTTGGTTGGTATTATAAAGGTTCCAACCACATTGAAGGATGAAGAGTCACTCAAGCTGAAGGACTCACTAACCCCTGTCATTCCTGATTGCAACATGGATAATGATGATGATCAATGTGAACAAATATCAAATTTGACTGACAAACCCCTTAAAGAAGAGAAAGGAGTACAAACATTTTCCCCGAAAATTGTAAAAATGTTCAGAACTATTGCTACACAAACGGATAACATTTTACTAAACCAAACAAATAAGATGCACCCTACACAGCCAGACAAAACCCAACACATGCCAGATCCTGATGAAAACCAGTCAATTCTTGAATGTGGCGAGGTTGAAATTCTTCCTAATTCAGTCCAAAACCAGCATGTGATTGCTGAATCAGATGAGACACAAGTGATCTCTGGCCAAGATGAAAGTCCAGTGATTCTTGGATCAGATGACACCCAAGCACCATCTTGCTCAGAAGAGTACACAACCCCTTCCAGTGAACCAGATGATGCTTGTCTAAGTGATGATGGTTCCATGTATTGTCCTTCAAGTGCTTCTGAAGAATCTGATATTGATGACCAATCCTGTCCAACACCTGAAGAGAAAAAAATTATTGTGTTTGAAAGCCAGCTAAACAAACGCTTTAAATTTTGTGGGCAGTGTGGGAACGTAATTGAAACAAGAAAACAACAAAATCAGGGAAGTATGGTAACAATTAACACCATTTGCATGAATGGTCATGCTGAAACCTGGCAATCCCAACCAACAATTAAAGGGGCTGCCATGGGTAATCTGCTAATCCCAGCAGCTATTCTCTTTAGTGGCAACACATATAAACACACTGCTGACTTTGCCAAGTACCTAAATCTCCAGTTTGTTAGCTCTTCACACTACTATTCTGTACAAGCAAAAAATTTATTCCCAGTAATCCAGCACAAATGGAAAACAAATCAAAGTACAGTCATCAAACAAATGAAGCAAAGCCGCAGTGTTGATATATGTGGTGACGGGCGGTGTGACAGTCCTGGGCATTCTGCGAAATACGGAACGTACACCCTGATGGATGAAAAATCCAATCTGATAATTGAATTCAGCTTGGTGCAAGTAACAGAGGCCACTTCATCCAATGCCATGGAGTATGAAGGCTGTAAGAGATCGCTGAATTCAATTCTCAGTAAGAAGGTTCCAGTCAGATGTCTTACAACAGACCGCCATACCACAATAACATCCAAGATGAAAAGTGTATACCCCAAGATCAAGCATCAATATGATGTGTGGCACATGAGTAAATGGGTGACAAAAAAGCTCACAAAGAAGGCCAAGAAAAATAATTGTGAGGAGCTCATGCAATGGATACAATGTGTTTCCAACCATTTGTGGTGGTGTGCATCAACGTGTGGTGGAGATGCTGATATGCTGAGGGAGAAATGGTTGTCCATTTTACATCACATTGTCAACAAACACCGATGGAGATCCCCTGATTTCAAGCTCTTCAAAAAATGTGGGCATAAGGCAATGAGAAGAAGAGATCAAGAAGGCATCATATGGCTTAAGGCTGGTTCTCCTGCCCATATTTCTTTGGAAGAAGTTGTCACCAACAAGAAGCTGCTGAAAGATCTTGCCAAACTCACTGAGTTCCATCACACTGGTGAGTTGGAGTCATATCATTCCCTTATGACAAAGTATGTTCCCAAACGGGAGCACTTTTGTTATAATGGAATGGTAGCTCGAACTCAGCTAGCCATCTTAGATCACAATTTCAATGTAAACAGAAGCCAAGCAGTAGTGAAACATGGTCCTCACAAGGGTGAACAGAGGTACAAAGTGGCTTGTTCCAAACAACGAAAGAATTGGGTTGCAAAAGAAATTAAAACTCAAAAGTCGAACAGTTATGTTAAAAGCATGATGAATGATGTTATTCTGTGCAAGGAAGGTAAGAAATTTAACTATGAGCGAATTGTTCAAGCAAAATGTATTGCACCATCTCCTAGACCATCAAAACAAGATGTGATCGAGCAATACAAATCAAGAATGGCTGGTCAACAGAAGCAATGAACATAGTAAGATGGTTTTTGTAGTCTGGATGCAAATTACTTTATAGACTTGTAGTGGCAAATATTCGATTTCAGTGTAACAAAATACCTCACATGCTTACTACAACAATAAGTCATTCATCAGCAAAACGAAATCCAATGAACTCAAAGTTATCTTCGTCTCCTGGTGGTGGAAAGTGGGCTCGAATACAGCTAACTGCACAAGATGGAAGAACAACACGGACGTCTTTTCCTAAAACTCCCCAACACCATCGCACTAGCTGCCTGTATGCAACATGTCTATGGATTTTGTGTTCAGGACCTTCGTACGCTTTACTTCCGTATTGCTGTTTGTACTGAAACCAAGCAACCTGTAAAACCCAACAATCTAAACAGACTGCTCGGAAACCTGGGTTATCTGTTATGCAAGTGTAAGGTGCTGGAGTGTTCTCTTGTTCAAAAACTTCATCGTTTTTATTCACGACCTGTTGAACTTCGTGACAACAGATACATTCTTCTTCCCTATCCATTTAATATCTGGCAATGTTCGCATAAACACCTAACAACGGGAAATAATCTCTTTGCTACGATTGCTGGAATTTCGCAGCAACAATTTGCCAATGTAAACTATAAACTATGACAACTTACCAGTCTAAATTACCCAATCGAACAGGAGGCATATCTTCGTCACTCGACTGCCTCGACATATCTTCAGCGTCGTTTAATGCACTCGGTTCACCACTGTCAGAGTCTCGTCTCGG
Organism: Paragorgia papillata; assembly: GCA_035771165.1. NCBI lineage: Eukaryota > Metazoa > Cnidaria > Anthozoa > Scleralcyonacea > Coralliidae > Paragorgia > Paragorgia papillata. The sequence continues at coordinate 48,806 of JAWNZC010000133.1, forward strand.
TTGAAACTGATAGCCCAGGACTTCGTCCGCCTGTAAAATGTGTCTATTAAATTCCTCTAGACTCTCACCTGAGGAACTAGTAGAACTTGAACGCGATAAATCATCGCTCGACGAACACACGTAATCAACATTCATAATGATTCGCCTTGAAAACGTTGTGATCAAGAAGGAAGCACTCAGTGACGTCACAATGCGAAAACCGCTGACAATCCGCGTCTGCTCGAGAAAGAAGAACATGGCGTCTAAATCTGTAAAAAATCCCGAACTACGGCAGACATTTCTCGTTAACTATGAACATTTACACTGAAATACTTTGGGGATAATCTAATACAGGTAAGATCTTTAATCTGACCCTAACTTGTATTTGGAGTGGAGTTCCCCTTTGCTTAAGTCCTTTGCCAACTATTGTTATCCTTGGCTTTACACTGATATGAAACAAATGTCTACAATTTGTCTGTACTCAACACGCATTTCGGTTTTATTTGTTCGCACCTCTTCGCATCTAATAATAATTGCTATTTTCGACAAGTACATAGTTATCTGCTCTATATGATTGTCACAAGCCAATGGAGTAAGTTCGTATGAGGCTATTATATAGTGTCGTAAAGAAGCAAATTCAAAACTAAAACACAAGCCGTTAGGTTCGAATCGCCGCCACACACCCAAATAACGTAAACAAAGGCGCCTGGTTTTAAAATTTATAGAGTCCGTTGGTGTTTTCATTGTAGCTTCAAATTTTAAAAACCTTGCTGGTCGCTAGCTTGATTTATGTACTAGTAATATTTGTAAGATGTTACGCACTAAAAAGATTGACTTGCAAACACGAGTGAAATTAGTATTCGACATGCATGCATGTATCATGCAGCAGGATTCACGAGTACTATAAATATTGCTCGGGTTTGCAAGTCGGTTGGTCGAGCAGGAAAATATCACCAGTTGCATGATTTAGTTCGCAACATCTTAGAAGTATTTTAAGTGTAGCGAGCAACCAGCAAGGTTTTGAAAATTTGAAAGTACAATGAACACCAATGGACTCTTTGTTTACGTGAATATATTTATACGTCTCGTTCGTTGCAGAGGCGGCGATCCGAACGTAACGGTTTATCAAACCAAGACACCAAGTGTAGAATATAATGTGTTTGAGTTTTGGATTTGTTTCTTCGAACAAGAAATTATAAGTATAGTTCACAGGAACTTTTTGACGCTTGGCGGTATCGTGTGGCACATATGCCGTTTATATTATTTCACTTCAGTCAGTTCAGTGTCCGTCTCGAGCGAGTGTCTCGAGGTCTGTCTAGACTCTATTTTTTTATTTCAGATGGCATATTTATTTTCCCGACGTTGGCAAGATTTACTAGTCGCTTGTTGCACTTTGTAATACTTTTGTTCGGGTTTGCAAGTCGATCAGTTGGTCGACCAGGAAGATATATACCATTTGCACGATTTCTCAGTTAGTGTAGCGAGCGAACAGCAAAGTTTATAAAATTTGAAGCCTCTAAATATTAAAAATAGGGGTCTTTGTTTACGTCGTTATTTGGGATGTAGCAGTGTGTTTTAGTTTTGGATTTGCTTCTCTTCGAATACGAAATTATATGTATAATATGCCTTCATATATATAATTTTTATTTTTGAGCAAGCTTTTGAAAGCAAAAACAAAGCAGGAACTTAGGAAAAATTAAACAGGAACTTAGGAAAATTTAACAGGAAGTTAGGAAAATTTATATACTATATAAAAAACTATACTTATACTATACTTATAATTTCTTGTTCGAAGAAACAAATCCAAAACTCAAACACATTACTGCATGTATATTCTACTTGGTTTGATAAACCGTTACGTTCGGATCGCCGCCTCTGCAACGAACGAGACGTATAAATATATTCACGTATTAAAACAAAGAGTCCGTTGGTGTTCATTGTACTTTCAAATTTTCAAAACCTTGCTGGTCTCTCGCTACACTTAAAATACTTCTGAGATGTTGCGAACTAAATCATGCAACAGGTGATATTTTCCTGGTCGATCAACCGACTTGCAAACCCGAGGCAAACCCGAGCAATATTTAGTACTCGACGTCGTGATTCACTTAAAATAATTTACAAGCCTGCTGCATGATACATGTCGAATACTAATTTCACTCGGGTTTGCAAGTCAATCGTTTAGTGCGTAACATCTTACAAATATTACATAAATCAAGCTAGCGACTAGCAAGGTTTTTAAAATTAGATCAGTGGAAAACACCAACGGACTCTATAAATTTTAAAACCAGGCGCCTTTGTTTACGTTATTTGGGGGTGTGGCGGCGATTCGAACCTAACGGCTTGTGTTTTAGTTTTTAATTTGCTTCTACGAATACGAAATAATATGTATATATAGCCTTCATATATATAATTTTTATTTTTGAGCAACCTTTTGAAAGCAAAATCATAATAAAAGACTACTACACAAAACAGGAAGTTAGAAAATTAAAACAGGAACTTAGGAAAATTTAACAGGAACTTAGGAAAATTAAACAGGAACTTAGGAAAATTTAACAGGAAGTGAATTTCCTATAGGAATATTGCAAATTTGATTGGAAATTTGCAAATTTGCAAAGGAAGTTAATCAAAATTGCAATCAAGTTTGCAACTAAAAGAAGGAACACTTGACGTAGTTTACCTGTAATATGGTTAAACTTTGTGAGCTAATCGGTATTTTGCACAATTGCACGCAAATGTTTTAAACGTTTTGGTATGTCCGGTTATTGATAGGATTACTCGCCACAGTTGATTAGTGTGCAGGATATTTGAGATAATGAGGTTATCCTAAAATTGGATTAGTATTAATGAGATCTACAACAGCGGCGACGTGACGCCATACAACAATTTAAAGCAATTTTTGCCGCAGTTGTCCTATTACAACACAGGTTGGCATTTCTGTAGATCATTGCCAGGCAGAACTCAGAAACTGGTAAGAATTCAATAGCGGCCTTAAAAACACTTTTCAAATGCAATTAGAACTCTAGGGAACTGTATACAAAGAGCTTTCAAGAGCTGGACTGACTGGACCAGACGGTTGCACGATGTCACTTCACTATATATGATTTATGCTTAAGGATAAAAGCGGCCATATGCTAGTCTATACTACGGAAGTTTGAAGATGTGGTTTTCTCTCAATGCGGTAGGGCAAACACTGTCCAGCTTAAGCCCCAGTGACTGCGATTAGGTCAAAAGCAATCTTACAATTTTTCGGGAACGCGCGCCCAGACTGATGGTCCAACTGTTTTACTATACAATAACCGCTCTATCTGTTCTTGTTTTTTGGGGGGTTTTTTGTTTTTGTTTTTTTTTTGGTTTTTTTTCCGCGTCATTTGAACTAATTTCGTTCTTAATAAATTAAATCTAGATTTCCACAGGAATTTTAATGTAGTCATAATCAGTTTTAAATATAGAAATTTTACTATTATATACTATAGTCTTAGTAATAACTGCCCCTAATTCGCCGTAACCTGTTGTTTACGGTTTATTATGTTCTTGTTCCTCACTTTATGTGAGGTATCGTTCCAGCAATTGTTGGATGTGTTCCTCACCCTAATTGGCTGAAGTATTGTTCTATGTATTTGGAGTTGTCCTATGTGAGGTTTAATTATTAATAGATTTTGGCCACCCAAGGGCCAAAGGCTGGTGACGTCGCGACATCAACCTGTCTGTCTGCCATGCTTTTCTCTGCTAAAGATTTATAATCCTTCACGTTTCTCTCAATCTACTAAAAGTTTTGCTTTACTATTATTATTACTACTAATCATTCGATTATTATTATTATCTTATTATTGTTATTATTACTGTTGTTATTATCATTATTACTGTAAATGTAACTACATCTCTTTTGTCTTCGCCCATTCAACGAGGCACAATTGCATGTTATTCATGAAGCTGGCATGTTATTATTGAGGCTTCATTGCATGTTTTGACTAAAAGGCTTTGTCCTCGCTTTGCTGTGACGACTTTGCTCTCAAGGCATTAATTATAGCAATATTTGCTCTTGCATGCAATTCGAGGCTTCGTCCTCACTTTTTCTGTGATGACTTTGTCTCACAGCCGTGTATATCGAGCTAATTGCTTCTGCAAGTTTTGTCGAGGCTTCGTCCTCACAATTTTGTTTTGTGGCATACAAGGATTAGGTTGGGGCGACAGTAATGTTTGCCATGCTTGACCTTGTCACAACCTTTGTTATTTTTGTCCTCACTTTGTTGGGTTCGTTCCTCACCTTAATTGGCTAAGGTATTGTTTTAACCTTTTGGTTAAGCAATTGTCTCCATGTATTTGGAGTTTTTTCCTCATGTTATGTGAGGTTTGTCCCAACTTTAGTTGGGTTTGTCCTCACCTTAATTGGCTGAGGTATTGTTTTAACCTTATGGTTAAGCAATTGTCTCCATGTGTTTGGAGTTTTTTCCTCATGTTATGTGAGGTTTGTCCCAACTTTAGTTGGGTTGTCCTCACCTTAATTGGCTGAGGTATTGTTTTAACCTTATGGTTAAGCAATTGTCTCCATGTATTTGGAGTTTTTTCCTCATACGAGGTTTATTTATTAATAGATTTTGGCCATCCAAGGCTAGTGATGCGGCGACATTAAACTGTCTGCCATGCTTGTCCTTGCGAAAAACTTTATAAGCACAGGACCTCTATTTATAACAGCTATGCCTATGGCATGCAGCTGACACAGTTAACCTGTATAAATAAAGATTATCATTATTATCTTTTGCGTTTTTCTAAATCTACTCAACGTTTTGGTTTACTCAACGTTTGGGTTTACTATTGTTATTATTCTTATTATTATCATCATCATCATCATCATTATCATTATCATTATTATTATTATTATTATTATTATTATTATTATTGGCTGATGTGTTTTCTTATGGTTAAGCAATTTGGTATCCATTTATTTCGAGTTTGATCCTCACTTGAGTTGCAGTATTCTCCCAACATGTGTTGGGTGTTGTTATTTTATCTCATTAACTTTCGAAGTCTGGGGCTTGACCCTAAAAATTTTATGGTGTTTATTTTCTCTTCCACTAACCACATATATGGCACCCTCATTTTGGTCTTTGCCTTTGAGGATGTCAGGTTAAGGTTCTGGTGGTGAACCATCTCATGCACATATGTGCATATCCTGTACCTTGGATTAGATTCTGCTGTTTTGTTTTCTTTTGCCTTACAGAATTCAGTACTCATCTTCCAGTTTCCGATTGCCTACATTGGTTGATCTAAGTGGTTGATTCAGCACTTGGGAGACCAGATTTCAAGTATATGCATAATAGCGTGTCACGGACGATGAAGACACAATTGGATAACCAACATTATGCATATTCAGCAAACTTTATTTATAGTACTTAACAATTTTCACACGGAAGGACTCTAATTTTATTAATGCTTCGTGGGGAAGCTTGCTTGTTTTATCTTGTCCCCACTCAGGTTTTCCTGTCACTGGCTTTTCCCAAAGGGTTTTTACCAGCAGCAGGTTTTTTCCTGGCTTCCCTGATTTACCAGCTTGTATAGAGCACTTGCACTTATTTCCTTGGTGGATGACAACTACAAACTATAGAATCTTCATTGATTCATTTCTCGGTTGAAGTCGGAACTTTGACGTTGTCCTCCAGATCCACCGTTTTGACGTAGGGAGCAAGTGTATATATATATATATATATATATATATATATATACTGTATGTATGTAAATACGTGTCCTGGCATACTCGTAACCATTAACTAGTCATAAAGGCTGGTACACCGGCAGTCGCGGTGCATCGGAGTAAATTAGGAGACTGTCGAGCAAGCGCAGCAGTCTTTCCCAATCCTTGAAACAATTAGCTTGATCATTGTTATTGAAAGTTCTCAGTTTGTGTTCACTGGAGAATGGGATTGTCTAGCAGGTAGCAGGGGCGAAACTCCTTCGACCTCCTTGAAACAAACCGAGCTAGGCTAAGCCAAGCTGACAAGGTTGACAAGTGTCACAGATCTGTTCAGGTTTAGTATTTTATTACGAGAATTTTTTGTTTGGCAACAATTGCAATCTTTCATGTTCGGTGATGCTTTATAGTAGGGTTGCATATTGGGTTACTGTCATTTCATCTAAAAATTCATAGCACAAATTTAAAATGGGAGTTTTTTTGCCGGACATCTCCTAATTAGTCCGTTGATTAATTTGTCTAGCACGGGCAGCACATGATTACAACGTAGTTAATCTATTTCCCGTTGTTATACAGCTGTCAAGCGATCATTTGTAGTTAGCAAGGGCGACTGCCTGTGATCGGTTGTCAATTGTCATCAACACTCACGTTATGGACAGTTGGCAAGGGCGACTGTTCTATTATCGTGGCTCTGTATAAATTCAATATGGTCATAGACAGTTAGCAAGGGCGACTGTTCTATTATCGTAGCTCTCTTTATAATTCAATATGGTCATAGACAGTTAGCAAGGGCGACTGTTCTATTATCGTAGCTCTCTTTATAATTCAACATGGTCATAGACAGTTAGCAAGGGCGACTGTTCTATTATCGTAGCTTTCTTTATAATTCAATATGGTCATAGACAGTTAGCAAGGGCGACTGTTCTATTATCGTAGCTCTCTTTATAATTCAAGATGGTCACATATTAATTATTAAGTTGCGTGACATTCACATTGGTGTTGCATTTGCCTGGGGTGGGGCGCATCTTCGCTGTGCGAAGACGCTTTGGCGTTATCTGGCCCTCACCTTCACTGGGTGAAACCATTTTAGCACGTTTGTAAAATACATAGTTTATAATTTCTGTTTTCAAAGTTTTAATAAAGCGGCTAGGGGATTTTTACCCCTAGCCAGATTATCCCAAAACGTGTCAAAGTCATTATATTAATTCACCCAGTAAACGGAGCTCAGGAAATGCAACACGCAATGTATCGGAAGATTTATATATAGAAGTAATTATCGTACACGACGGAAGGCATAAAAATAACATAACGTTACGTACTATTTAAAGCACGCGTAGGAGTGTTTTATCAGATATAAAACGCGAGGCGCAGCCGAGCGTTTTATATCTGATAAAACACGACTACAAGTGCTTTAAATGGCTTCAAAGACGACTACAATAGAGTGGCTTCCGTGAGTATTGTTTTCTATTGTCTGCAGATTACGGTTGAGTTAGCTGCTGAACAATAGATATTAATGTTTTGCCTGTTAGAATGTTCAACATTCAAATTACAACATTAAACATGCAAGAAAAAAAGTTGTTTCGTGTTAAGTATTGGCATGTGTTGGTAGATTTGAGTGCAGTTCTTTTTGAAAAGTAGGAGAAGCAGGGTGGCTTCCTCCGAGAGAAAACGTGTGTTTCGAAAGGCAAGAGGGGCCGAGGAAGAGAAAAAGTTGTTGGAAAGCAGTATTCCCGGATCAACACGACGATCGACTAGATGGGCGTTCAACATTTTCAAGGAATGGCAAATGACAAGGGAAAATAAAGACGCCAGTTTAGAAAGCTGCTCGTTTTCGTTTGATTGCGAGAAAGTGCAGAATTTAGGCACTAACATCGTAAATATGAGGACAGAAACACTCAATTTTTGGTTGTCGAGGTTTATTCAGGAAGTAGTTAAAGCAAACGGTGAACGATATCCTGCGAGAACATTGTATGGCATTGTTTGTGGGCTAAACCGTTATTTGCAAGAAGGAAGTGATTTACCTGTATTAATCCTAGATAAGAACGAAACGAGGTAATTATCGGGCTATATATACTGATTTCAGACTGTATTTTATTGCTTTGTTGACTATTTGACCATGATTATGAAATGCTAAGATAGGGTAACGATGTTACTTTTCTGTTGGTTTAGGATGAATATATTTCGTCGAACTCTTGATGCTGAGATGAAACTAGCTTGCCACGACGGTTTGACGAACCAGACAAAGATGGCGAAGAGAGAAGAAGTTACAGAGGAAGAGGAGAAAATTATGTGGCAGAAAGAGCTACTTGGATGTCAAACAGCTAAGTCTTTGGTCCATACAATTTATTTTTACAACGGCAAGTTATTTGGAATACGGGCCAAAGAGCACAGAAACCTAAGAGTGAACAATTTTCGTATTGATTCCGTTTCTGTAACTTACGATGAAAGTACTTCTAAGACCTTTCACGGTGGCCTGAAAGATCTAAAATACAGTCCTCGAGTTACAAAGCATATTTGTTGTTCAGGGAAAGAGGTTAACCACTTCCCTTGCGTTGTAAATTGTTACATACATAGCAAAAGTAAAGGCCTTAGTTAGGATTAATGAAGCATTTTATTTCAAGCCCAATAATGATGCAAATGTTTTCGAGTATTATAATATCGTTCTAGGTATTCATAGTCTAAACAAAATTTTGCCTAATTTATGCGAGAGTGCAGGTTTCAGTCGTAAAACCTCTCACTGCTTAAGGGTAACTTGTGCAACGCGATTGTTTCAGTCGAATGTTGAAGACAAACTAATCAGAGAACGCACTGGTCATAGGTCAAACGCGTTGTTATAGCCTATGAGAAGGAGAGTCATGAGCAAAATATAAAAGTTAGTAAAATATTAGGACCTCCGGAACAAAATAAGGATGTGGACGAGAAGAACGATGTTGAAGATTTGTTGTTTGATTTCGAGGTATCTGATGACTTTTTGAGTACTATGCCTTTACGTGGAGATGAACAAATGCCAAATATTTCTAGTTTTGACGTACCTGATGAGTTTGTAAATACTATGCCTTTACCTGGAGATCATGAACGAAGGGCAAATATTTCTAATTCAACGGCTACTGCAGCGTTGTCAGGTTGTGTTTAATAACTGTACAATTAACTTGGGAAAGATATAAACTGGATTTTGTGTGTAAAACTGTACGAGACTACTTTGTATGTTTCGAGTGATCTTTAATATAAATTGTAATGTTGAGTTTTAATGAAAGAATTAAATTATTTGCTTGTAGTGAGCGAGAGAAAGTGGTTTATGTGCATACTGAGTCAATTTGACGATTTTTGGTATTTTTTTGCATTTGTAAGTAGCACGGAATTTTATATAAAATGCTACGTTCATTAGTATTCTTTATATAAAATGTCACGTTAATTAGCATTTTCATTGTTTTAATGAATAACCCCATATTTCCCCCCTGAGCTTTCAAAACGCATGATTTTACCAGGTATAAAACGCTTGCACGTGAACAAATGTAGAAAGCCTATTGGCCAATTTGCCTAATGAATAATAATGAGTATTTGAAATCTTAATCAACTGTAGTGTTTGGCTAATAATCCTATTTCTTATTAGTTGTTCAACATCAAATGAAGAACATGATTATTCTTCACAAAAGTTGCTGAGGGATACAGTCCTCATGGCTGAATTCCAATTCGTCCCATCGCTGATTCGGCAAATCTATAGTAAAACGATATTTACGCGATTCAAGTTTGTAATTTACTTATAATAATAATAACAATAATAATAATAATAATAATAATAATAATAATAATAATAATAATTATCAGTATTTGGGGCATCCTATAAATCTCGATGCTCTTACAAAAATAATACCATGATCGCCTCGGATTCTTTTGTTATCCGAGGGAATGTAAACCTCGTATTTCCCTCATCGCTCATGCAAGAGGGAAATTTATCCTTTGTCTTCTAATTTTCCCTTGCATGTTGATGAGGGAAAATTAGAAGACAAAGAAATCCTTTGTCTTCTTCTAATTTTCCCGCTTGCATATATTTTCCCTCATCAACATGCACGGGAAAATTAGATGCAACTTCTCTGATCAACCGTGTAAATTTCCTGTCGGTAAGATTCTCAAAGTTTTCCTCGGCGATCATAGGGCGCTTTCCAATTGACAAGGTTAGACCGGTCAGTCCGGCCAGAATGGACTAATTGCTTTTGATTAGGACCAAATTTTCCAGTCAGACCATCCCAGGCCTCAAACGAATCGTGTTCCATTTAACCGGACTGACCGGTCTAACCGTGTAAATGGAAAGCACCCTATATATTACAAACTAATAACATGACTTTTTGGGAAATTAGCGATTAAATTTCCCCTTTTCCTCGGGAAGATTTGTAAAAGTCCTCGGGCCTGCGGACCTCGCACTTTCACAAATCTTCCCTCGGCGACGGAGAAATTTAATCGCTAATTTACCTCAAGTCATGTTATTACTTATAATAAATATAAAATAGATTCTAAAAATTGACTTTTGACTGTTTTCCTACATCAACTAATTAGAATAAGACAAATAAAGTTAAAATATAAATCTAAGTCTTGATGGCAGATTTTAAATAAACTAGGGAATCTAAACTTCGTATGTCTTCAGGCAGAGAGTTCACAATTTTGGTGCCGCTGTAACAGGACCAGATGCCCCCCTTCAGATGCCCCGGGGGCATTCTGAAGGGGGGGGGCATCTGGTCCTGTTACACCGCAACAGAGAACGACATATCACCATAGGATTTTATATTAGACTTAGGAATTACTAAAACGTCATTGTCCGAGGATCGTAGCCTACGAGTCGGTATGTACAGATTTATTAGTTCAGTTATATAGGTGCATGGGAGCTTAAAATAGTTTATTTAAGGGGGTTATTAATAACTACTTAATAACCGAGAGTGAGGTCTTTACGGTAAAATATTAAACCGAGGTCTTGCTGTATTGACCGAGTGATAGCGAGGTTAATACGCTCAAGACCGACGTTTAATATTCTACCGTAAAGACCGAACGGTCGAGGTTATTTATAGACGGCCAGCCAACCTCGATAAAAGTGTCTCAAAAACACCGTTGACGGCATTTTTTGTTACAAGCATGCAGGCAACCATGCTAAATCGTAACGGATAGTGTATACTTTGAAGGTGAGGGGTGTTGGCAACCGTAATTATTGATTTATATACTAAAATTTAGAGCTTTTTGAAAGCACAATGTGATGGATGGGTTATCTGTAAAGTGCTGCCAGTAGTAATAGACCCCACTCTGGAGTTCAAAGGGATACCGCCTCATTAAATATTCAATTTTTAATTATTCATTCTCAGGTTCCTTTAGGATCCTCTAACCCTAATCTCATTACGTCATTGTGTCTCAGGCTCCTTTGGGACAGTCTAACCCTAATCTGATTACGTCATTATGTCTCAGGCTCCTGTAGGACCCCCTAACTGACAATCAACCCCCCTGGTTTTATTTTACGTCATTATGTCTCAGGCTCCTTTGGGACCTCCTAACCCTAGCTTTTCCCCAAAACCCTAGCTGTTACTCAACCCCCCGTGTAATACGTCATAACCGATAGCTCTCCTAGTATTTTTGGCACTCGACTTATATAAGTATAGCAACCAACTTTCATTTATACACTTTACCCAAACAGTGCGTACGTTAAACGTTTGACAAAATGGATATTATTTACGACGAATTAAGGAAAAATAACATTGATATCGATAAAGACACTCTGTCTTTTCACTTAGAATCCTTACTTACCGAACAACAGGGGTTGTACGATTGTGTAAACGGTCGAATCTGTGGAGATAACTTAGTGAATATTCACAGGGAGATGCAGGCGACCAATTTTGGTCGTATTATTGCCTATTTAGCTTTAGTTCTTAAAGTAAGTGACTCCTGTGACGAAGAAACGATCAGAGAGGCCGTAAGAAGAACGATAAACGATTTGAGACGTATAGACTTGACAAAATATAAACGAAATAAAACTATATCCCGTTGGTTTGGTTCACTGCTTCTCAGACTATTATTTGCATATTTCCACGTGTAAAACCTCATTAGGAGGTCATTAGCAATTTGAACAAAAGAACGAGTCTGGGCGAGTCCGGGCGACGTCAGAGCTTAGACAAAGAAATGTTGATTAATATGCGCGTAACCATAGAGTTGAACAGCGTCACTATGCTTGATGTATCATTCGCTTACTGTTTGTCCTCGAAGAAAGATCGTTGTAATGGAGTGTCTACACGGTAAACCTGCATCTAACTCAACGACCAAGAATGGCTTATTCTGGTACTGTGGACAAAAACCTAGCTGTCAGTTTTTCTGCCCTGAAGAAGATTGTTACATGTTTGGCAAAGCCGTAGATGCTTTTCCAACAAGTGGCTGTCTACATCCAGTCTGTCCTACCCATCAGAAATTGGCGACACTGCGAATGGTTAAAGACAAAATGAGAGAAAGTTACGGGAGACCTTACTTCGTCTGTTCTGAGCGAGAGAATCCCTGCTCGTTTTGGCAATGGGGGGATGTCTTCGAGAGTCCAAAGCCTTTGTGTAAACACGGAATGGTTTGCCGTACTCGTAAAGTCAAGAAAGAAGGCGACAACCAAGGTCGTCTGTTTTACTCGTGTCCTAACGAAAGACAATATGCATGCGGATTCTTTGAATGGAAACCTACAGAGAGCTCGCCACGAATTTATAACATTGGGTGTCTTTTCAGCAGTCCATTACAATATCAATACAAGATCGCAGAAACGGGTGAATCCTTTACAAGTAGAAAGAGTGACTCTAAAGAAGCCTATGAAGAGTACCTTTTTCAAAAATCTGTCGATGCATTGACTGAAGACATAGAAAAACTGAATATTTATTGACTTATATAATTTTGTATTCTAATTCAATATGTAATAAATATGTTTGCATTTATATCGTGTCGTTTACTCCAATATATTCATTTACCTCTAACCTTTGTCGCGTGAACATGACTTGCTGTGGAGGTTTACCACAAATAGCCCTTCGTAATATTTTTCGAAAGATTCGCTGTATATCAGCGTGCTGTGGGGGGGGAAATCGTCATACAGGCATCCGAATTAGATGGCGGAACAGTACCTTCACGATCTGTATTACAACCCAAAAAGTCCGGCAAGTTTTGGCGGCGTAGATGCCTTATAAGTGACGGTAAATTTCAGATATCCCGAAACAAGATAAAAACATGGCTTAGACAACAAGATACCTATACTTTGCATAAACCCATACGGCATAATTTTAAGCGAAATCGTGTTATTGTTGGAGCGATGGACGAGGAGTGGGAGGCCGATCTAGTCATTATGGATTCGCTTTGTAAAACAAATAATGGTTATAAATACGTTTTAACGGTTATTGATGTACTGTCCAAATTTGCGTGGGTAGAGCCATTAAAAACAAAGACTGGAGAGAGTTTGATTAAAGCCTTTGAAAAGATACTAAAGAAAGGAAGGAATCCTGAAACACTTCATACCGATAAAGGAACTGAATTTACCAACAAACGCTTTCAAAAATTGTTGAAGGACAAACATATTCGGTTTTTTACAACACACGATACCAAGGCATCCATCGTTGAACGATTTAACCGAACGTTAAAGGGGAAAATGTGGAAATATTTTACAGCTAAGAATACGATGAAATATATCGATGTACTACAGAAATTATTGTATTCCTACAACCATTCGAGACACCGTAGTATCGGAATGAGACCTGATGTCAATCGAGAAAACGAAAGTATTGTATGGCAAAAACTGTATGGTGACGAGTCCAGCAAACCCATCAAATATAAATTCAACATCGGTGACCAAGTTCGGATTAGCAAAGCAAGACGTACATTCAAGAAAGGTTACTTACCTAACTGGACCGAAGAGGTGTTCATCATCACGAAGAGAGTACCCAGACGACCGCCAGTGTACAAGATTGCCGATTATCACGGAGAAGAGTTACAAGGAACATTTTACGAACAGGAATTGCAAAGAGTTACAAAGACAGATAGTGACTTTTATAGAATAGAAAGAGTAATTACATCACGCATGCGTGGTAAACGTAGAGAATATCTTGTAAAATGGTTAGGTTACCCTGAAGATTTTAATTCTTGGGTACCAGCCGATAATGTAAAAGATATAACGAAATAAAAATGTGTGTACCTTACAATTTGTGTTCATTTGTGTTTTGTTCTTCGACATGGCAACACAGTTTTATTTAACGCTTCCAAGCAATAGCTCTATGGAATATTTTCCAGATAATACTGTAGCAAATTTTAAAGTGAAGCTTGCTGAAACTGTACAACTGACAGGCGACTGGGAACTAGCTTTGTCAGAGTTATACTACCCCCATACATGGAGCACGATTCGAAAAGGTAATCAACAAACGTTTCTCTATAACGCTGGAACAAAATATGACGATACGGGTATTATCCCAAATGGCTACTATAACACCATTGCTGATCTGGTGGGGGCTTTAAACCGTAGCATGAACAAAGAGGCACGAGCCAAGATAAATTTTACGTATAATCGAAGTACACGGAAAGTTGCCGTCGATGTAAAAAATGGGGCAAACGTTTGGTTTAGTGGTGACATTGCTACAACATTGGGGTTTCAACAAGACACCTTTATTAAAAAGAAAACCCTAAGTCCTTACGTAGCAGATGTTAACGGTGGATTTTCAGCCACGTATGTATACACTGATATCGTGGATGCACAGTTTGTCGGTGATGTCAAAGTGCCCCTACTCAGAATTGTCAATACTCAAGGAAGTTATGGTGAAAACGTGAACGTCAGTCTCCGTAACCTGCAATATATTCCTGTCAAGGTAAAGTCCTTCGAAACAATTGAAGTGAATATAAAGGACGACAAAAACGAAAACGTATCATTTGGCTTCGGGAAGTCGATCGTGACACTTCACTTTAGACAGCGGAGATCTTCGTATTTCATTTAAAAATGAGACATACAATTATTCCAGACGTAAAGCAATTTCAACAGCATTATTTAAGAAGACAACAAGGTGGAAGTCTACCTGGTTTCCGAGGTGCACGTATTCAGAAAGGTTACGGCATTGGAAGTTTTTTTAAAAGTATTGCACGCTTTGCAATACCTCTGGTAAAACGAGGAGCTCAAGCTATTGGAAGAAGAGCTCTGCAAGCTGTAAAAGACGTTGGTCAAGATGTTCTGGCAGGGAAGAATGTAAAGCAAGCGATAAAAGGGCGTGGTTCTGAAGCCGTGAAAGATCTTGCTCAAAAAGGGGTCCGTCGGATTACGAACCAATCAGGAGCTGGTCGTAAACGCAAACGGGTGAATTCTCCTATAAAAGTCAACACAAAACGTAAAACCGTCAGTCGTTCACAAACTGTGAAGAAGAAAACATCTGAGCCTACGGAAGCACAGATTGGACCGTTTATAAAATATAAATCATGAGTCAAGCTTTTAGTGCCCTACATAAAGATTCGTGTGAGTGTGGAAAATCAGAATTAGATTTATTTGTAATGCCTGGTACACAAGTGGAAATGAATAAAGGATTTTGGGAAGATATAGATCCAGTATCGAGTATTGGAGCTTCAGATACTATTGAGTTTCTGTGTGCTGCAAATTCTGATGTGTATACCGATTTAGCAAACAGTTACCTACACGTGAAAGCAAAAATAACCAATAATGATGGATCTAATCTCGATGAAAATGTTCAAGTCGGACCTGTAAATCTGTGGATGCATGCTTTATTTTCTCAAGTAGAAGTTTACCTGAACAACAAGCTTGTCACACCGTCGAGCACTGCTTATCCCTACCGATCCTATATGGAAACTGTACTGAACTTTAGCAAAGACGCAAAATCATCTCATCTGACCTCAGCGCTGTTCTATAAAGATCAAGCTGGTCGAATGGATGTCGTGAACCCTGTAGCAGTAGATGGCGATGCAAACAAGGGTTTGAAACTACGGTATGTTCATGCAAGTCAAAGTAAGTCTGTGGCTATGGAAGGCAGAATCCATTCCGATCTGTTTGCACAAGCCCGTTATATCCTTGGTGCTGTACCAATCAAGCTCAAGCTAGTGCGTTCGAGAAACCC
This sequence comes from Paragorgia papillata, assembly GCA_035771165.1. Lineage (NCBI taxonomy): Eukaryota > Metazoa > Cnidaria > Anthozoa > Scleralcyonacea > Coralliidae > Paragorgia > Paragorgia papillata. The sequence goes on from JAWNZC010000133.1 coordinate 64,565, forward strand.
ATTTTCCCTAGTATCGTCAGCAGATCATCCTGACTTTAAAGTGGTTTTGGAAGAATGTGTATTTCACGTTCGACGTGTCAACGTCTCTTCTACCGTTATGATGGCTCATGCCCATGCCCTTCAACGTATCACGGCCAAATACCCTATCAATCGTGTCAGTTGTAAAGTGGTTTCTGTACCGAGAGGAAATATGTCAGGCAATCAACCAAATATATTTCAAGGCCCTCTACCTGATCGAGTAGTCATTGGAATGGTCGATGCAGATGCTTATAATGGTACCTATGCCAAAAATCCTTTCAATTTCAAAAACTACGACATCACTTCTCTTGGTCTAACGGTAAATGGGGAGCATTTGCCTGGAAAACCCCTGCAACTGAAATTTGCTGCTGCGAGAGGAAGTAACTACGTGTCCGCTTTCCAAACCCTGTATGCTGGTACTAACAAATTATTTCAAAATGATGGCAATGGTATTACACGAGATGAGTATGCCAATGGGTACACTCTATTCGTGTTTGATCTGACAGCTGATCTGTGCCTAAGCGATCATATTCAACCGATTAAAAATGGAAACGTATCGATAGAATGTCAATTTGGAACGGCTCTGACAGCAGCTATAAATATCGTGGTGCTTGGAGAATTTCAAAGTCTTATCGAAATTGACGCCAACCGTAACGTTCTATGCGACTTTAGCAGTTAAGATGAACACTCTACAAATCCTGAACGTCCTGAAAGGTGATCCATTTACCAAGACCGTATTTAAAGACGTGTTACCATCGGATCGTCTACCAAGTCAGATATCGGAAAGACCGAGAGGTTTTATTTTGAATGTGGATTCTAGTAATGGACCTGGTACGCATTGGGTAGCAATTTATCTCACTTCAGATGGACAAGGGGAGTTCATGGATTCGTACGGACAAGGACCAAGCTTTTATAGCAAAACTTTTGAAACGTTTTTACGAGATCATACTAGCAGTTTTGCTTGGAATGAACAGACTTTACAGTCATTAGGGTCTCGCGTGTGTGGACAATATTGTTTATTTTATGCTTTACATCGATGTAGAAATATACCCATGTCAACAATTGTTGGCATGTTTACTGATAATAAAGAATGGAATGATATGCTAGTTCGGGACTTTATGCATAAATATTATAGTGTGTAATATAAATACAAGACAAATAATGTTGTAAACAATTCTTTATTGTAATATCAAAGCTTTACAAGGAATAAATTTATTTAACCCATTTATATGGATGTATGTTTTTGTCTCTTCGTTTTGTTCTTCTCAATGTTACTGGAGATGACGTCAGGGGGGCGGTGTCTGAAATATCCTTAGTCTTATATTCTCGTACCATGCTTAAACGATTTTCATTTCTGATAATGCCTTCGGGAACATTCATGTTTCCTAATACTTTTGCGAAAAGCTGCCATCCAGCAGGGTTGAAATTCTTTCGTTGGCGTAGAGAATCGTTGACCAAGTCAACAACATTTGTACCCGGAATAGGTCGTCCTTTAAATACCATCTGTCCTTGGTCAGTCCATCCTATGAGGTCTTTATTCGTTTTAAGTTTCTTAACCAACTGTCGAGCTCTTGATTTCATTGTTACAGGTACACTTTCTATAATGTCAGTTTCTATCTCTCCAGGCAACTCAGAGGGTGCCGTTTCTGCAGTCTCTTCTGTATTCACTGGTTCTTCAGGAGCGGGTGTCGTAGGCGATATGACGTTTACATGTACTGGGCTACTCATTCGTTTATCGTAATAATTCAGATAACGTTGAAGCGACTGATCGTACATTTTCACTTTCTCGTCTTGTGTTATATCTTGACGTTTAAGAAGATTTTGCATTTCTGAATCTAGTTCATTCACCTGCGCTGTTAAAGGAGTGACCAAGGGTTTCTTTCGATCTATCATATGTTCTGGAACTAGCACCAATCTCCTGACGTGTTCCATTATTTGGTTAAAAAACTTGCCAGTTGTTCAAGTACAGGAACTAAGAGAAACGGTAAAAAACCTTCACCTTCTTGTAGAATAACTTTCTTTCTTTTTGTTACTGGATTACGTTTATCAGCAACAAACTTGATATGATCGTTATAAGGGGCTAGCTTCCTTGCTGTTTTCGGAGTAATCTTAATTGTTTCACACCACACGTTCAAAAGACACTGCCTTATAGCCTCTAATATATCGTCGTCGGCAGCTTTTATAATTGCGTTTCGCAGCTGAGGATTACACTTTGCCAGTACTTTTAAAACATCACAGTTCCTTCTTATACAAGCAGACATAGTCAAATGATCGCATTGTCACTGAACAGCCCCTTTTATACTCTGGGCTGGTACACGTAGTGGATGTCAGTCGGAAAGATCCCGGATTTTACTCGAATTTCATCGGGACAGGTCGGCGTGAGATCGACAAACAAGTAGGAATACGCCTCTTTAGTCGCCATCTGATAGGCTTGCTGGAAAAATTTAGTGTTGCTGGGATACAGTTGCTTAGCCAGATGAGTCACTTGACTTGCATCTCGAACGTTTTTCGTCAGACATAAATAACTGGCGTTAAGGGAAATGGTCCGATGATCTTTACTTTCGTGAAACAGATTCTGTACAATGTAGATTACACTCAGATTCCCATGGTGTGATTTCTTCGTAAACAGTTTAGCGATTTCTGCGTCTTTTTCTCCCATCATATCGTCAATGATGTACAAATTTCTTGTTTTGGGGTTAATGCTATCCAACATCGACTGAGGCAAACCTTGTATAAACTGAATCCCTGGAACTAATGATTCTATTTCAGCAAACGTATCTTGATATTCAGAGTAGAAATACATGATATTTTCTGGAGCAGGGTCGATCATGGTTTGGGCATTGGCTAACAATTCCTTCACAAAGGATGTCTTCCCCGTCTTGGTCCCCCCAGAGACCATGAGCCCGAAAGGATGTGTTAACTGTATGGAGTACATAGTTAAACTGAACAGAACGCTTGTGAAATCTTATTTATACCATTTTGGCCGCTTCGTACATTGTACCCGTTTTGTGTACTTAGTAATTCGAATAAGTCTGTGTAATTCGTTTAACAAAGTTTCTAAATCTATAGGAGAAGCTTTAGCTCGAATCAAATACGGTTGCCTATCTTTTGAAGAGAGTTGATGAACATTGGATAAATGATTTGCTAATCTTAATAAACCTTGCTTGCCGCAGACAGGACAATCCTTACGCCTTCGAGACATGATAACAAATGAACGATTTGGAAATGGTACTCAAAAATAAATACTTTATATGGCCCTGGGGGCCTTTTTCGTGGCCCTGTGGCCCTATCGCTTGAATACACTCCCTGTCCCCTCCACCCCCTCCCCTAACCCTGTGTTCTAAAAGACCCTCATTAAGCCCTTAAAGCGCCACGCCTGAAAATTGACAATAGATAGTATTGATAAAAGATATATTTACAAACACACACAAAATTTTTAAAATTATTTACAAGCACGCAACGTTATTAAAAGAAGTACACACAAAGAAAACACACAAAGTTAAAATCCATAAGGTAAAGTATCAAAATTATTTACAATCACACGTTTATTGTATACGATCCTATAATCCTTAGTCTCGCTCCTAGTCACGACATCCTTATTCGTTCTATCGCGTACAATTTTACTAGGAATATTTACAGACAAAGGATCTACCACATCACACATAACATTGAGGTACACCATATCACACATTACATTAAAATTAAGTTTTTGTTGGGTCCTATAATTAAGAGTGATCCCTCTAACTTTACACACGGTTTTACCCGTGTTTGTCTGGTACGCGTAGTTTTTTGGGCCCCCAGACACAAAAGTGGTGATGAAGTTGCCATCCAATTCATCGGTCAGCTCTCCTAGGTAGGAACCGGTCGGCGGTTCCCATTCACCTTCCTTCGACACATAGATCACCGAGTCTGTGTCAAAATACAAGACTCGGCGATCTAACTGCTCGAGGACCCCATAGAGCTTGAGACGGGCGTGGGCTGTCGTGAAGGCGGCGATAACAACGTTGGTCTTGCCACTGGCTTCAACAAACTCGTCGACGTTCTCGAAGTGGACCTCAATCAGTTCGTCGTTGATGAAGTTGGCGTCTGTCACGGTAACTTTGTCGCTCGACAACAGGTCGAAGTATTCGGCTGGATCTGAGATGATCTTAACCTTAGTCATGTTGGGCCGCTGTGCAAATTTACCTACAAGAAAGATATAACAGAGAAAAGAAAAAACATTAAACACTGCGTTTTTTAGTTAAATTACGAATAAAATTACTTACCCCAAAAGGAATTCAGCATCAGTTTGGATAGTGCCCTCAGACCTGGGTTCTTGATGATGTGGTTTGGATCCAGCCGAATACCTTCGCTGGCAGCATAATCAGCGATATACTGGGCCTTCTTCTCGTCGGTGTCGCAGTCTGCAGGGAAACCACTCGCCTGAAGAAGAATAAGGATAATAAGTCATAATTGATAAGTAACATGTGAAAAACAATATTAATATCTTACCTCTTGTTTGATTTTGAGGAACGTGTCCACGTAGTCTTTGAAGAGGCCATGAGTGTGCTCTGGGAAATGCCACACCTCATCGACTTTGACCAAACGATAGCCCTTTTCCAATGCTTTTTGGAGTTCGAGGGTGACCCAAATACCATGGAGAGCTCGCTCAGCATCGGAATGGATGCATAGTTCTTGCTGGAGATTGTCTGCGCAAGTACGGCATAAAGGCATCATGAGCTTTCCTTGAGTTCTGTAGGGAAGAACAGGATGGTAGAGGCCACGAGGAGGAAGAACGGAACATTTCACCAAGCCAAAGTACTCGTCGATCGGACCAAAGTTCTCCGTGATGATCTGGGGGTGCCCAAGCGGATATTCACCGTATTTATTGCACCATGGGTAAAGGCTACAGAAATCGACGTATCGGATCTTTTCTCCAGGTTGAGCTTCGTAGAACAGGCGTGTCCCGTTGGTACGTCCACCAAAGAATCCGTGGCGAGGTTCCAAAGGTTCGGAGATCTCGAAGTTCTCAAAGAATGCTTTCATCTCAGGGTCTGCGGCAAGTTGACGATCAATGTCACAAGTCCAAATCTCCACGACATTGAATCCTCTGTCTTTCAGGAACTGTATTTTTTCCAAGGTTCGTTGATGGAGTTCGTGCATGGTTAATTCATTAACCGGGTTGACTGTGTCTCTGGCATAGCAGCGTTCACAACCGTGCCACAGGCAGCCCTGAATCTCCCACACCGTGTTCGTTTCGGCGTTGTACCCGTCGACGAGATACTTTCCGATGCGTTGTTCTCCATGATTGCGGGCATGTCGAATGGCGATGTCATCACGTTGTGCGATGTAAGCAAACATTTTCAGAGCGATGACTGACTGTTTGTTTTCGGGTTTGTACCCACATGGCGGGATGACGGCAATAGTGTTTTCCTTCAAGAAGGTCTTGCGGAAAACCAAATTGCAGGCGGATGCGATGGTTAAACATTGTGCGAACGGATCAATGTCAGTGACTTCACGGAAGAGTTCACGAAACTCAAGACAACATTGACGGAGAATGTCGACATCAGACTGACAGTAACTCAAGATTTCTTCTCGGAAGTCGAAGACGTAGTTACGGTTGACGAGGTCGTTGTACCACGCATAAAACTTTTCGCGATCGCCAGGACTCATACCCTCGGGATCGTAGAACTTGGCGGCTGGGAGCGATCCTACATAGCCTTGGTTCTCTACTCTGTTGAAGAAGTGTGGGAAGTAGCCTTTCTGGAGTTCGGTGATACCAAAGGTCTTGGGGAAGTCAGCCAAACGCATGGGAATAAAGCACAACGAGTCGATGAATTTAATGTTCAGCTGTGGAACGGTGAGTGAAAGAATCTTGGCGCCACGAGTAATTACTTCCGGAGTAATTCCCTGCTTGTAGAGGTATTGCAGAATGAAGTACCCGTCGTAGGCTTGGAAGTTATGGGCGATGAAGGTGGTATTGGCGTTTTCCCTCTGGAAAAGCCACTCGCAGAATTCATCTTTGGTATCGAGGCCAGAAAATACCATCTCGTCGCCGCTTTCGTTCTGGACCACGCAGAGATTTGGGATGTGCTGACCGTCGTCTTGGGTGCACTCGAAGTCGAAGAACATTAGGTTCTGGTCTCGTTCGCCGCTGCCGTTGTCACCGTCCACAGCAACATCGTCGTCAAGGAATTCGCTGGGTTGGCTATCGTTGCCTTGTCGCTGTCTCTTCTCTCGGATCGGTTGGATCTAGCACTGATGGTTCTCGGGTTTGACGTACTTGGCACAAACGGAACAGCGTACTTTGCCACAATGATGGTCGTTGATACTGGCACGGGTCACCACGCGTTGACACTTTGGGCATTTGGTGAGCGAAGAACAGAGAGGTTTCTGTTGACCAACTGCGGCTTTGTGGCGGGTGAAGCATTCGTCGCTTTTGAAGAAACGGTTGCAGTCTTTGCAGTACTTCCATTTGATCACTGGGCAGTTTTGTGTGTTGCACAGTTTGCAGAGATCGCCACATGGATGGCTGGTGATCTTGTCATAACCTTTCTTACACGTATGGCAGTACTGCTTGCGCGCGAGGAAGGCAGGCATACTGGTGATCACGTCGTAGTGGTTGTCATGATGGTAGAGGTACAGGTGCTTGTCAGCTTCGGGACCGGAATAAATCAGAGCATTCAGATGTTCCTTGGATACGACGTTGAGTTGGTAACCAGGGAGGACAGCCTGGAACTTTTTGACTTCGGGGATCCCACAGGGACCCAGAGGGACACCAGCGGTCTCGTGGAGATCGTGGGCTAAACGACCTAGCAGTGTTCCTGAATGGCTAACGATACTTTTGTATTGTGGGTCTTTGTCTAACTTCGCCTTGGCAACGATGATCGCCCGAGCACAACACAGGTCATCCTTGTTTTTAATTTGAACAAAACAATCTTTTTTGTTGAGGTAGCTCTGGAGATTTACTACATCGCGCCGTTTTCTCGCACCACCATGAGGCATTTCGACGTGGACCATGTTGATGTTGACCGATTCATCCAACGTAAACTGGGTATTCGACTGGACGACTCTCTCCACAGCGGCCAGGAATTTCTCAGGGGTCAAACGGTCTCGTTGAAGGAAAGGCAGGGAAATGGGACGGTCAAGTTGATGGGAATTCAGGATAAGGCGGACTTGATCATGAGAAGACATATCGGTGGTTACCGATCAAATAAGTGCTTAAAAGCACTGTTTAATACTGACATAACATCAGATACCCCATAAATATTTAAAGGTTTAAACTGAACAGTATAGTCAATACCTGTAGTCTTGAACTTTCGGACGTTGACCTGCTTAACTGCTTTAATGGTGAAGTAATCTTCGGGTTTCAGGCGTTTTGGGGAAGACTCGGCGTCGTTGCCCCGCTTTCGTTTGCCGCCTTCGCTGACTTGGTTTTCGAGCGGTTCAGAAGAATCAGGCTGCTCATGACATTCACTGTGGACTCCTTCTTCGTCAGGGCACAAGAAATCATCGTTGTTCCAATCCTCGTTGAATAGACGACGTTCTTCATCGGTCCAATTGGCCATAAGGTCAGGAACTACGTCGGAAGGCGTCTCGGTCTCTCGTTGAAGTTCATCGGCCATTGCGTTGGTCCAAAACACGATCTTCTGTTGAAGGACAGCCCGTTTCTGCTCCTCAGTGAGCACGAACGATTGCTCAAAAAACTCAAGAGCACTCTCAGTCTCGCAAGACTTGATGAGATCAATAATATCAATCTAGAAACATAAAAGGGAATTTCGTAAACACAAATTCTAGAGTTTTATTCAATGACTAAACGTTTCATAAATGTTCATTAGGTCAACTTACTGTTTGAGACATCTTGATCACAGCCAAAGAGAATAAATCCAAAGAACACTTTCCAAAACACGCCAAAAAAACTTTCGATAATACTCGGACGAGAACAGAGTTCGAATGAACGACGCGACGCTGTACATTCTCTATGGTTACAAGTCCGCTTGCCTGAACGTGTCTCATTGTTTTATTTGTTAACGACTCTTAATGAGTTTTTTAATGAGTTTTTACATATGGTCTATGCAAATATTGGTAGCAATGCTCCTTATTATCCGTCTCCTGAATGCCCTATTAAATATACTTCTTTCATCCAAGGTTTCTCTTACACTATACACTAAAGTCAAATAAGCAATAATTCAGCCAAAATTGTTGGTTACTATCACTTATAAGGATATACGTCTAGTGCCTTTTGAACGTCGGAAAACAGTCGGAGAATGACGTATTACACGGGGGGGGTGCTTGACAGTTAGGGTCAGGGGGGAAGTTAGGGTTAGAAGGGCCCAAAGGAGCATGAGAATGAATAAGTGTGACGTAAAATAAAACCGGGGGGGTTGATTGTCAGTTAGGGGGTCCTACAGGAGCACGAGACATAATGACGTAATGAGATTAGGGTTAGAACGTCCCGAAGGAGCCTGAGCATGAATAATTAAAAATTGAATATTTAATGAGGCGGCATCCCTTTGAACTCCAGAGTGGGGTCTATTACTACTGCTGCCTATTTACGTTTGTGTTATTTGAATTAGCTAAATTCAGAATGCTATCCAATCAGCGTGCCTCTAGTTTTGCTTAACCTAATTCGCATAACTCACAATCATAAACAAACAAGAAATATGGCGTGAATACACCTAAATATAATACTTCGAAGAAAGGCCACAAAAAGGTAAGCTTGCCAAGAATCAGAAATTTATTAGATCTGGAGCTACAAGAAAGTCTCATATTCGTAAATTACTTCGTCTTATTTTGGTAATTTGCCGATACCGCCATCTATCTACTGTTATAAAGCTGAGCTTTTGTACTATAATATATATTGCTCATAATATCCTTAGACATTTAACTCGCCGGTTCAACAGTACTATCTTGTGATACACGGAAGGCAACCGGCCTAGTCATCTTGATCAATGTCTAAGCTACATTTCTATTTTGCCTGCTTGTAACAAAACGTTTTCAGATTGTTGTGGCTGTTCTTCTAAGTGTCATATTTAGGCGAATTTGCGCCATGTTTCTTGTTTGTTTATAATTGTGAGCTATGCGAATTAGAATATCAGAACTTCAGGCACGCTGATTGGATAGCATTCTGAATTTGTAATTCAAAATCGCTTTACAGATATCCCATCCGTCACATTGTGCTTTCAAAAAGCTCGAAATTTTAGTATATAAATCAATAATCACGACTGCCAACACCCCTCACCTTCAAAGTATACACTATCCGATATGAATTAGCATGGTTGCCTGCTTGTAAGAAAAAATGCCATCAAAAGTAATATTTTGAAGCCTTGGCCGGCCCTCTATTTATAAGTAGTTTATTATATGGCTTTTTATTTCAAAATCAATCTTGTATTTCTTTAGCCTGCGAATACAGCCGCCTCACATCGGGACCCCCGAGAGAGACGTTTGCGACTCGAGAGTAAAAATTCCGTACTGATGACGTAGAGTTCGTCCTGAATCAGGACGGAGCTGCTGATTGGCTTAGAAGCTTAGAAAGACTCAGATGCTCACACCAAGAAACGTCAATGCTCAGTTTCTGTCCTAAATTCTAAAGCGAAAGCCTAGTTATTGCCAAACAAAGGAAAACGGGTAGCTATTCTTCTCACTACGAGTTCGATTTGCGATAAATTACAAGATTTCCTATCGAAATCGAACGATTTTCCAGTCATCAAGCGGGACTTCCTCTTCAATCTTTAAATAGTCGTTTGAATCTTTAGTAGTCGTAACCTAGCAACGTGCGTTTCAAATTTCACTCAACCGTGAGAATAACTATTCAACTGTCTGGACAGATTGATGACGCTTGATGACTGGAAAATCGTTCGATTTCGATAGGAAATCTTGCAATTTATCGCAAATCGAACTCGTAGTGAAAAGAATAGCTATCCGTTTTCCTTTGTTTGGCAATAACTAGGCTTTCGCTTTAGAATTTAGGACAGAAACTGAGCATTGACGTTGATCTTGGTGTGAGCGTCTGAGTCTTTCTAAGCAATTCTAAGCCAATCAGCAGCTCCGTCCTGATTCAGGAGGGACTTACGTCATCAGTACGGAATTTTTACTCTCGAGTCGCAGACGTCTCTCTTGGGGGTCCCGATGTGAGGCGGCTGCTAACGCCCAACAGGTTCCCCAGGTGTCCCTCTCTTCTCCAGGCCCCCTCTAAGCCTCTGCGGAGGAGAGAGAGGCGGCTGTATTCGCAGGCTAGTATTTCTTGGTCTTCGTTCGCTTTCTTTAACTTCGTCAAAACGCCGCATTAGCGTTATTTTTTCTTAAGCAGTCATCCAATAGCAACGCTCGGGTTTAATTAGTGAGTTGCTTCATCGTCACGTGTTGTGGTGCTTCATCGTCACGTGTCCATAGAATTTACTTCCATATAAGGTGACCCGAATTAGGGGTTGCCTTCCAAACGTTGTTTTGTTGTTGCCCATATTTGGGTTACCTATGCGGTCACGTGACAGACTCGAGGTCGTACGTCTCGAGGTTGTTCAAGAGAGTCGAAGGGATTTTACAAGTGTTGGAAAACGAAGTGTATTCAAATGAACAAATATGGCGGACGAACACAACGCAGATAAACAAGAAGAAACAGATCGTAGGGAGGATGCAATCAATAAGGAAATAGCGAAGTTAGAATATTACTTGGAAACAACGGACGAGCTTATCGAACAACAGGATTATGAAGAAATTCAGTTGGCTGTTAATAAACAAGCGTCGAAGATTACGAGCAAACTGTCGGATCTTATTTCCCAGTTAGAAGAATTTAAAATTGATAGTGGTATTTCTTCAAGAGCAGCATTGGTCTGAAGGATGTCAAGTGGTTAAGGAACTTGTAGATCGTAGGAAGTTCTTTGGTGACACAACAAGCTTTGCTACAATTGTGGCCAAGCCGGCCATCCAGCAATCAAATGTCATGGGCGAAGCTGTTTCAAGTGCAAGGGAAGACACCATACTAGTTTGTGTGATGCAAATACTGAGGTTGTTCATACTAGTGGATTTTTTGCCCCAGTGGATACAACGCTACCACCTATCATTCCAGTGAAGATCCAAGGTGTTACCCTGTGGGCATATTTGGACACAGGAAGTGGAAGGAACTTTATATCTCAAGATGCTATCAGAAGGCTCAAATTATCTCCTGTTTCTCATGAAATTCGCAATCTTGTTACAGTGAGTGGTACAAGGAAGCAATCTATGCCAGTGTTCAACCTGAATATGGATTCTCTAGATGGCAAAACCAGAGAAAGAATTGAAGTTACTGGAACCAAGATGCATGATTTCACAACAATCCGAAAACCAGATATGGATGTGCTAAAGTCGAAGTTTGACCACACAAGGGATAAAGTATTTTACAAGAGCTCTAGCAATGAGTACCCAATACATCTCATCATTGGAGATAACACGTTCAGTCGTATCAAGACCAAGAAATCTACAAGTCAAGTATGTAGGGTATGCTCTAGTTGATCTGCCTGCTGGTTGTAATGCTGTTGTAGTATTGCTCCCAGGAGAAACGGGCTCGCCTCAGCTCCAAATGGCACTCGTGTCAGTCGGAAACGTTCCTCCTTTCCAGCTAGGTTGAATAGAAAGCGGAATGCATCGCTATCTTCTGATTTCAGCCCAATCTGCAGAAATGCTTTCTGGATATCGCCAATTAACAAACAAGGAGTCATCCGTGCTCTTACCATAATGTCCCATAACAATGGTTGCAATGGAGGGCCAGTATGCATACATTCATTCACACTTGGTGCCATCGAGTTGGGCTTTGCACTGGCGTCGAACACCATCCTTACTTTGGTGGTGGTTGCTGACTCCTTGACCACTGGCTTATGCGGCAAATAAAACACTCGATCTCCAGTGGGTTGATCTAGAACTCCTTCAATGATTCCTTCCTGTAGCTGGTCCAAGACAATTTTTTGATATTCTTGTTCCAATTGTGGATCTTTCTTAACCTTTCTCATCACATTTTGCAGTCGTCTTCGGTTTTGCGCCTCATTTGTGTCTGTAAGATGAGTACCAGGGATCCAGGGAATGTTTACTTCATATCTTCCATCTTGATTTTTGCTGATCCCTTCCATAAACTCTGTGTAAACATCTGACTGGTATTCTCACCCCGGTCCTCCACGCCAAGAACATCAAGGCTATAAAAGTTCTTGTAGTCATTTGTGTCTTTCGCATAAAAACACAACTTGTCTGGATGGTCTCCATCATGTACCACCAAGCCAAATGTTGTTCCCTCTACTATTGGCTCTTCTGGTTTGACCTCAGAACCAACACCTATGTCGATAACTTGATGAAGACTAGTTACACCCCAAAGGAATTAGAGTCACTCAAGAATGAAGCAAGCATCATTTTGGAGAGTGGAAAGTTCCCAGTACACAAATGGGAATCGAACATTCCAACAGTCGAGAGTGATAATATGCCAAATCCTGGGAAGAACCTCGGGCTAAGATGGGATAAACAGGATGACACCTTACAAATCCAAGCACCGAAGAGGATCGAAGGAGAGCGAGTTACCAAGAAATCTATTCTAAGCTTATTGGGGAGCGTCTATGACCCACTTGGTGTCATCTCACCTACAGTGGTAGAGGGAAAGCGTGTTTATCGGGAGGCCTGCGACGAGAACCGAAATTGGGATTTGGAAGTGTCTTCAGCACTGACCAAGGACTGGCTGAGGTGGACAGGACAACTGCGAACTGTAAGAATTCCCAGAAGCCTAATCAAGGAGTGCAAGAGAGTCAAAGCAATACAATTGCATCTGTTTGCAGATGCGAGTAAGCTAGCCTGCTGCACCGGGACCGTGAAGGGACTTTTCACATCTAAATCCCGTATTTCCAAGCGAAACACGTCAATACCCCGGCTAGAATTGGTTAGTGGGCAGATGGCTGCAAATCTGGCAAAGAATCTAACTAAGGCTCTTACAAGTTGGTCCATCTCTTCGGTTACTGTGTGGATGGACAGCATGGTAGCTCTTCATTGGATTTCAAGCCCAAATAGACCTTGGAAGGTGTTTGTAGCCAATCGAGTGAGGAAGATCGCCGAGATAACAGATGAAGTTGGAATTCAGTGGAAGCATTGCCCATCAGAGAAAAATGAACCAGATCTTGGTAGCAGAGGGGCAACTCTAGACCAAATGGAAAGCAAAGAATGGTACACTGGTCCAGAGTGGTTGTTGCATGATGAAGAATGGCCGCAACAACCCAAGTTGAAGAGCACTCGATCAGCAACTGAAGAGGAGAAGTGCATAAAAGAGATAATCGCCTATACACCAGAGAAGATACCAGATGAATGGGAACAGTTGTTAATGCGTAAGCGGTACTGGACAACCCTCAGGGCAACAGCTTGGTGTTTGCGGTTCGTGCACAACAGCTTAGCAAAAGCAAGAGGGGTGAAGAAGACCCAAGGTCCATTGTCGACAGACGAAATCCTAAGTGCCAGAAACAGCTGGGTGAGGAAGATACAGAGATCCATACCTGAAGATACAGAAAGTCCTGGCTGGAGACTTGAGAGAGACAGTGAGACGGACATACTTAAGTGCGTTGGAAGAATTCGAGGATACACACCGATCTACCTGGAAGATGGATTATTCGCCCAAAAGCTGATCAGATATATCCACGAGCAGTCATTACAGCCATAAGAGAAGGTTGGTGGATTCCCCATCTCAGGTCATTGGTTAAGAAGGAAATCCGTCAATGCCATATCTGTAGAGTATTCTCCACAAAACCTTATGGAAAGCCAGACAAAGCTGCGCTTCCACAGTTTCGTACCCAAGCAGGTAGACCATTTCAGACGACCGGTGTTGATTTCGCAGGACCATTGGTTTACAAGATTAACAAGAAGGAAGACGGGATTAGAGCCGTCCACCTTGAGGTTACCAAGAGCCAAACAGCAGCAGAATTTCAAACGAAGCTGAATTATTTCATAACACGGAGAACGAGACCTCAACGCATCGTGTCAGATAATGCAGCGGTCTTCAGAGCTACAGCACAGTAGATTAGAAAGATTAGAAGGAGTGAGAAACTTCAGGATTTCCTAGCCAAACAGGAGATCACTTGGCAATTCAATCTGTCTAAATCTCCCTGGTGGGGAGGAATGTACGAGAGGATCATAAAGGAAATCAAGAAAACGCTGTACAAAACACTGGGGAAAACACATCTTACATCCGAGCAGCTGGCCACCATCGTCATGGATATCGAAAGACGTTTAAATAACCGCCCATTAACCTACATCGAGGGTGACGGAGGGGAGGAACAGATACTGACACCAAACACCATCATGTGGGGACACGAATCTTGCATTTTTGAAAATCTGGAGGCGGAGGACGCAGACGGGTTGGATAAGTTACACAGACGACTCAACACTGCGAGAGAACATGCCTGGTCTCGTTGGAAGAACCAGTACATCCACAGCCTCGTGGAGTCCCATCGCATGGTCAAAGGAAACGGACTTCTACCAAAAGTGGGAGAGGTCGTATTGGTTTTAGGAGAGGAGAAAAACAGAGGGCTTTGGAAGAAAGGGAAGGTACTGCGCCATATCAGAGGAAAAGACGGGGTAGTCAGAGGAGTAGTTCTACTGCACAAAGGACACCAGATAGAGCGACCAGTCCAATTGGTATGCCCCTTGGAAATCCGAAGCGTGTGTTCTGAAGAAGCTGAAGCACCTGTTACGCCAGAATTAGTACAACGCACTGTGCCAAAGAGACAAGCAGCTGAGCAAGCCAGAGAGAGAATCACACTATGTTTACAGGATGATGACTAATGTAGAACGGGGAGTATATTATAAAAGTTGGGAACATTAACTTTTAGGGGAGTGTGACCCGAATTAGGGGTTGCCTTCTAAACGTTGTTTTGTTGTTGCCCATATTTGGGTTACTTATGTGGTCACGTGACAGACTCGAGGTCGTACGTCTCGAGGTTGTTCAAGAGAGTCGAAGGGATTTTACAAGTGTTGGGGAGTTTTGATATTGTGAGTTTAATAAAACTATTTTAAGCATTGGTGAGTGTGTGTGTCGCAACGATTCGGTACAAAGGAACTCCATTGTCTTTCAACATGACCATTCAAGTTGAAAGACAATAGAGCTTCCAAACCATATGTTCTATTCACTATATATGGTATGACCCAGAGACGATGTTCCAATGAAGTCGGATGTTCTGTCCGTTTGTGCCAGACGGTAGAACCATAGTCAATCGAGATATGGTCTGGAAACTCGGCAAACTTCAAAGCGCCTATAATGAGCTGTGATTTTATGTTGAACCGTACCTTACACCGTGCACATCCTTTGTTTTAGGTTTATTAATATTTAAATAGCACGGTTGAGTGATTGAACTGAAACGTTGCTATTGGACAATTCGTTCATTATACTAAAATACAATGTGTTCAGTGACCGTGCACCGTGCACAAAACTGCATAAAGGCGCACAAAACTGCATAAAGGCGAACAAAAAGATAGACCAAAGACTTTAGCTGACTTTCCAGACCATTATCTCGATTGACTATAGCCTGCGTAGCAGGCGTTACTGGATGAGGGGACTGGGGAGAGGGGTTAGAAGTAACACCTGCAGTGGAGCTCTTTGGTTTTGTAAAACTCGTTCGCTGACAAACGGGATTTTAATTATTGATTACGCCGAATGTGACTCGCTTAGCGCCCATAATCTGTCAGTCAAGAAGGTTTATTAAGTAAAATTAATAATTTCAATTCTAATTTTCAAACAAAGCTGAAACGATTATCAAAAGAAATATCTAAACAGCATCTTGCTTTTGCGATTTGATCCGAATGAAAATGCTGAGTGTCAGCCTCCTCGACTCCCATACCATTCAACTAAGTTTTATATTTAAAACCTCCATGCAAGAGTTTGGAATATATCTTAATAATAGGAAGTTCCTGAATTTGATTTTGAAAGCGAACACCGTGGGACGCCGCAGACATTTCCGTTCAATAATGGTATACCTTTCACTCAACTGTTTTATTTCGGTAAACACTCGCTGTCATTACTGGTTTTTTCATGAATATTCGTTGCCATTGATAGAAACAGGCCATTGATAGAAACAGGGCTACTCTACCATTCACACCTAATTTCATACATTTCCAGTCCACAGTTTGAGAAATATTTGTCAGCAGACACCGTCGGACACTGCAAACATATTCCGTTAATATTAATTTATCCCTTCCACAGATTTGCGACCAACTCTCAGTCTTTTAAATCCATAGTTTCACAGCTCTTCGGTCATTTTTACGAAGGTTGAAAAAATCGCTAACAAGTGAATAGCGCTATCCGGGCTTCGTACAACCGGCCCCAGATATACAGCCAATATATAAAAACAAACAGATATAAAAACAAATTATAATCCTCAAGATAATTCTATAATTTATGGATAAGATGACTAAACTGATTTAACATATCAAAGCAAAACTTACATTTCATTATTAAATTCTGGTTGTACAAAATATGTTTTTAGGAGGTTTCAAAAGGGATTATATTTAACAAGCTTTAAATGGCTTCCCTATGTATAACATGTTTTGCAAAGACAGAATTAAAAGTCAACAGCTCAGAAATTACATTTACAATAGAGTCCGAGATAAAAACAATTCGGTAGAATCGCATTCTAGAAAGAAGTATCAAACAGACAACGTTTCAGTCGAAAATTTGGAAATACAGCCAAAAAAATCGCCAAAGCCCATGAGTATTTAATAATAAAGGTGCATGCAATGGCAATAAAAAACATCACGTCTAAATATAAAGGTAGTGTTTTAAGTTAGCTTTAGTTAAGCTGATTTATGGTTTGGACGAGCAAAGGGAAAGCACGAAAACGTGAAGCTGTATATTGTTTAGGTTAAGCGAAAACTTGAAAACAACAAGGATCCTACCGTTAACTTTAAAATTATTTGACCACGGAGTGACTACAAACACTGCAGATCGAGTTTTTGTTTACCATACGGCGTTTAGTTTCTTCAAGTTCTCTGGTTTCTCTTTAAGATATATTAAACGGGTTGTTTGTATCCTTGAATCCTTCCTTTTTTCGTGCTCCATTTCGTTTCGTTTAAATAAACGAAAGCAAAATACTATTTGTTTGAGAGCAGGGCGCTATATATAAGCGCCCTGTTTGAGAGTTTATAGTTTTCTTCGTCGCTAGTCACCAGTGTCCAACTATTCTTACCGCGTGACACCGTACCAAACATATATATATATATATTTTCTGAAGAAGGGGCTGTGCCCCGAAACGTCAAAATAAAAAGGTTTTTAAATGTTCCTGTCTTACGACTACTGATTTAACTATATATATATAAACTATTTCCCAGATTTCGTCTCCCTAGGCTTTTTCTACACGCGTGTAAAGTGGACTACACGCATGTCGAGATTAGCACCCTCACCGGGCTTTCGGCCCTACGCCCGGGCTCGGGGATAATTGTTTTTTATACAAAGAGAATTATTGAAATAATAATTTCGCGAAATTTTACTGAATTAAATGCATGATGGATTTTGAAATATTACAATTAATACAAACAGTTAATTTAATAGCTTCAGACATTGGCCGCTCGAGATCATATTTCATTTGGGGGTGTTTGACAAAACCAAAGAGCTCCACTGCAGGCGTTACTTCTAAGCCCTCTCCCCAGTCCCCTCATCCAGTAACGCCTGCTACGCAGGCTAGATTGACTATGGTAGAACATCTCGGTCGATCCAAATAAAATCAGTCGAACTTTAATAAGGTTGGTTTCCAGTCAGGAAAATTTTCCTCAAGACAGGAACGCGGACAGGGAAGTTTTCTTTGTTTTGTGAGCCCTCGGTCGGAACTAATGACTTTAACACAAAGGAAGCTTTCCTGTCCGTTCCTATCCTGCGGAAAATTTCAGTTCCGTAGTCGTAGAATTTTGTTCGTCTCATAGTAAGTATATAGGTCGTCGTTGTAACCAGGGACCAGTTTGAATTAAGTTTTCTCAATTCTCCTTATTTCTAAAGGTAAACTCACCCCGCTCATCGTGTTCCCTCGGGTTTCCAGTTTCAAAAAGAGGAGCTGGCCAATAAACACCAGATTGAACCCTAAGCAATAATAGATAAGCAATAACAGATCATTAGATGGGTTTTTGTATCTACTGTGCTTGCGCAAGTAGATACTATGCTGTCATGTAGGGTCAAAAGTGTAAGTAACAATAAAATAAGTGTAAGTAACAATAGAAGAATCGGAGTCAATCAAACAGCGGGTACGAAGAGGCAGTATCGTTCGTAACCAATCAAATAGCGAATACGAAGATATAGGCAGACCGAGGTTTTCCGATCTCAACATCCCGTTATGACTTATGGTTTTGCGGTTTTTGCCCGCTATATTATTAACACCTAATTAAATTCGTCTGGGTCAGATGGATAATGCGACGATAATGCGTGTTCGAGTTACACATCGAATTATCGTCGCGTCGAATAAAATGTTTCTCTTCTGTCTGTGACAATTCGGCGCCATGTTTTCAATAGCCTGCGTAGCCGGCGCTGGGGTGATTGGGGAGGGGAGCGCATGCAAGCGCCTATTGTTATTTTTCGTGCCGCCCCCTAATTAAAACAGTGTATTTTTGGAAGTTGTCAATTTCAAAAACCTGAGATAAATAGCTTAATTAATTTGGAAGTTGATCGAATATTTACTCCGTTTAAAAAACACGTATCTAGAATTAACTAAAATAGCACAGTTATGAATGAGCATGTGTATCAAAGTGCTTTCTTGATTCAGGAATTTGTGTGGTATATGTTCGCTGTGTCAGCGTCTGACAACGTTATATTATTCCGCTGTTGCTATATCTTGGCTGGTTTACGGTTAATAGTGTTCACTGCAAAATCTTTTAAACAATTCAAACAATTTATGTTGAGTGGGCTACAGAAAGCTCAGACAGATTATTTTCGTAGTTATAAAACATGTGTATGTAATGCACTAGTCAATGTGAACCCCCCCCCCCCCCCCCCCCCCCCAACCCCGGGGCTATGTGGGGATTAGCGGGGCATTGGGCATACAATTTCATCCCCGGTAGCCGGGACATTGGCCTTGTTTAGAAGACTTTGCGACCATGGCGGGGGATTAGACCGGGATTGGCATATTTAATGTGTGGCCTGGGTACGACAATTCTCCATGTGCTCACCGTCGGTGCAACGTTTTTAGCAGTGGAAAACAGCTTTTTTATTCAGCAAGGTACGTCTTTTATTATTGTTTAAATGTTTATTTGAACCATAGAAACGTTGCTTGAATAATTTTCAAGCGTGTAGGCCTAAAAATATTGTTTTTTATGGATTTTTGCATGCCATGTCAATGTGTTTTTTACGAACAAAAAGTGATTGTCAAATTCCCATATATAAATTTTTGCTATTTAGCCTATTTTTGTAAAATGGTACGATTGCAAAAGGTTTGTTTTGAGCTCTTTGCACAAAACACTCAGTCAACTTTTTGTTTAATAGTTGATACTATCACTAGTATAAATAGGGAAATATATTAAAAGCTCGTGATTAAGTTGTCATTGTGTGAAACTTTTTAGTGCTTGTAGTTCTCAAGTATTGTTTTAAACATATTTAAGCTTTATATATGTAATTATTAATATTAAATAAAGATTTTGATGCATATATTGAGTATTAAGATAATATTTATCATAGAAACAACTTTGAACCAGACATGTTCCTCATATATATATATACAGTAATGTATCAGCCATTATAACAGCAGCCAAGCGTGTGTTTATATGTGGATGGTACAAAATGTATAGAGAAATTAGAGTGCAGTATTAAATGACAGTTTATAACATTGACATCTGGTATTAATGAAAGAGCAAACAAATTAACACTGGTGTCTGAAGTAAAGGACCTCTAGGACCACACAGTTGGAGTTGTGAGTTGGACTATTAAACTGTCAACCACCAATTTATTACTCTGGTGTTAAATGACTTTATAACATTGAAATATGTGGTATTGATGAAAGTGCAAACAAATTAACACTGGTGTCTGAAGTAAAGGGCTCTACGACCACAAATTTGGAGTTGGACTATTAAACCGTGAACCACCAATTTATTAGTCTGGTATTAAACGACTTTAACATTGACATCTGGTATTAATGAAACAGCAAACAAATTAACACTGGCATCTGAAGTAAAGGGCTCCAGACCACACAGTTGAAGTTGTGAGTTGGACTATTAAACCGTCAACCACCAATTTATTACTCTGGTATTAAAGCATTAAATGACTTTATAACATTGACATCTGGTATTAATGAAAGAGCAAATAAATTAACACTGGTGTCTGAAGTAACGGGCCTCTCGGACCACGCAGTTGGAGTTGTGAGTTGGACTATTAAACTGTCAACCACCAATTTATTACTCTGGTATTAAATGACTTTATAACATTGACATATCTGGTTAAGTATATGTATCAATGCCAAAGTTATACAGTATAATTATGTGAACACCAAACTTATATGTAAGAATGCCAAAAGTATGTACAATTGAACATGGTGATGCTAACTTGACATATAGCAAGACCAGTGCTGTTGCGGCCTTCAGATATCGTTATGCCAGATCTGTGAACACCATCTAAACAATTTATTAACAATAACTAAAATATTAAAGTGTAATATGTGCACAAAATGTCACAATCCCATACATATAGTTCGAGATATAGTTAAACCAATGCCATGATGGCTTTCAGTATTGATCAATTCTATGTTGTCCCAATGTAGGTTGTCCATGCATGTAAGTTTATAATAGTAGTCAATAAAAAATTGTTCTTTGTAAAACAAGTGAGTGTGCTTTCTAACTAGCTTTCTAGTAACATGTCCTCCTCCACCAATCTCGTTCTCCACATCACCATCCCATTGCCCATGCCCAGTAGCTCGAGTTAACGCCTAGCGGGCGTCTTGCTATTTAATAAAATCCAGCGTTCTGAGAAATCTCTAATATTAATCTTCTACAAGCGTCGTGCAACAAAGGGCCGGGCATTAATAGACCAACTAAAATGGCCTCGCATAGCGGGGAATTAGCTCTCATTAAAACCAGCAAATGTATAATCCCTGCCTAATCCCCGGGGTTCAGGGGGGGGGTCCACATTGACTAGTGCATAACGACTATATGACGACGATCAATATAAATATAATCATAACATCTCGCGACATTCGCACTCACATCAATAATACTGAGTTAAATTTAATAGCGAATTTTATTTTCCACTGATAACTGGCGCTGATGGCCAATGCAGCAGGAGAAGTACGCCTGAGTAGATCCCACTGATTCGAATCAAATGCGAGTGTAAGAAATTCTACACGATGTTTTGCTCAAGCCACGTCTTACTTGAAAATCTTACCGTAATTAACAGTTGGGAAACCAGCGAATAAACATTTTCCTTCGGATGCACATGCAGCTGCCTTATGGCCACTCTCTTCTCAATCTCAGTTTATTTTGAGCTCGTTTAATATTATATGCAAGGCACATTTTCGCAACGCTCTTCTTCGCCAACGTCTGCAGCGGAAATTCAAACTCTCTTTGATTGATAGGTCATTAGCGTGTCAACCAATAGATTGCGAGCGTTCGCCGGCGAAGGCTATACACGAAAAATAACAATGGGTGACTGCAGGCGCTCCTTTCACTGTCCGTCCCAATCCCCAGCTACGCAGGCGATGTTTTCAAGAAATCGTTTTCAGGCTCCACGAGTCCAAGTAAAAAACAATTAAATTCGACTGAAATTCGACGTTTAATTGACGTCGCATTTACGTCGCATTACCGACGAAGTTAATTCGAATTAAATTCATCTGGATTAAATTCGTCTCCTGCGCGACGTTTAGCGCAGGCCTAAAGAACTATCTTTGTTTTGCAAAAAGAATTCTTTTGTTTGACGTCGCCGTACCATCTGAACCATATGCACAATCCTAAATACAATATCTGTGAGCAACGTAAGTGTCAACCATCTGTATCATGTGATGTCGGTCCGTGACCACCTGCATACAGATGGCACGGTACGTACGATCTGCAATGCTCTTTCACCGATCGTTACGATCCGTCATCCGATGCCTATGTTGGACATACCTCTGGTTATACTGAGAGGAGCCTGGAGGAGGTGGGGCATTGGTAAAATGACCGTGTGGAGGAGGTTGGGAGAGGACTGGATTAATCGCCACGGAAACGTGCGACGGAGGTGGTTGCACATATGCGGGTGGGGTTTGACTGTTTTCTGAAAGAGAAAATTGTATAGGCAATATAATGTTGAATGGCAAGCAACGGTTTCCGTAGCTCAGTGGTCAGAGCACTGCACTAGCATCGCAGGGTCGCGGGTTCAATTCCTAGCCGAAAGGCCAACTGCTCCGGGTTTGGTCTTATAATGTATATATTCTTATACAGTCGGGATTTTCCTTCATCAAAAATCCTATATAACTGATGTAATTTAGCTTCCAGTCCCTACTCTCCCTCGATACGTGAATTGCTTCTATAGTGCTTAGGCCTCGTTCACACTATACCGGATACCGTAGAATCTCAAAAGGAGCACCCCCCCCCCCCCCCCCCCCAACCAAAGTAAGCTGTCCCTTGAAAGTAGCGGCTCCCCGTGAGTAGGGGGTCTTTTGATAAGAGCGTGCTTCCACCGTGATGCAGTGAATACGATTGATGATGGTAAAATGGCTTGAAAGAAGAAGAAAAAATCAAACCAAAAAAATGATTTCACCTTCATATTAAGGTGGCTCCCTATAGTTTCAATAAATACGCGCTATTTCATACGCTCATTATCTAATGTTATTCACAAGTTTAAAAATTTATTAGATAAATATCAAGTAGACACTACTATGGCAGAACTACTGCAGATACAAAATACCTACCAAAAAGTTCAATTATTTGCTGTTACCATGGTAATAATGACGTTGGAACTTTGGTATATTTTCAAATATTGCATAATTGAAGCGGCATGTCTTCAGTTTGCTTCGGTGAAATTTTTTAAAAATTGCTGAGATGATAGATACTGTTGTGGAGAATATCCATGCACAAAATCAGAGAGTTGTACGGGCAGATTTTTCGCTATTAAAATTATCGATTTAAAAACGTTCTGTCTTATGAAAATTTTTTAAAATTATGTATACTTTAGAACTTTTTATAAACTACTTATTTACAAAATTTTAGCAAAATTCACCGAAGAAAACGTCTACAAGTCTAACATCTATGTCGACGCGGTCATAGAATTTCGAATCGACAAGATCGCTATTTACGCATGCGTAACGATACTATTTCTAGTCACCAGTCCCCTATTGAAATTACCGTAGGGAGCCACCTTAAGAACGTATGTCAAATACGTTCTTAGTACATTACGAAAGTTATTATCAGCCTTTGCAAGAACGACTTCCCCCATCCTGAACGGCTCGAGGCGAAGCCATATAACGTGGCTGTGACGTATACCATAGAAGCTGACTGAAATATAAGTCACCTTCCTGAATACTGTAACCTGAATATAGACGAATTTCAGGGTATTGCGCGCGCATCCTTTTACAAAGGAATTGGCGGGCTCTTGGCGGGCTCCCCACAAAGTAGCAATGGCCAGTAGACTTGCTAGCAAGCCAACAACAGCAGAATAACAGTGTTAAATATCCAGAAACTGTATCTATGCATTGTTGATTTTAAACAATATGTTTCTTTTGAGTGGAACTTGCCAGTTTTTTTAAAAAATGATGCGTGCGCAACACCCTGAAACTCGCCTCTAATGAAAATATCTTGGTCATCAAACGATCCATTGATCGCCATACAGTCAGTTTAACAAATAGATTCCATTTTGCCGTTGTCTGTTCAGTTATAGATGCACAGAGGACGTCACAACGTGGTAAGAACATCAGTGACCCACTCGACTGCGTCTCGTGGGCCACTTTTTTGTTCTTACCACGTTGTGACGTCCTCTGTGCATCTATAACTGAACAGACAACAAAAAAATGGAATCTATTTGTTTTATACAATATAAAAGTTACACAATACTTCTTGCCGGATTTTGGGGCATGAAGAAGGAAAAAAGCAAGTCAGCTGACGTGATCTGACGTGATCCATGTCACGATCGGAAATTGCGGCTGTCGACTCACGGACAGGGATCTAATCCATGGTTGACCTGGATTAGCTACGCATGCGTAGAACGAATATCTTGCGTGTAAACGTCATCAATACACGCGAGACCAAGTGAGGCTGGCGCAAGATGAATGAGGAGCGAAGGAGCGTTGTGGTACATGTGGGTTCATACGCTAAAATTAGGAAGATAAAGGAAAATATTGGATCCGTTGAAGAGGATACTAGGGATATTGTAGGATATCAAGCATTCGTTGACTTGAAATCAAATATGGCGGGAAAATTAGACGAAGAACAAGGTGCGATCTGCTAGGTGCGATCTAGCATCGTAAACTTCCATGTTAAATGACTAAAATCTGTTGTTTGTTGGCCGTTAACTACCCCCCAAAAGAAGTCGGGTTGTTTTGTTGGCAGATTTGTGTACCCAATTGGCCTTTAAAACGGTTTTAAAGTTCGAATCAGTCGTGGAAAGTATAGTTGACATAAAACAAACCCAATCAACTATGGAGGGTGAATAAAGATCTCAACTATCAGATAACTTTGATTGATTTTTTCTTTGTCTTGATGTTGTTTTTGGTTATAAATGGACAGTTCACTTGTTATTGTTTTGCGTGTGTGAGTCTTTAGAATTTAGTATAAAATTTCATCAAGTTCAGCCGACAACTCACTTGAGCCAGCACGCGCGTGGCCTGCGAACTGCCCCATGAGAGTGGCCGATTTTCTATGCGATTTCCGATCGTCGTCTGTCCTCTAATAGATCATGGCCAACAACCAATCAAAACACGCATATCAACCAGGGTATTGTATAAAATAGTATAACACTCACCTACTATGAACAGTATACTGATCACAAGGTCAATCCTTGATCCAGCTTCATCGTATGTAATAAGTACCTCTATGATATATTCATCACTGCTTTGAGAGAAAAAAGACAATTTATTTATTTCACTATATATATATATATATATTTCTAAAATTCATTAATAATTCATGAGGAAAACACAAAGAAAAATCATGAGCGTATCGGATCTATATATGTGATATAGACTCGCTCTAAGTTTCTCGCTGGTTTTTAACGGCTGAGATAAGCTTAATTTTCAAAATTACTACGCCAATGAACGTATGAAGTGATTCTTTTTTAGAAGCCATTTAAAAACCTTGCAGTACGGGCTCGGCTCTAAAACACTCGGCTATCGCCTCGTGTTTTATATCCGATAAAGCCCTCCTGCGCGGTTTATAAATATTACATATCTATATGTAGTATTTACAGAATGAGTGGCCGTTCTGTATCGGGGTATACAGACACGAGGCGAAGCCGAGTGCCTGTATCCCGATACAGAACGGACACGAATTCTGTAAATGACTTCTAAAACGATCCGATTTGGTTAGTTCATTGGCGTAGTAATTTTTCTAAAAAAACGTTGTCTAAGTCGAGAAAATCAAAGCTAAAACTTATGTAAATCAAGAGGAATCTGTATCACGTATACAGACACTCATTAAACATGGATTTTCTTTGTGTTTTCCTCATGAATTATTAATGAGTTTTAGAAATATATATATATATATATAAACAAATGGAGGTAGAACGACTCAACAAATTTGATTAGGCATATTTATTACTATTTAGTTTCGTACCACGAGATGTGGCACTCTTCAGATAAAACGGCCTAATATAATATGCCTAATCAAATTTGTTGAGTCGTTCTACCTCCATTTGTTTAATATGTTTCTGGGTATCCATTGAGCACTCTGCCAAATGTTATTATAACCTACTCAACCTATCTATATATATATATATATATATATATATATATATATCAGAAAATTATTTGGATCACTGCTAAAATACCCGTTAAAATCTTAAAGGGCATTGGCAATAAAAATTAAGTTTGTCTAATTTGAAAGAAATCATAAAATTGTAACTCAGAAGATCTTTGACAACTTTTTCGTATCTTTCTTCGTTTTCAAGATATTTCAGTTTGTTTGATATGTAAAAAAGACGCTTGCTTAGGGGTTCACTCAGGCTACTCATAGCAATGCAGCTTTGGCATAAAACACATAAAGCAGGAACTTGAACGACTTGAATTACACTTCAAATGAAAGCTTATAGATTTCTAACAACATACTTACAGGATATATTTCAACAATGCTATCTTGTTGTTTGTTATATATATTTTCAATGACGAAGACGTCTCGTCGCTGAATGAAGCTAAAGTATTAAAGAGGTAGTTGCTTTGATGCTCGTTTAGCCCGTAACGAGTCAAGACTTTCCCACGCAATCAAAAAAATCCTCGCGAGAGAGCAAAAGCATTCCAAAAGTTGTATATCAACGTGAAGCGAAAGTAT
Source organism: Paragorgia papillata (assembly GCA_035771165.1). Taxonomy (NCBI): domain Eukaryota; kingdom Metazoa; phylum Cnidaria; class Anthozoa; order Scleralcyonacea; family Coralliidae; genus Paragorgia; species Paragorgia papillata. The sequence continues at coordinate 90,965 of JAWNZC010000133.1, forward strand.
AGGCTCCAAAACAGAGAGAATACTGGTATATATATATACAATTAGCTGTATATATAGCTAAATACATTGACACTCAAATAAAGTTATTCATTCATTATTCACTGCTGATGACTGCATGCATCTTCTAGACGATGTTTAATATTACACTCATGTTATTAATAGAGACGTGCCGATAGCCAATGAAACTTATTGTTAAAAAATTATCCTTCGCTTGACCAATCAATGTCTTACATCCAGATTTTGGAACGTAACCTTTTCATTGGCTCGGTGCGATCAGAGAAACGGCTCGGTTCCAGGTTCTTCCCACTCGCCTTGCGAATTTTCCTGCCTGGCGTCCTCCTGTATCCCCATTATCCCTACGAGCGTGGAAGAACCTCTGGCACCCAGGGCAACCGAAATTGTGAGAGAATGCGAGAAGGTTTTGCTTTGCCCCAAATCTGGCCCCAAATTATACAGGCACCAAACAGCCGTTTGGCGGAAAACCAAGGCAGATAACACTCACATCGGTCTGCACAATTCTTTATAACATCATATAGCAAGGTTGGTCTACTCCCAAAATGTTAAAATAGCATATTTCGATTTGTATTTATTTATTTATTTACTTATTTATTCACAAGCTTTGCCAAAAATGGCAGGGAAGTCCCACGGAGCTTGTGGCTCCATTACGGGATCCCCAAAATACAAAATTAATATGAAAAACATTAAAACATAAATATAAATAGTAACTTCTAACCTAAGACTCGTGAATACATAACGGTTTTAAAAGTTTGTGGAGTTTCAACATTGTATACGTGTTCGGTTGCGTGCTGGTAGTATTCTGACAGTTTAGATTTAAATTGACTAATAGAGAGGTTGACATTTATGTGATGGCAAGGAGTTGAAAATTCTCGGTGCTCTACAATAAAAGCTGTTCTGAAAAGTTAGAGTGTTTACTTTAGGAATATTTAAAATAATTTCATTTTTTTGGTTTGTCCTAAATTCTCGGTTCCGCTTAAGATTGTATCCAAGGCAAATCACATACATAAAACTAAACTTTAATAATAATAAAATACGACAAATGTCTCACTGTTTGCGTTCTCTTCTTCGCTTGAATCTCGCTCGCAACCTCTCCCTCCCATGAAAAGTGCTTGACTCATCAATACCTCATAACGTTCGCGCCGTCTTCGTTTACCTTCGGAAAGTTCCGGAAATAGGCCCAGTTCATTACACACTCCCCCATGTATACTCAAAGAGTTATACATGTTACACTAAGAACTGGGGAACTAATAATAATATAAATGTTTCTTATAACTAATCAACCGTCCTTTTAAGTGTTCATAATATATCAAGTCTCTGCATAATGACAAAGGTTTTAAAGTTCAATCATCCTCGGACATGTCTCTTATGCGTAACCTAGCTGCCGCTGCAGCATCCCTCTTCGCTCTCGGTCTAAACTCTGGTGCGTTTACGCGTAGCTGAATGTTACTCTCTTTGTCACATTCCAACTCCAATGAGTATAAATGTTGTATCGCACGTTCTAGGTAATGATTTCCACCAGCAGTTTTGAGCTTCGCTCCCCGTATTACACCGTCTCTACCCGTAATATGTTGCTTAACTACGGCAAGCTTCCAAGTATTTCTGGGTTTCTGATCCTCTTTCACTATCACAACTTCGCCAACTTTGGGATATTGAATTGATTTCGGTCTCGTCATTCGATGTTGTTCACGAAGACCACGCACATATTCTCTGGTCCACCGATTCCACATCGCCTGTTTGCACTTTAACAGTTGCTTGGCTCGTTTTCTCAGGTCTTTCGCTTCGATATGGTGCTTCTCCAATTCAGGGACATTAGTAGGTTGGGTGTGTAGCATAGAATTAGGTGTGAGCACGGGTAACTGCACATCATCTTCTAAATAACACAGTGGACGATTGTTGATCGCTATCTCGATATCTAACACGACTTCTTCAAGCTCCGGCCACGTTAAGACCCCGTTCCCAATTGACTTATAGAATGAACTCTTAAATAGTCCAATTAAACGTTCAAATTGTCCTCCCCACCATGGGGCCCGACTCAGATTGAACCGCCATTCCATTGACATGTTGGCTAAGAGGCTGTTTAGATTCTCATCTTGTCTTACGAGTTGAATCCACTTTGCGGCCGCCTTGAACGTCTTCGCATTATCGGAGTAGATTAACTTCGGTCTTCCTCTTCTCGCGATGAACCTTTTCAGACTCATGATAAACTCTTCCGTATCCAACGATCTCACGACATCAAGGTAGACTGCTCTTGTCAAGCTACAAGCATAAAGTGCCAGATAAGATTTAGCTTCTTTCTTCGATTTTGTTACGTACTTGATCGGCCCGGCAAAGTCCACGCCAATCACTTCGAATGGTACTGAACCTTGTGTTCTCGTAGTTGGTAAATTCCCGGGGGTGGTACTTCATAGGCTTTGGCTCTAAATCGTTTGCAACCGTTACAATCTGATCTGATCTTCTTGACTAGACGACGAAGCCGAGGAACCCAGTAACGTTCACGTACTTTCGCCATGGTCAAACCGACTCCCCCGTGTAAGGTCGTTATATGTGCCTCGCGAACTAAAGATGAGGCAAATGGATGAATGTCTGGGATGTACACAGGATATTCTCCGATAATTCGCCCTCTACACTCCAGTATTCCAAGGTCGTTCTCTTGTAGGTTTAACTGCTCTCGATCGGCTTGGAATCGTAGATCGTCCTTGACTGCTTTTTGGGCACGCCGTATCCACCACTCTCGTTGTTCTTGGGCTTCGCGACTGTTAATAGGACCGATCTTTCTTTCGGCAATGTCGTTGTTTGCAATTCGCGATGAAACGTCGAACCCACGCTCCGATTCGTAGCACTTTCGGTAGTGAATATTTCTCTAGTAGTGGATCTAGGATGTCTTCTTTGATGATTGCAACTTTAAAGATTTCCTTTACCACCTTCGCTTCTGCTCGGCTATCTGGTGTTGGCTCTAGAACTCGTTGTACTGGCCACTCTGCAGGGTTGCTCAACCATGGTGGACCATCTTTCCACACCTTGCTCGCGTTGATCTTTCCTCCCCGACTTCCGATGTCAGCAGGGTTTTCCCCGGTTGGAACATGGTGCCAAATGACGTCAACATGCTGACGAATCTTTTGTATACGGTTCGCTACAAATTGGCGGTATTCACCTTGATCTCTAATCCAGTACAGAGCTACAGTAGAATCAAGCCAACAGTGGATGGTTGTTTGATGGTCTGTGAGTGCTTGCTGGACGTTCGTAGCGAGGTTGACAGTCATATGTCCCGATATTAGCTCAAGACGTGGGATCGTTAAATTCCGCTTCGCAATCCGTGACTTCGAACATACCAACCCTTGCGTTACACTATCCTCTTGTTTGACTACCGCGTAGACAACCGCGCACACGCCGTTGGAACTTGCATCTCCAAATCCGTGCAAGGTAAGCTCTTGGATAGGTTGGTGGCATGGGGCTAAGGGACGAGGAATGGTATAGGTCTCGAGCGTTTCGTTCCATTTCTTCCATTTTGTTTGTAATGGCTCTGATAGGTTTGCATCCCATGATGTCTGGCTGTCACATGCACTACGATAAACAAGTTTCCCGGCCAGTGTGGTGGGTGAGGCCAAGCCAAGGGGGTCGTAAACTCTGGCTAATTTCGACAAAACGGCTCTCTTAGTTACTGGTTCAGATGCATGGTCTGGGGTAAGGGTGACGCTTATGGTGTCCTGCTTCCTATCCCAGGGCACACCAAGGAGTTTCCCATTAGGCTGTTCAATCCCTCCTAACTGACTTTTGGCATACGTTAGTTCACTTGATTTTAACGGCGATTCATTCTTTGGCTCGAGTTCGGGTGCATTCGAATGCCATTTGTGTATTGTGAAAACAGCATCATTGAAAACTTCGATAGTTTTCTCTTTCTGGGTTTGGGTTTCTGGGACTGTGGTACCACCCGTGATCAAATCATCCACATACAACCCTTCGGTTAACTGCTTCACTATCTCGGGATGGCGTTTCTCCCATGCTCCAAGGTGGTGCTTGATGACTCCCCCAAGAAGGAAGGGGGAACAGGTCAGTCCGAACAGGGCTCTGGTAAAACGGTAGGCTTGTATTTCATTACTCCCAGGCTCTTTCCAGTGAAATCTCAAAGAATCACGGTCTTCGGCTTTTATTCTGACTTGAAGAAAGGCCTGTTTTAGATCACCGGTCAGAAGAATGGGGTGAAATCTAGATCTAACAAGGACATCCCACAGCAGGTTCTGGAGAGGGGCACCCGGGTGAAGGCAATCATTGAGGGATGGCTTCGATTCATTCTCTTTCGCTGACGCGTCGTACACCACCCGTAACTTGGTGGTTTCGGCTTGCTTCCTCACTACAGCCTTGTGGGGAATGTAAAATTCTTTCTCAGATGTAGTGGCAGGTGCTGGCTCAATCACCCCCTGTTGGAGCTGTTCTTGTATGATCTCATTGTAATCGGAGTACTGTCCGTTTCGTTCCAATTTCCTAACAAGCTGCTCTAGCCGTCGCTTACTGCCATTCTCATGAGTTGGAAGTGGGGGGTGATTCCCCTTCCAAGGTAAGGTTGTCTCATACCAACCCGTTTGATCTCTTCTAAGCTGCTCTTCGAATTCATGATAAACAGTTTTCTGATCATTTTCATTTCTGTCCGCAAGTCCGAGGACATCTAATGAACATAACTGTTCATAATCAAGGGTGCTGGATTGAGTTAACAGGATGGGCCCATCCCTTTCCTTCCCTGGAGACATCACCGTCCAACCAAGGAGGGTCTTTTCAGCGACCGGCTCACCTGGGCGCCCCACCTTCTGGGCTGCAGTGGTTTTAATCTTGGCGTAATCACTGACCCCGAGGACGAGGTGAATAGGTATTTGTGTACGGGTGTCAGGGTCTTCGAATTTTGCACCGTTCAAATATTTGTATTTCTCTAAAAGGTGGTTATAATTTGGGTTGGGGAGTGTCATCAATTCAGGTTTGTCGACTTTTAACACTTCAATTCCAAGTTCGAATTTCTGATCTAGTGATTTTATGTTAGTAGCATAAATTTCTACTCTGGTGGTGGTGGATCCCAACATCATTTCAATTCGTTTTGTTTTAACAGCTTTGGGTTTTTTCTTCAATGCATTGGTTAGACTACTGGAAGCATAAGAGCTCCCAGCCCCGGTATCCAGCAGTGCATGGGTCTTAATGCCATCTATATCAACAAGCACCACTGGATAAATAACTTCGCCATCCCCTCTGGTATGAGCTGTTTTGACTATTTCATGCTCATCTACTTTGGGTGCATCACAAATTGACGTATGATGTCGTCTATTGCATAGTCGACACTTCGAGACACTCTTACATTCAGATGCCCTATGGGAGGGCCCTGTGCAATTAAAGCACAGGCGCTTTGCAGCTAGAAACCTTTTCCGGTCCTCGAATGTCAACATTGTGTCACACTCAGCAGACCTGTGACTCTCAGAATTACAATATACACACTTTCGAGAACTTTTACTTATCTGATTATTTTGATATGGCTTCTGTTGTGTTGAGAACTGATACCCGCCATGTCTTCGCTCTGGTTTCTTCTTCCCATCATCTGGTTTCTGCACTTCGACTGGATTCCTTCGAGTCCACTGTTGCAGTGCTTCGGTTAGTTGTAGATAATTCCATTTATCCCAATCTGGGTCGTTCCGCACTAGATCACCCCGTATATTTGGCAATTTATCCAGTGTCATGGCAACAGTTCCATTCACAGCATCCAATTGTTTCATTGTCTCAAGTGACTGTACACAATAGGATAATTTCTCATAGAAATCATGGATCTTTCTTGGATTTGATGTTGTTGTATATGGAAGCTCAAGAATTTCTTTGACATATGTTTTTACTATCTCACTCTCTTTGCCAAATCTATCCTTGAGAATTGAAATTGCTCTGTTATAGCCCTCTGCAGTGAATGGGAGAGCCTCGATCGCACGTTTCACTTTGTCACATAACAATTCTCTTAAATATGTAAATTTCGTCACAGGTGGTGCACTTGTTTTTATCAATAGTCTCAGAAAATTGTCCCCAAAATCTCGGCCAGTCCCCGTACGATCCATCGAATACTGTAATTGTCATTTTGGGCAGTCTCGCCTGTACTTTTGAGCTAGAATTTTCACTTGACTTCGCTTCATTAGACTCTGGTTTCAAATGCTGCGCTTGTAATTTCATTTTAGCCTCGTAAAGTTCCATTTCAAAGTTCATTTTCTTCTTCTGATCGTCGTCTTCGCGTTTCTCTCGTGTTTTGCTCAGCCACTGTTCTAGAATGTCGATTTTCTCATCGCCTTCGTTCATTTCACTCTCCATTTCACTGATCCATGCGTCGATCTCGTCACTGTTGTCCTTTGCGGTTAGTTTCTCTACTTCGACTGTTCGTACTAGTTTACTAACGTCTTTTAGTATATCTCGCAATGTCCCGATATGTCTTTTGATAGCACTCTCTTTTCCCGTTGATAATATTGTCTCTGTTTTCCCCCTAGCTCTTCCGAGTTGCACAAGTATCGTCGTCAATTCAACGATTGATTCTGGATTTTTATCCGCCATATTGCTTATTGTATTCGTTGTTTTCTATAAATCTCCATATAACACGTTCAAAAGGTCGTCAAATATCCCGTCGGAGGTGCCACGTGTCCTAAATTCTCGCTTCCGCTTGAGATTGTATCCAGGGCAAATCACATACATAAAACTAAACTTTAATAATAATAAAATACGACAAATGTCTCACTGTTTGCGTTCTCTTCTTCGCTTGAATCTCGCTCGCAACCTCTCCCTCCCATCAAAAGTGCTTGACTCATCAATACCTCATAACGTTCGCGCCGTCTTCGTTTACCTTCGGAAAGTTCCGGAAATAGGCCCAGTTCATTACACATTAGAGCGCCTGGTTACATGGTTAAAGGACTTAACAGAAATGTAAGGGTCACTTGCAATACATAAACGTTTAAAGAGGTATACTAAGTCAAGGTATTCGTGCCAGTAGGACAGAGGTAGAAGTCCTGTTTTTACGAGTCCATCCTGATAGGTGACGTCGGATCTAAACGGCAATGACAGAATAAACTTTGTTGCACGGCGTTGGACTCTTTCAACGTTGAGAATTAACGACACAGACTGTGGTGACCAAATTTGGGAACAATATGCAAAGTGACTCCTAACTAAAGCTGTGTATAGTGCAGTACGGACACGCTGGCCATGAATATCAATTGAAGATCTTCGAATAAAAACCAGCATTTTGTTGGCTTTAGTCAATACTGCAGATACACGCGAGTTCCATTTTAGATCAGGAGTAACTAGAACCCCAAGATCTCTACTCAAATTTTGGGTTTTCAGGTCTTGTCAGGCAACCCATTTTGCAAATTATGCTAATTATTATTAAAAATATTATTATAATCTAACAAAATGTTAAATATTTAACCAGAAATGACTTTACCACCAAACTTTGGACAAGTAAAATGAAAAGCAGCATTTCACAAATTCAAATTGAAAAAATTAAAGCAATATAATAAAACGCAAATATTATATTGATTTTTTTAAATTTTCCATTGTGATCCCCGCCCCCCTCCCCCCACCCCCCCCCATGGTGCGCCCGCGCGCGATCATATACACTTATTTTGGAAATTTACAAATTAAAACAGAACAAGACGCCTGCTCAGGCGTTCACTTGGGCTACTGATTTCTGAAAGCTTCGCGTAGCCTGTGCGTACTCTAGCAAGACTATATGGCAATGGCAATGCATAATTGCATAGATTTTCACAAATAGAATCTATGGTCTTATATGAACTGCTGCGGTGCAGGAAGCGCTGAAGGTTTGCTAATAGTATAAATGTAAACAAGGCCGTTTTTCTGAAAATTAAACAACGGATCTAATATATTTAGTAGACAAAACCTATAGTGTCGGATTCGGCAAATTCAAGCGATCATTTTGATATAGAATTTATTTAAATTTGGACAAATAGAAAATATTTAAAAAAAGATGTTTTAAAACACACGGAGTACAAATGTAATACGACACGCGAGATCTACACACTGAACATGTTCAACATATTGATATCTTATTATCTTACCGGTATTTGCTCTATTCGGTGCTTATTATTATACTTGCATTTTGTAGTTGTCGGACTATAAAGCAGCAAGGCCAGGGCCAACCTGTTTTGAAATAGCTCGTCATCTTTTACGTACTAGCTCTACCGCGAATCCGCGATCGCCGGCGTGTTCAGTTGTAAACATTGTAAAGTCTTTGTAAGCATGTTTGATGTTTATGATGGAGACAATTGTCAGCCGCTTTAACTGATCAACTATAACTCGGTCACTTGCAAAAGGTAAAGCTATTCAAACAAGGAGAATGCCGTTACTAGGTAAACAGTACGTATATGTTCTTTGATATACTGTGGCCCTTTCTTGTGTCTCTAGTCCTCAAGTCAAACTTCCTAGGCTAGGTAATGATGTCAACACAGCATTTTTTCGCGTCTGTAATAACTTCGTCTATTCTGTCTTCATGGACAAACTTTGTCAGCAAGATTACTGATAAAAGTCTAAACGTCATTCGTCACCGAAAATAGTCAAAGCACTATCTAATTCTCCGATAGAAAACACAATTCGCAATACACAAAACACTATTGCCTGTATTTAAAGTAATATTTCCACACAGCGTTCATATGTCGAGTCCCTTCGGGTGTTAAATATCAACACAGCACGATCATGTTTAATCAGCGATTGTATCAAGATACCTGCCAGCGAAATTACTGAACAATAACTACGTCTGTGAACACACTGAACATGTCCAAGAAAGAACACTTCACTTCAAACAACTTGATCAGACATCAGGAAAGCGAAGATTTATAGAAAGAACGTATGAAATTTTAGCACGCATCAGTTTCGCAAAGCCTGACGGGATGACGTAATGATTGCCATTTCGAAACATAGACAAAAAAATAATAACGGAGCCGAAACCTAGACTCGTTCTACCATAGGTAGCCCGAGTAACAAGACGCCCGCTAGGCGTTTAACTCGGGCTACTGGGCAATGGGCATGGTGATGTGAAGAATGAGATTGGTGGAGGAGGACATGTTAGAAAGCTAGTTAGAAAGCACACTCACTTGTTTTACAAAGAACAATTTTTTTATTGACTACTATTATAAACTTACATGAATGGACAACCTAGATTGGGACAACATAGAATTCATATACTGAAAGCCATCATGACATTGCTTTAACTATATCTCGAACTATATGTATGGTATTGTGACATTTTGTGTACATATTACACTTTAATATTTTGGTTATTGTTAATAAACTGTTTAGATGGTGTTCACAGATCTCACATAACGACATCTGAAGTCATTCATTTTAAAGGCCGCAACAGCATTATCAACAGCACTGCTCATGCTATATTACCTATATATCAAATTAGCATCACCATGTTCAATTGTACATACTTTTGGCATTCTTACATATAACTTTGGTGTTCGCATATACTGTATAACTTTGGCATTGATACATATACTTTTAGCATTTATAAATATACTTTTCGTATTCATATACATTGGTATTCATATTGGCATTAATTTGGGTTGCTCTTTTATACGGTGTGGTCGTACAGGCCCTTTACTGCAGATGCCAGTGTTAATTAAGTTTGCTGTTTGATTAATACCAGATATGTTGATGTTATAAAGTCATTTAATTAATACCAGAGTAAAAAATTAGTGGCTGATGGTTTAATAGTCCAACTCACAACTCCAACTGTGTGGTCGTAGAGGCCCTTTACTTCAGACACCAGTGTTAATTTGTTTGCTCTTTCATTAATACCAGGGGGAGCAGTTGAGCAGCAGTCTGCTTCGCAGACTAGTAGCAGTATATATGGTTTAGTCCGTTTAGAAGAGAGTATGTTACAGGATGAAGAACATTTTAAACATTGATTTCCAGGTGCTAAAGTTATTGACATCATAAGCATTGACTAATAATTACAGCATTAGGGTAGTGATTAGAAAGTTGAGTTTTAAACTGATTAACTGAGGTAGAATCTGGTATTGAGCAAGGTAGATTACTCCAAAGTTTAAATATACAGTTCAAGTAACTAGCTTGAAAAAGTTTAGTACAGCACTTAGAAACTAGTACATCTAGTTCTGAACTGTTTCTAGTGATTCTGACTGTACAAGTAATAGTACTTGCACAAAACTATTAATAGGAATATTATAGTGACCTGTACAACATTTGAAATAGATAAGATCTTTCAAGTCATGCCAGTATGATGATAATGGTATATTAGAGTAGTAGAAGAACTGTTTTCAGATCATCATTGTATGTATGATACATCGTCCTGCCAGTTCAAAGACTTAAAATATATTTAGTTGCCCTGCGTTGTAGTCTTTCAATCTTACTGATTTTATTTATTGTCTGAGGTACCCAAACTTCACATGTGTAACTGTATGCCAGGTACAGATGCACTCGTGCACTAGCAAATATGCAATAGGTGCCTAGTAAAATATACCTGCACCCTACATCTATGCATTCAATCTTCATACAACATGAATCCTGATTCCATGTTTTTGCTTTAGAACATGTTGAGAAGGCTCCTCAACTCTGCAGCACTGGTCCTGTAGGTGAATCTCACCGTCCGCATATAACACACACTTGGCTGCTGATGTTATAATGGCCGAATGTCAATAAAGTATTACTGCATATAATTATATGAGGAACATCACTGGTCCAAAGTTGTTTCTATGATGAATATCTTAATACTCAATCTATGCATCAAAGTTTATATCAAAATGAATATCAAGATATGGATAACATACTTGTGACAAAATTACATACTCAAAGGAGTCAAAGCACTTACAACATTGAATATAAATCCTAATGGATCAATAAGACTACTGTCCATTGCCGATCTCAGACTCAAAGATAAGCAACACTCAGTAAAAACACAAATAACATACATATGTGTATACAAGTTTCCTTCTCAGCATAACAAATATAAAACTCGTTTGCAAAAATGCAAAAATATAAAGATACTGTTACTGTCAACAAACTGTTTCCTCAAAGTCTGTCATCTTCATGAATGTTCCCTGTCTTCTCGCATCTTGGTTTTTGTTTGCAATAGTCTTCATGAGGTTTACAGATCCTGAGTTCAGACCAATTCACAGACAGTCGATCGTGATTCGTGAGACGTGAGCCACTGAGCCAGATCATTGAACAACTGTTTATAGTATTACTGAAGCCATGTGGAAAACCTATGAACATCGCAATTGCTCGACCAAAGGCATCAGAAAGTGTATACAGTGCCAATATAAAGATCCAGAATCTTAGCGTTTTGATCCTCATCTCTGTACAGGCGGTATTAAATATTTAAGTTATAGCCATCATGTAAGGGACCTGGCTGACCTGCCAGCCATGAGAAAAATTTCCTGTATATCGTTGTCGGTTGTTCGGTTGCCACTTGGATGCAACAGCTTCGGCCAACTTTGCCCTTAACGAAATTGTTGGTAGGTTTTCCAAGTAAGTTGCTTATTTGGCTGATCAGTGATGTGCTTGATACAACCACAGAATAGGAACATTGACTGTCGATGAATTTTCGAAGTGATCGACACTGGTTGATTCCATATATGGGAGGTATTGCGCAATAATGTCAACTGTGCGGAAAAAAACAAACGGAGCCGAAACCTAGACTCGTCTACCACAGGTAGCCCGAGTAATTATACAAGAACATACGACCATAATACATCAGTAAGATCGTTTTTAAGTCAGCTATTCAAATTTTAGGTTATTTTGCGTGATATTTACTCCTGTTTGCCATTACAACGCCGACAACTCTAGGCAAACTTTGCTCGATAATTGCCTGATCGGCCGAGATGGTTTTAGTCATTTTACCAAATTATTGCTAATGTACGAAATAATTACAACAAACAAATGCTTATACTTACTTTCGGAGTTGTTAGAGCCTAAATTTTCGTTGGTTTTGCTTATATATTGACAAATAAAAGCCATTTTGTATATGGTATGGTATTCTTTTTTAAAAATGATGATTATTGTCAATTCTAGGACATTTCACAATGAATAATCATCATTTCGAGATGAGAGAATATGCTGGAGTATATGGGATAGCCTTCTGTATTTTTGAAGCTTCTATCAAAAGCCGGTAACCACTAAATACTTCTGCTTTCCTATTGGTTAAAACTTTCGCGCGTTTTTATTGGCTATGAGTAAAACTGCAATGGTCATAAGTGGATTTAGCCCACTGATTTAGCTTGATTTAGCCTAGCCAGGTAACCACTAAAGACTTCTGCTTTCCTATTGGTTAAAATTTCGCGCGTTTTTAGTGGCTATAAGTAAAACTGCAATCGTCATAAGTGGATAGATTTAGCCCTGATGACGCGAGAATGAGATTAGTGGTTACCTGGCCCTTATTACTCAGGCTACCTATGGTAGACGAGTCTAGGTTTTGGCTCTGTTATTTTTATTTATTTTTTTTTTTTGTGTCGACAAACGGCACTTATCATGGCGGATTTTCATGCAGGAGTGGCGAGTTTTTTGCTTCTCCTGACGCCTTTGGTTGTGTTGTTCGAAGTTAATTTGTGTTTTAATGATAAACACGCTCGCAATGCTTTTTATACTATAGTAGACCTAGGTTGGTCCGCGATCTCGATAACCGTACGCTGAAAATGTGTAGTACTCGATCAAACTTTATACGAAAATTCTCGATCAATGTGTTCTCGATCAATTTTAATACATGTGTTATTAATTAAATTGTGCTGAAAAATGTTGCTCAAGTGCTGTAAATCAAAGAACAAAGAAAGTTGATAAAGCCAACTTGCAAGTGAAAGGTAAACATGCTGTGTTTTACATCTTCATCGAAGTTGTCATTTAGCTGAACTGAATTGTGTCTGTAAATGCTGTATGTAAGCAGTATTTTGCTTTATTTTTGCTTGTATTGTTTATTATTGTACTGATGTCTTGCACTAAAATTCGTTGTTATTAAACAGTTTATATATTACTGTACTTTCATCAAGTGTGTGTTATTGTTTGGGTACACCAATATGGCCCAACCATTTCAATGTTTTAGTACACCAGTATGGCCACCATTTCAATGTCTTGGTACACCAGTATGGCTAGCACTTAAATATTTTGGTTACGCCAGTATGACAACCATTTCAATGTTTTGGTACACCAGTATGGCCACCATTTCAATGTTTTGGTACACCAGTATGGCCAGCATTTCAATGTTTTGGTACACCAGTATGGCCAGCATTTCAATGTTTTGGTACACCAGTATGGCCAGCATTTCAATGTTTTGGTAGACCAGTGTGGCCACTATTTTATTGTTTTGGTACACCAGTATGGTCACTATTTTATTGTTTTGGTACACCAGTATGGCCACCATTTCAATGTTTTGGTACACCAGTATGGCCACCATTTCAATGTTTTGGTAGACCAGTGTGGCCACTATTTTATTGTTTTGGTACACCAGTATGACCACTATTTTATTGTTTTGGTACACCAGTGTGGCCACTATTTTATTGTTTTGGTACACCAATATGGCCACCATCTCATTGTTTTGGTACACCAGTATGGCCACCATTTCAATGTTTTGGTACACCAGTTTAACTTTTGAAATAAAGCTAAATTATGCTAATTTAGCACAAATTAGCCTTTCTCTTTGCTAAACCATTTCTTGGCACACTACACAGCAGTCGTCTCAAACAAAGATGTCAGAGTAGTCGGACTGTCAGCGAATCAAGGTGTATTAAAAATAATTGGAAACTTTAAACTGAAGGAGTGAAGGATGTCAGAGAACAGTCATGTTTAATAATTGTGAAACCGAGGTTTGGCCGAGTTGTCTCCAGATGATCAGTGGTTGTCTCTTTTGAACGAAGCTTTTATTGCCATTTTATCGATGTTTTTGAATATTTGAAAGACATTTCACTGTTTCTCAGTTGTTTACTTGTTTTTACTTGCATTGTTTATTGTGGTGCCAGTTTATACAAAATAAACACAATCCTATGGTACATGCATTTTAATACTAGTTTATACTATTCATCATCTATTCACAAATTGTGTTTTGAGATCTGGTTGTTTTAGATTTTTTATCATGCAGTCAAAGTTTCAAATTGTCAATGGGCGTTGTTTGTGATCACTAGTTGTAATGAAGTTAATCAGGTGATTTTAAAGAACGACTGAACGAGGGAATTGTATAATCCCAATCTGAAACTGAATCAATGTTTTGCCCGACCCGGGGGAGGGAGAGCATACCCAGGGGCATTTGACATTTTCAATTTTTTTTGTGTCGATAAGCCCCACTGCAGAGCATGCACCCACCACCTGGTAGGCAATCTTTGTCAAATTTTCCCCTGTCTTGAGTTAGAGCACAACATGCTTTTGTTTAGATATTAGTTTAGATTATTTTCTTGCATAAAGAAATTATGTGTTCAGTCTGGTTAGCCGACTATAATATACTGTTATTTACTGCCAAAATCAGACTCTTCGACTCTTTTCAATAAAATTTCAGCTACCACAAAGTTAAAAAACAAAAGTCTGATTGAAAAGTAAACAAGAGTTCAAACATGTTTTATTCGCATTACAAAAAGTAGCCTCCATAGCAGGCATTCTGTTCTGGAGGAGAGCCTGGTACCTGCCTCCCTTAATCCCTACCCCTCTCAACCCTCTCCCCCAGAACAGAACGATATATAGCATGAGCAGTGCTGTTGATAATGCTAAACATTGCGGCCTTTAAAATGAATGACTTCAGATATTGTTATGTGAGATCTGTGAACACCATCTAAACAGTTTATTAACAATAACTAAAATATTAAAGTGTAATATGTACACAAAATGTCACAATAACATACATATAGTTCGAGATATAGTTAAAGCAATGTCATGATGGCTCTGTATATGAATTCTATGTTGTCCCAATCTAGGTTGTCCATGCATGTAAGGGACCGTTCATTATTTATCGGAGGGGGGGGGGGGGGGGGGGAATGGGGGATGGGTGAGAAAATGGGGGGACCTGAAATTTTTGCAACTCTTTTGGGGGGACCCTGAAATAATTTATAAATTCTTAAGGGGGGGGGGGGCATAAAGTTTTTGTATTAAACAAGGATAAGAGTCTTTGATGATCAACATTATTATACAAACAAACATTTCTTATTGAGATAAATCATTCAGAAAAGCCTTTAATTGGAATTATTTTGTGTTGTTTTGTAAAATGTAAAGTAAAAGTAAACCATAAGGCTCAGGTATTTAGATCCTGGTTGTGACTTACCATCCTTGGTGTATTGTGTTGGTGTATTGTGTTGGTGAATAGTAGTGGAGAATGGTTAATAGTTTAAGGTTTAAGGTGTTAGGGTAATAATTATGATTGAGATTAAGGAGAAGGTTAAGGTGACAATTGGTTTAATGTGCGGGTCGGGTGGGAATTAAGGTTGGGGTTAAGAAGGTTATATTTAGGGTTCAGGTTAGGTTTAGGGTTAATCGGGTAATTGAATTTTGAGGTTTTATAGGTAGGGTGGGTGGGGTTAGTTTTAAGATTAATGTCAGGATTTGAAGGGTTGGGGGGGGGGGCACTGAAATTATGTCAAATAAAAACAGGGGGGCTACCAAATTTTTAAACTTTGCTTGGGGGGTACCTGAAAAAAAAAAGAAAGTTTGGCAATTTCTCACCCATCCCCCCCCCCGATAAATAATGAACGGTCCCTAAGTTTATAATAGTAGTCAATAAAAAATTGTTCTTTGTAAAACAAATGTGCGCTTTCTAACTAGCTTTCTAACATGTCCTCCTCCACAAATCTCATTCTCCACATCACCATGCCCATTGCCCAGTATTGTAGCCAATGTAGTCAGTGGCACTACGTAGACTATAATTATATCCTGAGGAAATTAAGTGTTATATTACAATTATGATAATTATATTATTTTGTAGGTGTCTCAGTGCAGCGACTGCAACCCTACTTTACTTTGATTCCAATGTCAACACTGCCTGTACAGCACAGTAGTTTTGTTACAAATTATAACTCAACTAAACCATGTTTATGTTTTATTTCAGGGAAAGAACTGATATATGTTGGGGCAAAAAAGGATGCGAGGAAGAAAGTTGTGACAGAACTTGAAGAAATCTCAGAAATCCTTCACCAATACCACTCTAATCCTATGGGTGGACACAGTGGGATAAACAACACATTGGCAAAAATCTCACAGTATTATTCATGGAATGGTATGAAAGAGGATGTGGTTGAATATGTAAGTGTAAAAGGAAAATTGATGAGATGGCTTTAAAATAAAATATCTGCCCTCTTAAGTTGAAATGAAATAAAAATTAAAAGTAAAAACAAATTCCAAACCACTCAACATTCAATTTATCTATCATCTTGTTTGTGAGCTTGAATCCTGAGTTTACAAGATGTTATTCTTCGGAATTTGTTTTATTTTCTGAAATTGTGGTATGGTAATGGACTTTGAAATGAAATACTGTACATATATTTCCCTAACCATAATACATTTCATTTCTAGTGTAAGACCTGTGATCGCTGCCAACGATACGAGAAATTGAAAACCCAAGCACCAGAGCTTAAATCAATAAAAGTAAACAAGGCTTTGGAATTGGTTGGAATGGACCTTATTGGTAGGCTTCTTAAAAATTTACCTCCTTAAAAATTCCTCTCACTTAATTTCGATATTATGTTCTATATTTCCAATTAATGACAATATGTTTTATATTTTCAAGGGCCTCTACCTACCACTGATGCTGGATATAAGTATGTGCTGACGTTCACCGATTACTACACAAAGTTTGTGGACTTCTACCCATTAATTGTTGATTGTTCAACCTCGTGCCAGGACAGGGAAAACTAAAGTTCATGGAAAAGCAGAAGATGTTGTCATCATCTCTGAGACAAAAGCAAAAAAAAGACCAATTGGGCCATTGCCTGTTAAACCAGCCACCTTTACAAAAGAAATTTCTAAACTTTTACCAAAAATTGACAATGGGGAGTGGCTGACAGACGAACATATTGACCATGCCCAAGCTGTGCTTGCAAAGGATTTTCCGTACATTGGAGGCCTACAAGCAGTGTGGGTATTTATTTCAGAGGGCTGTCAATCTGTAGGTACTCCCAAAGAGGATTTTGTTCAAATTTTAAATATTGCTGGCAATCATTGGATTACTGTCAGCAATATTGGCTGCCCTAAAGACACCATCACTATTTACGATTCTTTGTATGATGATATAAGTCCTACATGTAAAGCTAAATTTCTGAGGCAAATGGCTTACATGCTGATGCCAACATCAAAGCATGTTACTCTACAGTGGGCTGATATGCAGAAGCAAACAGGAGGTTGTGACTGTGGACTATTCGCAATTGCGGTAGCAACCAGTTTGTGTTATGGCATTTTGCCACAAGACTGTCCCTGGGAACAAGAGAAGATGCGACATCATTCATCATTGTGCTTCCAGCAAGGAAATCTCACACTTTTTCCACAATCTTCATTGGTTCGAGAACACCGACGCCACCGTCGAATGGAGAAAGCTGAAGTGTTCTGCCACTGCAGACAACCATACACCAAGGATGTCTTCATGATTCAATGCAACAGTTGCCAGGATTGGTTCCACCGGGGATGCCAAAGGATTCCAAGAAAGATTAACAAGAACACCCCTTTTATTTGTAAGAACTGTAAATAGTTTTTTAGGAGTGCATTGATTGTGTATATAGTAAATGTAAATAATTATTGTATAATATATAAATGTAAATATTGTATATAATTATATATTGTGAATACCAGTATAATTATATTAATATTAGATATCTTCCATTTAAGAATTTCATGCAATTCATTTGATAATCATGGATGTAAAGTACTGTCATTCAAACTGTTTTGAAAACCATAGGATGGGGGACTCTGGTATATTAGTGAGAAGGAGATACAAAGGCCTTTTTAATTTGGTGTTTGAAATTGGGGCCTTTATTGGGTTATTACTTTTAAGGTGGACTTTTTGGTAGAGTGATATTGACAGGGTATTTTTTTGTTTGATTAGGGAAATGTAACATTCTTAATTTTAGGTCGACCAATTGTGTCGGTTGCAATTAACATGCTTTCATAACATATTAAGGAGAAATGCATTTCTACTTGTAATATTCCTGATAAAATGCTGATGCATTGTTCCACAGTTTGAAATAATGATTCTACCTCACCCGATAGAGACTAAAGACAGATCTCATCTGCACCTCCATATCATTAATACACCCAAGTACCCAACACAATGAAAATTTTCCTGTATGCCCCTTAAACTGATTTTGGGTGGTTGAGTAATTGTGAAATGCTGAACAACAGCATACTTTTGTTTTCTATTAAAGCCTGTGTATTAACCATGCACAGGGGGTTGAACCGTAGACATTCAACTGCATACAGGCTACCCATGCATGGAATAGAGTAATGGT
The DNA here is from genome assembly GCA_035771165.1 of Paragorgia papillata. Lineage (NCBI taxonomy): Eukaryota > Metazoa > Cnidaria > Anthozoa > Scleralcyonacea > Coralliidae > Paragorgia > Paragorgia papillata. The sequence goes on from JAWNZC010000133.1 coordinate 109,417, forward strand.
TTATACATCTTCAACAAATTTACAACCTAATATATATATACTATATATGGTAAGACTCCCTCATGTAGTCTCCCTACAATATTTTCATGGTTAAACCCATTTTTGGAGAAGGGTTAAGTAACCGATATAGTCCTGTTGGATTACTTGGATACAGTAAACTGTGTGGTTCAACTATGAAAATATAGCAGAGATACTATATGAATGGTTCCTATATGAATGAATCCTGGATACTATTAACCTAGGATACTATATGAAGTATATAGAGTACTAGTACTTTTCAAAGGCACAACTATGAACTATTCTGAATCAGTCAGATCTAGATCACTTCTTATATAGGCAGTTGTTAAGTAACAAAGCAATCCCTTAATTTTAGCAACTTTCTTTTAGCAACTAAATTGAACTTTCGATTCTATTTGGCTAATACAAGGCAAGATAAATCATACAGGACTTAGGACTATAAACTACAAACCTTTTATATTTATATAAAACTGACACTCACTGTATACCATTGGCATTGTATAATATGGCGATTGAGAATGCATGCTGGCCTTTAAATGTAAGACATTTTTCAAAGTTTACTTGAGTAGAAATGCGTGTTCAATCCTTTTTTCCTTCAAATGAAGTTTACAAGTCAAACGTTCGTTGAAAGAGGATGCACAATCTCAGACTGCAACAAACTCAGCCCGTTTCCGAGCGTGCTGAGATTGCAACCGCTGATTTCTGTTCTGTTTTCTGTTCTGTTTTCTGTTCTGTTTTCTCCAGATTTTAATGGTCAAATCTCGAGCGCAAAAATAAACTGGTGCCAACTCTCGCAGGAGTTTTAAATAACGGAATTTTTAACTTAATGTAAACTTACCTTAGCACTAGTAAATTGCCCATTTCTCTTATAGAACTTTAAATCAGAATTTTAAAAGTAAAGCAAGAACTCAATAATCAACTTTTTCAAATTTATTTGATTCGTAAATTATGAATATGCAATTTTTGCCCAGCGGTTTTCCTCCAAAAAAGAAACAAAATTATGGTAACTACTTCATGTTAGAGCCACATAATGGTTTGCATATATACATATATAGTCAGAGGAGGCCGGACAAGTGTCATGTGATTGTCACGTGATGCTGTCGACCAATGAAATGGCTTCATTTTCTCATCGTTTGATCGGCTGAAATTTTTGCATTGGACTTAGAATACCGAATATTACGCTATTGTTATTCATTTTTTTCTTTAAAAAAGCAGCGATATCGTTTGATATATTGTTGGACTATCCATATCTGCAGGATTTTGCAAGGTAACTGTATTTTTTCTACTTTGTTTTGATCGTTTATGTAGGTCGTGTCGCGCGAAGCGAAGACCCCACTTCCGGTTTGTCAACAATCTTCAAAGCAAAAAATCTCGAATTCCAACGGTTCGAATTCTCTAATTTTAGCGAAATAAGTTGAAAAAATGTCTAATGTTTGATTCTATCCGGACGACCCCCGGGGACCTCTCAACCGTTTTCGAGATATTCACCGTTGAACCGACCATGGTATTTTGGCTTTTTCTCAGATGGCGCCTAATAAATTTAAGAGAGCCTTTCGCCAACTAAAGCTTGTTTTTTCTCAAGAATTTTGGAAGTTTCCTAATATTTCGAGCTTTATTCTTTAGAGTAAGTGTAGAATGAGTGGTGGACAATTATTAAAGAGTAAAATTTGGTATTTCTCTGTTTTTATGGTCCAAAACGCTTGACCTCGCTGTATAAAAACACCATTCAGGTGCATATCAAGCCTATACATACATTCTGTAAATATTATTACAGAATGTACTGAACTTTCTTAAAGATCTGTTATATATGTATACAGGCCTGATATGTAAAGATATTTTTTTATATAATAAATAACATTGTGTTCCATGACAGCAGTATGATTATTAAAATTGATGTGTCGATTATTTGTAGTTTATTGTTGGTCATTGTTATTGTGAATAATATATTGCAGTTGTAGTATTTTTTATTTTTTGTTAATTTGTTATAATTTGTTGTTGTTCATATTGTTTCTCAGTTACAAATATTTATTATCCCTTTTGCCCCAGTTGTCCATTTCAACTGAGTCAGTGATGTAGGAAGCAAGCTGATGGGGTGGGGGAAGTGTACACTTTCAAAAGTACCTTGTTTCAGGGCAGAGCTTCAAAACAACCCTTGAGGCACATGTCTTCTGATAAAGGGCTTTTTTGTTGCAAAAGGGGGACTTTAACCAAGTGTGTGTGTGTGTGTGGGGGGGGGGGGGGGCATGTGCCCTTGTGTCCACCCCTTGGTTTGTACACCCACAAAGTGAATACAATAGTTAGGCATTGGCTGTACAGTCAACTTTTAAGACATGAAAATTCCATCGCACTTCTTATTTTTTTACAGGAAGTGAAGAGATACAGTACAGATGTCAGTGTTGGAATAACTTACTTTGGCAGTGTTCAGACTGAGTTGCCCGTGCCCAGTGCCCGGGCACAAGCACCAATCTGAACAGGATTTTTATGATGATAAATTGATGGATTCTCTTTTGCCAAATAACATTCAAATATGTAGTTTGAAGTTTTGCATGTTGTCAGTTGTATAATTACATAACAATGCATAATTGTGGACATAACTAATAAAATGTTAACACAGAGGTATTATCTCACATAGTATTATACAATTGAAATGCTGTGTCTCAAAGCCTAAATAAATGCCTGGATATTATTCATCCCTTTGCCTTTGAGTGCTACTGCATGTATATACTGATAAACAGTGAACTCTGTCTAAGACAGACACCCTTGGGCTGAACTTTGTCTGCCTTATAGTTCATTTGACTTTGTCTATCTTTTAGTTCGATTACCCATTCACATCATTGTCTACCTTAATTAACTTTTCTGATGCCCTCGCTAAAGTTGATGTTTTCTTGGCAGGGGAGGGGTGGGGGGGGGGGAGGTGGTTGACTGCAAAAATGTTGGACCAATGTTAAAATGTTAACAATGCCCCTGATTGAATACCTGTATCAGTGTCAGTACAGTAGTGCTTTAGAAGCAACCAAGATCAATATTGAGCAACATTTTAATTCTATTCAAGTTCCTTATTTACATATATATTTAGGATACAGGAAATACACTTTATTTGTTAAAATACAATATTTGACCAGTTATACCAAGTTTATCAATAGATTCTGGAGGCAATTAAATAAATTATCTCGATTTCGGATTTTGAATTCACCTTAATACAAAGAAAAATACAAGATAGTTATTGAATAAAAAATTTTAGGCTAGCTTTATTCACAATTTTATAAAATTTGGAATACAAGTAAGTAAGTATGAAGGAAGAGAGAAATCATAAACCACTAAACAACAAATAATGTTGATTTCTCATATCTCACCTCACGCTTTTCTCCAGTTGTAACGAATCACACGTTGCACCGCACAACCAAATCCTTCTTTGTTGTAAATATCTAATTCATTTCTGATTTGTTACATTATTTGTAATATAAAATGCGTCGAATCCGAAGGATTGAGTGGTCCTTGAAAACTATCTTGAATGCCCATCCGCCATTGTCAAGAATATACGCCAAATAAAGCACAATCTGATCATATTAATTGTCTATGATCGTCACGAATTGTTCTCGCATTTTCCTGACCATCAGATTTATGTAAACTTGAGGCATGAGGTTTCAAGTGACATGTGATGAATGAAATACATGTACGTACTGACAGCAACTAAGTGTTCTATGGTCTCTTATTTAGCTCAAGTTTTACTTTCGGTTCTCCTGCGGTAAAAATTGTGCCTAAGATAAATTAAGCTGGCCGTTTAATACAGGTAAAAAACAATAGTACAGGGAATATTTTAGGGGTTTTGACAAGTGACCGTTTAATAGAGGGTGGCCGCTTAATAGAGGTTCGACTGTAGCACGAAGCCCAAAAATCCTATATCTGCAATAATGCCGGGAGGGGAGCCCCCGAGGGGGGGGAGGGTACTCTAGCAATTTTTGGGTAGGGGTGCACTGCAATGACCTCAAAATCCTGACCCTATCCCAGACCTAAACTAAGAAGAATCAATACCCTATCCCAGCACTGGTGTCACATCAGCATCCATGCATACCCTATCGCAGACCAAACTATGCACCCTATTGCAGACCAAAATGGACAATTTGTATACCCTATCCCAGACTCAAGATGATGAATTTGCATTTGAACGTTTTTGTTATATAAAAGACCAGGTCACACTTTATGGAGTCAAGGCTTTATCTGCATGGGTCCATAACAATGGATCAATTTTTTACTTTTTTATGTCTCCAATGTGCAAGGAGATATTTGGTGAAATTACCTGGCCAGTTCTGGTTGACATATACAAATACAGAAAACATCTGGTTGGCCTTTACTGTATGGCCAGGTATTTATGCTACCCTGGAGTGGACCTAGAACAGGTGCGTGACAATGTTTGCAGGTGTCTGGTATGTGGTGCAACTAGAGCTCAGGAGATTGTGAATGCCCAGTTGGATCAATGTCATAAATGTCTACCAAGATTTTAAATAATTTCAGTGCTCAGAAACATCAGGCTGCAGAACATGTCTTAGTGAAATGTACCCACTCATTCACACCAACTGCATTGATTGATTTTACTGTAAAATATGTACAGAAGGTTGTCTCTCAATCAATTCCAAGCGTGCCCATGCCCCCCCGGCATTTGACGATTCACCTGTTTCCAGGGTCGGGCATTTACCTCTGCAGGTCGTTCACCTGTTCCCAGGGTCGGGCATTTGCCTCCAGAATAGATAATATAGAACCAGAAGTCCAACTCGAGTGACAACTTGTCCGCATTTCTTCAATGCGCAGGCGCGATATTTTACGCCATCCTACGCAATGTCCTACGCCATCCTGGCAAGTTCTCCCGGCAGTTTTAACATTCTTTTGAAGGTCCAAACTGCCGGGGGAACTTGCCAGGATCGAGTAGGATGGCGAGGAATCAAGATGCGCGAGGCGACATGCGCGAGGACATAAACTTCAAAGGTTCCGACCGAGTTGGACTTCTGGTTGTATTTCTATCCCGATTTCTACTCTGTGCCCGGGGTGGGGAATTTGTTGAAGTGCCTAAATAGTATATACTTGCCTGTTACTTTGTTGAAAAGTAACCTGGCAAAAGTAAGTACTGTAAGTCTATACTCAATTACGAAAATTCTATCTTTTATAAAGGCACACCACATATTTCATACTAATACATGCTCGTCCACTTCTCTAGCTTTTTCATATAAAACTACGACATATTTATTTTTGCCATAAAAATACCACTGACTCACAAGCGCCTAAAATGTCGCATGTCTACCGTTCTTTAACCGTATTATAAAATACCCCATGCACATTGTGATTGCGATCAATCATGGCGGATTTACAGGAATGATGTGCCGTTTGTGGCTTCCTGGCTTCAGGAAAAAGGCTTGGACAACTAAGTTGAGACGTTTGAAAGTAGTTTTTGACCTTTATTTTATAAATAGTATGTTTGTTTAATAATATTGGGTGGGGCATTTGCATCAATTTCAAGACCCCTCTGTAGGGATTTTGTACAGCTATGCTGACCCCATATGGTGGGGCATTTGCAGTACTCTAACGCAAAAATGTCAAATGGTCGTCAAATGCCGGGGGGGAGATGGTCACGCTTGGAATTGATTGAGACATTATAACCAAGCAATAAAATTAGGGGAGAATTACTAGATGTTTATATAGTTAACTTAATTGTTGTACAAATCATGATAGGGATGTTATGAATTGATTATGTAATAGACATTTACATAACATACAATGGTGTGGGGGGACTACAACAACTTACCAGAATGTTTTGCTAGTAATACTCCTCCATTTATTATTAGCATTAGGATGCTAGCAAAGTATACTCATTCTGGTAGTTGTAGTTATACCCAACACTATCGTACGTCATCATGCAAATGAAATGAAAAACTGAAAACATATTAACACACTGTTCAACTCAGGGGCGTAGCGTGACCGTTTTGACTGGGGGGGGGGGGGGGGGGGGGGTGTAACGTCTAAGTTCTACCGACGAACACGTGGCCACCGTTATAGCTTCATGTTTTAATGTTTATTTTCCACATAAACACCTTTATCATAATTATATATCACTAAATAAGTGTCATAACGTAACTATCGTTGGTTGCAACTTGCAAGTTGCGATCCTATAACTCCGCTATAAGTCTATAAGTATAAGTATAATGCGGGTATCAGCGGCCATCCCGAGGGGTCGACCCCCGGGGAACCCAAGGGCAACCCACGGGTTAGCCTGGTACCCTGGCCCAATCAAAGAATATGGGCCAGGTAACCACTAAAGACTTCTGCTTTCCTATTGGTTGAAATTTCGCGCGTTTTTAGTGGCTATGAGTAAAACTGCAATCGTCATAAGTGGATTTAGCCCTGATGACGCGAGAATGAAATTAGTGGTTACCTGGCCCATATTTCTTTTGAAATTGGGCCAGGGTACCAGGCCACCCACGGGTGTGGCAAGGGATTTGTTGCAAAAACGTGCTCCAGAGACTGGGGAATTAGAGGGCTTTTGCTTGCCGGCGAACCATCCCCGGGGCATATTTTTTATAATTTGTATCAAAATATTAAAAAAATTCTATATAATTTCGAAATTCAAGTGGGAGGTCCTTTTATATTTCTTTGATTTCCCCAAAAAGCAAACCTAAATGAACATTTTACTTTATTTTGAATCATAAAACGAATCATCATGCAATTTTGAGTATAGTTGTAGCTACTTGAAGTAAGGCTATGATACACTACATCAACAGTTGGAACTTTTCTCATGCTTGTCCCGCACTTGTGCCACGACAAACGGCATAATTACATTTTATACAAATTAAGGTGGATCATATGAAGTCATATGAATTCCGCAACATGATTAATTTCAACAAACAATGCCGTTTGAAAAAAATTTCACGTTTCATGATACATATCAAAATTCGAAAATAAAATATAAAATATAAACGCGGGACTCAAAATTCGGTCGGGCGGTGATGAGAATCAAGACATTTATTTTATGTGGCCTTAGGCTGAAATTGCACATTAATTAAATCAAACATTTTTACAACTGGAAAACTTTAAACTGTGAATAAAAGTCATTTTTACCGACAACCAATTTTAATGTAGACGAACAGTTTACCGATAGGCGACAGGTCTATTTATCACAAGGTTTTCAAACTTCCAGTTTAACCGATCGGTTTTACCGAGGGCTCCAGCCATTACCGACCGACTCCGCGTTTTACCGACTAGTTTACCCACGCTACGCCCCTGGTTCAACTAATTGGTAAATGCTACAAATTGACTACAGTAAATAAGCATTCTTTATCTGGTGTTCACAGCCAGAATAAAATTCTAATTATCTGGCCTCAAACTGGATGTTCTCTTGCGTACGACTTTGCAATACGCAACATTGCAATTTTGATTGGCGGATTCAATCAGCAACTTGCAAAAGCTTGCTTAAAATATTGGTTTTAAATATCGAACACATAAATGTGATGTTATACTTGAAGGTAATGGCTCTAACTTTATGTATTTCGCATTATCCAAAGTTTGGCATTTACAACGATTTTTAGGGCAACCCGTCGAGGAATCATGATAAAGCGTTTGCAGGTTGCTGATTGAATCCATCAATCAAAATTGCAAAGTTGCACGCATGTAAAAGTTGCACACGTTGTAGGATGCACTACACTGAGCTGCACTGCATTGCATTGCACTGCATTGCACTGAACTGCACTGAGCTGCACTGCATTGCATTGCATTGCATTGCATTGCATTGCATTGTATTGCATTGCATTGCATTGCATTGCATTGCATTGCATTGCATTGCACTGCACTGCATTGCATTGCACTGCACTGCGCTCCACTGAGCTGCACTGCATTGAGCTGCACTGCACTGCACTGCAGTGCAGTGCAGTGCAGTGCAGTGCAGTGCAGTTCAGTGCACTGAGCTGCACTGCACTGAGCTGCATTGCACTGCACTATACTGAGCTGCACTATACTGAGCTGCACTGCACTGCATTGCACTGTGATAAAGTACAACAATGAGTGCACTGCACTGCACTGTACTCATTGTTTTAGAAACGTTCTAAAGAAACTGTATGATTGTTTAAAAGTCTAGCCATCCTTAAAGATTTTGTTGGAAAAGCAAAAAATTTTCCCTGTTCAAGATAAACATTTTCAGATTCATCACCCAAGACCAAAGGTGCTGGGTGATTTTCTTTGGCTGATGCTACCATAACACATGCATGGTGTGGTGGAATGCAGTGACCATGTATAGTGGAGTGATCAGCCATCAAATACCCTGCTGCAATGACTGAGCCTTCATCATCCGTATAGACTACCATTGTTCCTAATGGAAAATGAACAAAAAACATCTATACTTGTAATTTGACAAGAAACTTTATAGTGTGCATTCGTTTTAATTGCAATTAGATGTAACAAGCAAGGTCAATGTACTGTATATATTGGATGCTGTGTTCCTCAAATAATTAAAAGAAAATAATTATGCAATCATTATTTTTCTAGCTTGATGCAAACATGGGATGGAGATTGTGTGAATTTTAAAGTTTCTGCAACAAGTATATAAATTACAAAGCAAAGTTCAACTGTTTTCAACTACACTACTGGATCACAATTTCATTTCAAATATATGCATCAGGGGGGGGACATGCCTGGGGGAACACTGCCTGACTGTATTTAATAAATACCATTATCCATCAAGAAAATTAGCTACAGTATAGAAGATTCTATGCAATATTCAATGAACCATTGGGACCAATTCTATGGAATATTTTATAGAATTCCATAAAATATTCTATAGGATTTAGAAATGTCATATAATTATATTGTATACTCTATTGGATTATATACAATATTTTCACAATGTATTCTAATTACAACAGTACCATAAAATAGCATTTAAAAAACATACCAGATCCTGATGACAAAGATAACTGTGGTTGTTGTTGCTGGGTTTGTTGTTGTTGTTGCTGGGATTGTTGTTGTTGTTGTTGTTGCTCCTGTTGTTGTTGTTGTTGCTGTTGTTGTTGTTGTTGTTGTTCCTGTTGTTGTTGTTGTTGTTGTTGTTGTTGTTGTTGTTGTTGTTGCTGTTGTTGTTGTTGTTGTTGTTGTTGTTGTTGTTCCTGTTGTTGTTGTTGTTGTTGTTGTTGTTGCTGCTGTTGTTGCTGCTGTTGTTGTGGCTGCTGTTGTAGTTGATGATGTGGCTGATGTTGTTGCTGCTGCTGATGTTGTTGCTGCTGTTGTTGTTGTTGTTGTTGTTGTTGTTGTTGTTGTTGTTGTGGCTGCTGCTGTTCCTGTTGTGGATTCTTTTTGACTTTGTATTCTACATGTTTGGACATGGAAGAGAAAGGCAAAAACATTTTGAGATTGAAATTGTACATGTTTCATGATTTAAGCTTTAAGATTTATAAAACATATATATGGTATACCACAAATTCATTTTGCAGGTATGCACTAGTTAATTATTAGCAAGTATGTTAGTTATATTTATGTACCTTCCATAAACTTTCTAAACAAGTTTAGAACGACTTGGCCACTTTCTGATGTTTCCACTGTACTTCTTTTTCCAGTAAAGGAAACACCAGCACCCTCTGTTCCATAAAATGTCAGAGTATTACCATTGCCATGCTTGTGATGCATTAAAATAACAACATCACAGTTGTGATGCATGTTGAGAATATCAGCCTAATAAGAAATTAGAATGATTTTAAAAAGATAACAGTAATTTGTATAGGTACAGTAACTTCAATAATCCATGTTTAACAAGCTAAGTGCATGTCACTATGTATGTGCTATAGAAACACACTTGTCATATTTGATAATTAATTTCTTGATTATTTTCTATCTATGGCTCAAACAAAGTCATGCAATCCTCATTGTTCAAAATCAACTGAGATGGTCTGTTTTTGAAGCCATTCAATAAATTTGCAGTTGATACTGCATGCATTTGATTGTATACATGTACAATATGTACTATAGGTGTAAAACACTTCAGCTATCACCTTCTGACACTAGCCTTGTCTCTTTATTACCTGAGTTTATAACAGTACATGCAGTACAAAAAGAATTATTACAATGGAATGTCATTAATACCTCAAACCCTGGATATTTCAATTACTTGTACTGTTGAGTAACTGCCATGCATTTGCTTCAGTGTAAGTAACTATATTGTTATTTTTCCAACACTGTTATCTTGAACCCCCTTGATCTCAAACCTTGAATTTGCTCCAACTGACGGTATACACTAGGTATACAATACTTACAGTACAGCATGCATCTTTAATTAATTATGGGATAAGGCTGCTCCTGTCATGCCCAGTGCCCAGACACCATATGAAATGGTATTTATACTGTACATGCATGTGCACAAAAGTTTTAATAGCACAATCATTTGGCTAAAGTACTGCACTGAGTCATGGCCTCTTTTAAGGATTTCTCTGTAGGGGGGCCGTTCAGAAAAGGGGACTCTTCTAGGGGGGGTCCAGGGTATGCCCCCTGTAAATTTTTGAAATTTAGAGTCTCAAAAATGCCATTTCCTGCATTCTGAGGGGTGATTTTTAAGATCGACACTGAAGGTCATATGTCATAAAAACTAATTAAAATACAACACATTTCTGACTGTTTCGCTTTGTGTCAGAACTCATCAGCATCACAGCATGTTCACTTTCAAATATAATATGGAAAATGTTGTGAAATATTTATAAAAAGATTTTTCATCACCACATACATCTTATCAAAATGAAAACTATTTAACTAATATGAAGATTTATCTATACCTTTGTAGCAACTGAAACTATTCAAATGACTTGCTTATATCCATACACACTTTATCCTGGGGCAAAAAGGGACTTTTACTGGGGGGGGGGCAAAATCAATTCATGGGGGGGTGGGGGGAATGCTTGGCCCCCCCAGTTATATAGTTAAAAGAGGCCCTGCACTGAGTAATGTAAAAGGGACTCCAATTACAGCTTAAAAAGGTGGGATACATGCAAGCAAGGCTATACTGCTTCTTAATGTACATGTACAGTACATGTAATTCTCAGGGATGTAGCCACGCCGGGCGGTGCCGGGCAGACCACCCGGCACAAACTCTAAATGCCTGGCACTCAAGGTAATTTTTTCAATCTCACCCAGCACATGAAATATACAGTTTTCTGCAGTAGTTATTTAATCCATCATCGATTAATCGAACTTGGAGATAAGTACGGAATAAATCCGCGAATTACTGATGTATAAATGCAAACCAGATCTCTATTAACTATGAGACAATACACCTATCACGAAATACACCTAAACCCGCAAAATGCCTGATTTTACCGCACTTCCGGTTGTGGCTTTTTCCAGAATTTTCATGAATGAAAGCCCAAGTTGTTTAGTTTGCAGCTTGGCAATTGTAGAGATGTCAGTTTTGGGAGTCAGGAAGAACGCTACTTCAAAAAATCTTGCGCAAAGTGCGGTAAAATCAGGCATTTTGCGGGTTTAGGTGTATTTCGTGATAGGTGTATTAACCACGCCTCTTGAGGCCATGGACCAAAGTCCAAAACATTAAAGTTGTTACACCTTTCAAATTTCATATTTTGATTGTTTGCAAGCACAATGACAGTCTGGCAAAGTCTAGGCCAAATTGTTCGATTTTTGAGAAGGAAATGATAGAAATTATCCCAATTCAAACTCGAGGCTTTAAGCTCGCTATGTAAAGAATCACTATCGATCTTTTCATGTTTGAAAAAAACATAACTACACTTTCAATTTGCATTTCAGCAGTAAAACTTCTTTCCAAAACCAGTTTGACATTAATTTATTTGCAAGCAACTAAATTCCTGTCATAAGCGAGGTTCAATTTCTGAACCTAATCGAGCATGGCAGCAATTTTCAAATTCGGAATAGTTCATTGTTCAACATCATGTCATATAGTTACAACTATTCAACTCTTTACTGAAATACTTCTATGCTAATAAAATGAAAGAAACTAGTAATCACGCGTGTGTGACTATAATAGGCCAGCCACTGCAGTGGCTGGTATTTGCATGTATAAAAACAAAGACAAGATTTTGTATGACAGTAGTTGAGTTAAGTTAACTTTATATTTTTTGTAATTAGTTTGTACTTTGTTAAAATAAAATACACTGTTGTTCATTTATGTAATTAATTAAATTTTCTACTTTACAGAAATATTTCTTAAAAATGACGAGATACTCTGTTAAGAAATGGCTTTTCAGACCTTTATATTTTGCTCAAAAGTGCTCCCAAAATGCTATTTCAGAGACCCAAAATTCAAAAAATTTCTGGGGGACCCTGGATGACCCCCTAAAAATCTCTTGGCCCAATAGCATATTTTACCCGTCACCCATTCTTCACTGGCTACATCCCTGATTCTGTTTAAAAAATAGCCACTAATTAAACAATTAAAAAGGAAATACTCTGTACATGTGTTGTCAAATGATATACATGTACTACTTTAAACAATAAAATCATACAATTATTATATATTAGATACTGGTAGTCCAGCATCTATAATAATAAAATTGTCAAAATTAATATTAATTAACATTTTGCAATAGACTTACACGTTTCTCCATGAGATGCCGTTGCTGAGTAATGTTGGAATTACTCATTTTCTTTATCGACTCTAAATCTTTTTCTTTTATTGGGAAGGTCAAGGTACATTTCAAATTTCCACAAACTTTCTTTGCAATGCCTTGCACCTCTCCACAGCCAGAACATCTCTAAAATCAACAATTAAGTTGTCAGTAATTGAGTAAAAAACAAAATTTGTCTTTAAAGGGCAATAGCAATAAAAATTAATGAAAAAATTGAAGAAGCGTGGCCAGGATTATACATGAGTAAAATAGACGTTCTCTGACCAAAATATTGTTTATTAATGAGCTTTTGGCTGCCAGACTGCAGCCTTCAACAGGAAGGTAGTAAAAGGCTGTTGAAGGCCGCAGTCTGGCAGCCAAAAGCTCATTAATAAACAAATATTTTGGTCAGAGAACGCTATTTTACTCTTAATAAAAATTAAGTTTGTCTAATTTGAAAGAACTCATAAAATTGTAATAGAAGATCCTTTACAACTTTTTCGTATCTCTCTTCGTTTTCAAGATATTTCAATTTGTTTGATATGTAAATGAAATGGTCTCTGACATCAGGTGTGGGGTAAAATATTTTCACATGTAGCAAAACCAGTTATATCTCTAAGTTTGTTCAGTGAAATCATTTGAAACTGTACACATAAAAACTCCTTGCGACGCTGAACATTTCATGTTAGGTATGTATCCTGACTCCTGATGTCAGAGACCATCTCATTTACATATCAAACAAATTCAAGAAAGATACGGAAAAGTTGTAAAGGGATCTTCTATTACAATTTTATGAGTTATTTCAAATTAGACAAACATAATTTTTAATGCCAATCCCCTTTAATTCATAATAATACATTAAGGATGTGTTGACTACTACTACTACTGGATTTAACTGTTATTTATAGTTATTTATCAGATATACCAGATATTTAGCATCCAATAAATTGAAATATAGAGTTAAGTTACACCACAGGTTACACTATACAGAATAAAATTCCACTGTTTATATACAGTACTTATATACTGTGGGAAACTGTTATACCTATGGTCCTTTCCATTCTATCACATGACTGGCAGGTTGGGATCACATGAAATAGCATGTACTGCACCACAGAATAAGGATTAACTTTATTCTGTGACTGCACCTGCACATGTCTTCTCACTCTTTGCAAAGAATAAAACAAATTTGAAGCAACAGATAAATAAGCTAATGAGAATAGCTTAATTTGCATAATCGAACAATTGACAGAATGAGTTCATCAAACTTAAAAAACTTAGAAAACAGTAATGGCTGATACAGATTCAGAGAACAGTCCAAAATCCTCCAGCTCTGATGAGACGCAAAAACCAAGAACCCCAACAAGATATCCACTGCGCTGGATGCAATTCAGCATTTAAATGCTGAGATAGCTGATCAATGAAGTCTGACTTACCATTCAATTTTTAAATTTAATTGTTTTCATACCTTTAAACAACTTACCTTCACTCCTTTTTTCAATACAGTTGTTAATTCTACATAAAAATTCAAACATTAGTGTAATTTACTTTTAAGTACCGTAATTGAATACTATCATTAATACAGAACAAGAAATGCTGTGATTTAGAGAATACAGTGTTTTTCTATTTATTTATTTATTTATTTATTTATTTATTTATTTATTTATTTATTTAAGACTATTTTGACACAGTAAAAATATTGTTCAAAAAACCATAAAAGAAGATTATGCACAGACTAAAGTTTATATAAAAATTCAGTATGCAGTATATAACTATAATTATAATCGACACGAGCCCCTTCACCATAAAGTTTAAACAAAAATACAAATCATCATAAAAATAAAACTTTATTAGTACAAACATACATTTTGGGGTACAGCCCCAAGTTCTTCAGATTCACCTTCTTCTGAAGAAAGGACAATGTCCTGAAATGTACATTTGTACTAATAAAGTTTTATTTTTATGATTATGTAATAGTTATATACCGAGGATGGAGGCTGTATGCCAGATACATACCCTGAGGGGCTGTAGGCCCCGAGGGTATGTAACTCAGAGGCGTAGCCAGGATTTTTTGTCAAGGGGGGCCAGGAAAAACCTAGAGGGGGCCAGCTTAACTGAGGCATACAGGGGTGGATCTAGAGGGGTGCCAGCATTGGCTTGAGCCACCGTCAGATTTTCCTAATTAAATAATATAATTATATTTCATAAATAAATAATAAATTGTTAATAACAAAAGGACAGTTGACGTAAGAATGACATTAGCCACCGTAAAAATACTAAACCGATCGAATTCATCAGAGTGATGGTCAGACGCTATAGTTACTATAAAACTGTGTGGTGTTTATACTCAGAATATATAAATCTTTAAAGCATTGATCAAATTGAAGAACAAGCATGAGATCAAACTGAGAGCTGCTACCTCTCTCTCTCATTACATTGTTTATATCATTCTCATCGACTGAAACACAGCATTTCTATAATGGTTCAACTCTGAAATATTATCTGTAAGACTCGGAGACTTGTCAGTTGCGTGATTTAACACTCTTAATCGTTTGACAGACTGTATAGAGCGACGATATTTACGAGTCTATTTACTAACACAGTTTACATCTTCTGGCTCTCATCAACTCCATTGTCTTTATTATCGCTTTATAGAGGTTTAAAACAGTATAAAATGTAAAGTGACCCCATTTCCCGGCCTGGAGTTCTAAACAGTGATCTGACAAATGCTAGCTGATACCTATAAATTGTTAATATTAATTATTAACTAGCAGGGTTGCTTTTGATTATTCCAGACCCCCCCTAGCTTCTGGGCCATGGTCAGCTTTAATAGGCTATATAGATCCACCCCTGGGCATATGAAGCCAAATTTTCTCAGGGAGGCCAGCACTTTTGCCAGGCAGGGGTGGGTGCCCGGCCCACCTTCTGGCTACGCCGCTGATGTATCTGGCATATAGCTGACAACCGAGGTGTATAACTTACTTATATCATGAATGATAGACGATACAGCTCGTTTTTAACAAAAATTTAGTATTTCTAGATGTAGTTTTCGAGCAATATAGGAGGTTATTTAATATGCAAGGTTGATAAGTTATATATTAACTGCGGTACATCAAAGATAATTTATGCATGAATGATATAAATATGTAGAATGAGGGATGTATGCTACATAAAGACCCAAGGATGCACAGCGTCTGAGGGCTTTATATCGCATACATCCCAACGTTTGAGGGATTTATCTGATTTATCTTAATTTATTATTGGACGTTTTCCAACAAAGTTTTGTCTTTTTTTCCCACCTTGGACAAAGATTTTCCTTGTTTTTTTCTTCATTTCGTTTCTAATTATTATTCAAGGACTTTATGCGATATAAAGCCCTCGAAAGAACAAAGAAAACCAACTCAGTAATAAATTAAATATATATACACACAAATATGCTTATTATTGAAATCACTAGAGTGGTAAATTGGCGGTTCAGAAATCGATTTTGATGAATGTACCACGTGATGCGAAATTAATCATCACGTGATAAATCTGTGAGCATTCATTGGATAACATTAAAAATGTTGATCACGAGGTGCATTCATTTCGCATCACGTGGTACATTCAAATGGCCTCCAACGTTCGTTTTCGATCCGACAATTTACCACTCTAGTGGTTTCGATAATACCAACCGCGGTAACTCTTTAGCTAGGCCATAGGACCATAAAGTCATAAAGTTTTATATTGGCAGTATATCTACATGCACCATCTTTACAAACACCATCTTTCTAAACGATTATTTTGGCTAAACTAAAATGCCTATTAAAATCGCTGCACTTGCTCTCTCTTCAAAGTACAGTAATGTTGAATATAAATACGTAGAAACAAAATCAGGAATGCCAATTAGAATGGAAACACGAGTTCGAAAGGCGAGTGACATCAATGTCTTCTCGCCTCAACTCAGTCTCTTCCGACTCTGGTCACGTTGTAAATACTTTAATACAACGAAAAATTATGTCGTTAGACTGGGAATTTAACCGTATATTATAGATCTGTTGAACTAGCTTCTACAAGTCCGTTTATCTGGTTTTAGCATAAATAAATATATAAATGTGTCGCTTTAATACGTACCTTCGTTTGTCGCCATATCGCGCCTAGCCTCCTTCGCAGCCCTTCTTTGCGGGCCTCGATATTTTCGTCCCCCACTAAGGTCTGCTCAAACGAGCAACACATTCCGTTCCGTAGATTGACCAATCAGTATCCAGGTAAATAATTATTATCCGCTAGATACATTTCGCCAACACTTGTAGCCTTTTTAAAGCTTTTCGCACAGATTTATTTACACGACCAGCAAGAACATATTCATAATACCATTCTTCGTAAATTTTGTAAAGCTCTGAGCTATAGTAAGCGAAATATTAGCTTTCAAGTAAACTAATTTGGGCAGTCGCTTCAGACGCTATAAAACCGTTAACACCTTTGAGCGTTTGTTTACAATCTTAAATTTCTCTCAACGCTCTTATGCTTTACACTGGCTTTCACGCTTATTTGTTTGCATAGGCAGCAAGAACATAGTCAAAACAATATTCTTCGTAAATTTCGTTAAGTTCTAGGCTAAACTTTTCAAAATATTAGCTTTCGACTAAACAAATTACACATAACAATACCAGCCCAGGACGGCTTTATTTAGCACGACAATGGTGTAATTTCATTGGTCCATGTACACAAAGGGAACGGAATGTGTTGCTCGTTTGAGCAGACCTTAGTGGGGGACGAAATTATCGAGGCCCGCAAAGAAGGGCTGCGAAGGAGGCTATATTATCGCGCCAAGAACGGCAAGATAAAGCACCCTCTCGTCACCAGTATCTGTCACGGTCGCGTCGCGCAATTACGATATCAATAATTTTAATTAGGTGGTTTTAACATTTTATCAATATAGTAAATTTAGTCTAGGAGCTCCTTTTACCTCGATTTTCTCTTAAAATAGCGATTTGTTTGAGATGCTATATCAAACACTCAGAAGAGTGCTTCATCAGGATAGCCAAACACCTCGAAGTTTGTTAAACAAAACTCGGCTATCGCTTCATCAACCGCGAGTTATCGCAACGAGCTGCGTTTGGTGAAAATACAGTGGAAACCGTGCGAGTATTCGCAGCGAGCTGCAGGTTGCTTCGCCTTCGTGCGAGGACTGGAAATCCGCCTTTACGTACCTTGGTTTGCCGCCATATATTCCACAGGCCACAGCACCTTTAGACGATTGCAGTTTTACTCATAGCCACTAAAAACGCGCGAAATTTCAACCAATAGGAAAGCAGAAGTCTTTTGTGGTTACCTGGCCCATATTCTTTTATTGGGCCAGGGTACCAGGCTACAACGTAACCAGCCAGCAACCTCGTACCCAGGGCCATTTGTAGGGAACTGGGCCAAGATGGCGAATAAAACAAAATGGCAGGAACATGCAAATGGCGGTTATACGTCCATGTCCTATTTACACGAATTGCCATCCTTAGCTTAGGTTGTGTGTTGGGGTAAGGCTTTCATGAAGTACTTGGGTTTTGTAGGACATGGAATTATTACCCAAATGGCCCTGCACTCAAAATGCGCAGTATATTGCGCATTTTATTAACTAGAACTCAGTACTTTACACAGAAATTATACCTAATTACACCTAATTATTGCATGGCTTAAAATATAATTTCCCGTACCGTGAGCAGAGACAACCGACAAGGTCAAAATACAATTTAAAAAAAACAAAACAAAATCAAACCGTCTGGTCATAGCCACTGGAAAGGGAGAGGGCTGTGAAACTCCGCTCTGAAACAATAGAACTTCCGGTTTGATGTTAAAAATTTCACGCCTGAGCGTCACGTGATCTTGAACCGGCATGGCCATAGCCTGCAGTGCAGGCGTTTCGGTAGTGGGAGGGGGGAGGCAAGGTGAGGAAACGCCTGCCGCCATGCTATTCAGAAAAAAATTCCACCCCCTTTTCTCAATTGTGACATGAGCCAATCACGTACGAGAAATATATGAAAATTGTTTACTTCCTGTCAACTGATTTATTGGGAATGTCATAAAATCACTCGATGAAAATCAGTATAGAATATAGATAGACTCTTCACAGAATTAACAGATCAGAGAATGTGGTAATGTTTGTTGACATCTGTGTGATCTAGAGTTTAGTCTGTAAAGTTTAGAGCTAATTAGAACGGGTTTGCGACAACAAAACTCGTAGAACAGAATGAGCGCTGCCGAGGGAAATAATAATCACACGGAGTCTATGACGGAATTTAATATCATGGAAAGCAACTAAGCGAGGAACCACATTTAAAACCACTCCTAACACTTTACGTAATTTTGCTTGAGTCACAACATATTACCAATCGAAACTATTAGATAAAAATCTATAAAATCGTTTTTGATTCCAAATTCATGTCTGTAAACCGCGTTCGCTGCCAAGGTTCGCGGCTAGACTTTGGCGACGGCAAACCACAACACGGCTTTATATACATAAAATTATAAGCGAGGATTTTCCCACACCGCCAAAACAACACCAAGCTACTAAGGTTAATTATAATTAATATAAAAGCACTAAGATATGTATTCAATTTGATGTAGTGTGCGTTTGACCCATAAATATAGCTTGACCATGCACGGTTTGATCCTGGCTATATATACAACGTCTTGAAGTAAACGAAGTTTGTCTCAAATGCAACAATAGTGCTACGTGAAACATATTTACCTTGCGAATGGAGTATTTCTGTTTTAAAACAAACTACCAAGCGACAAGCGCGACTAAAATTAGGAATAAAACTTTATAGAGGAGCGTTCAATATCTTTGGAGTTGACAGACAACAAGCTAAATCTAAAATGTCACTCTACAGCTCACCGAAAAGAATTTGTCAACATTAGCCAATGAGATCGCTGCGTTCGTGGACGAACGCATTTTTTTTTCCTGAATAGCATGGCTGCAGGCGTTTCCTCAGCTCGCCTCGCCCCTCCCACTACCGAAACGCCTGCAATGCAGGCTAGCATGGTCAGTGTATTCTTTCATATGGCTTACATTAGATTATAACCTTGTTCTTCGTTAAACGGCACGATGTCGGTTATGGTGACTTCTAAAAATCCACAAGAAACATGATATTTACAAGTCCAAAGGAGTACCCTTGTATTTCGTTAACAAAATTCGGTAGGAATTCGGTTTTTGACGACCTACGAACTTAAGACAGCGACAGTGCTGTAGTGTAGTCAGTCCGTCATTTTTATGACAAATTTTATATTTTCCATTGATTCTGCGTTAATTTTAGATATTAGTTTATTCAATAATATGATTGTGTGCACAAAGAAATCACCTCAAAAAGATCGGATTGGTTTTAACAGGACAGTGGGAGTTTTTAAGTCGCGCATTTCTCAAATAAGACGTAAAAAGGGGATATTACACGGTGGTGAAAAGATATGGATTTTATGTTCGAGTGGCAAGGACAATATCTCACGAGTGAGCGTAGCGAACGAGTGAGATATTGCTCTTGCCACGAGAACATAAAATCCATATCTTTGAGCAACCGTGTAATGTTCTATTTATTATATGGACAATGGAATTATACGTGGAAGTGATGTTGATAAACTGGGTTTAATGCAAAAACTACAACCGCTTGACCTAAAACTTTTTGAAAATACAAATGAAAAATACAACAGCATATTCGGACACGTCATTTTACGTGAAAAACTGAATTAAAGAGAAGTTACTGGCTCAAATTTACTCGATTCGAAACTTACGGAAAAAGGCGTAAATTTTGACTTGTCGATATGTCACTCGCGAGAGTTACATATGAGAAATACGCCACTCGGTTCCCGGATGTAGTGAAATATGGATTCTACGAGTGTTTTAGTTGCTAGTAAAATACTCTTCTCCATATAATAATCAAATATATATGGTGGTGCATCGTTGTGTAGATGATCGGCATTCGGTTTCATGATGGACTTTATCGTGACATTAAAATGATCATCCCTTGAACATTACACAATCGTATCAAGCGCTAACTCATGCATGGCTCACTCAAATAATTCACACTGGCGTGAGCAAATTAGCCGTAGCGCGAACTATTTTCTCCCCGCCGGACTAATTATTGTAAACAAACATTTATAAGATTCTCAGCTACAAAAATCTGGGAAAATATTCCCAGTGATTTAAAAACCCTTTCTGTTTCAATGTAAAAAATATTAGGTCACCAAGGTTGATCTGAATTTCATTCTCGTATTATACAATGTCTATTATCTTACTTCGACACGATCTTAATATTTCATCCTCTGCTGATCCCCAACTTAATAATATGTCAAGGCAGTGATTAAACTCGAAAGCTTTATACTTTAATTACACTCTCACATATGTATATTCTTTCATAAAATATTTTGTTTTATATTTAACTCTGATTTATTTATGTATCACTATGTAAACTTTGTATTTTTCATTGTAAGTATTAAAAATAGTGTGAATAAATTGAAATTATCATAAATCGCCGCATGTCTACAAATTATTAATAAAAGAAAACCAAGGAACAACGCAGTCGAAAAGCATTTGTCGTCTCCGTGCCATTATTAAATCGGAGTTTTGCACTTTTGTTGTCAGATGGCAATGTTTCTTAATACTTTAGTTATTCTAATAAACTGATACGCATACGACAATTGCCAGTCCTCACCGTTGTTTATGAAACGCAATACACCAGACATTTAGTGCATTTAATATTCAATGAAGGCAACTCAACTTACGACATATAATTTAGCACAACCATTCATATTAAGACAAAAGCGAATTTTAGTTTTAGTTGTACTGTTGGCAAAACAGTATTGTATCATTATTTTACCTCGGCTCTCACCGTGTTCGGTCCGACCATTTGATCGTTTATTCGAATTTACTGCACTTTATTAAATATTCTTTGCAAAGGGAGTTTTCATGAGGTACCATCTATGCATATAATGTCCAAATGTTGAAATGAAGTGGAATTTATATCGAAACCATCACGGAAGAACTTCGTTGTAGCACTTGTAGGTACACGCCTCGCTGCTCTAATGTAAAATCTTGCTTTTTAGTGCTCAATCATGCATGTTCAAGGTCATGTGATCTATTTATTTATTTATTTATTTATTTATTTATTAACTTTACAACCATGAAAGAATGCAAATATACAGGAAATAAAGAGTGCAATACTTGAACATGATTGAAGGAATGATCAACAGGACACGAGTCCCATGTGAAGACCAACCCAACAAAAAAATTACATAATAAACGTTAAGTAAACACACGATAAAAAAAACCCAACATACTAATACACAAATTACATAAGAATAAAGATTTAAGAGCAACAACTTGGATTGAAAGAACGACATTTAGAACAGAAACTTTTCCAGGTGCGCAGTCTATTAACATCGAAATTGGAGTCTAACTTAGAAGAGTAGTGAATATAAAGATCATGTTTAAAAATGGAAACAGAAGTACTATTACGAAGTATCGGAGAAAGATTGTTCCAGAGAAAGACAATTCTGTTGAAAAAAGTATTTCTAAAAAGAGAAGTCCTACAAGGATTGGCTTGAAGCAAGTTGTTTTGACTTGAACGAGTGCGAGACGAGCGGATAGAAGAAAAAGTAACAAAACGGGAGATATCTAGGTCGTAGAGACCTTGTTTACACTTAAAAAAGAAGAGAAGATCCTTAATTTCAAGCCAATATGATATAGGTAATAAGTTAAGCTTTTTGAGACGGTCAGTGTAAGACGATTCATAATCTTGGAGTATGAATTTCGTGGCTCGTCTCTGAACACCCTCAAGAAGTGAAAGGTCACGTGACTTGTCCTGAGGAGCCCAGATTTCACTACCGTAAGACAAGTGAGAACGGACGAGCGCTAAATAGAGTAGACGACGGCAATGGACATTTGACATTTGAATACAGTTCCTGCGGAGAAACCCAAGCATACGATTAGCTTTAGCAACACATTTAGCAATATGGGGGGACCACTTAAGGTCATTGCTGATGACCACACCCAAGTCGGTTTGATTTGTTACACTTTTAACAAATTCGTTGTTGAGGTGATAGGAATGACTAGATTGAGTACGTTTTCGGGATATCCTTAGTAAGAGAGTTTTAGACACATTAAATTTCATTTGCCAGGACTGTGACCAGTTGCTCATAGCATCGAGATCAAGCTGGAGGAGATCTCTATCCGCTGGTGATATAAAGAGTTCTTAATGAAAAAAGAAACTTGACTGAAAATCAAACGTTCAAGAACTTTAGAGACTTGGGATAGTAAAGAAATTGGTCTGTAATTAGTAACTTCATGAACGTCACTTTTCTTAGGGACTGGAACTACATTAGCATGTTTCCATTCTGAGGGAACTACACCCTGCTGGATAGATAACTCGAAGAGAGCAGCCAGGGAGGGAGCGATAACTTCAGAACATCGTTTTAAGAGATAAGCAGGTATTCCATCTGGGCCAGTAGCCTTAGAATGTGACAAATTAGATAATAGAGACTGTACTAAGGATTCAGAAACAATTATTGAGTCAAGAGAATTGAGAGTAGACTTTGAAGGAGAAGATAAAGAAGAACCTGAGTCAGGATTAAAGACTGACGCAAAAAAGTTGTTAAAAGCATCAGCCTTTTCTTTTGAAGAAGAGACTTTAAGACCTCCTAATTTCATCACATCAGGTAATGAGGATTTTGACGATTTAGACTTAAAAAAACTCCAGAAAGGTTTAGAATTAACGTATATGGATTCAGATAGACTAGTTAAATATTCTCTTTTTGTAGCGCTGATCCAACACTTCACATGCTGTCGGGTTTTGCGGAACTTTTCCCATAGTTGAGGCGAGTTCTTAGCCTTTGCTTTTCTTCTGAGGGACTCTTTCATTTTTATGGCATGAAGTAGGTCCTTTGTAATATAAGGAGGTGTGAATGGACGCTTTAGTTTGGTTTTAGGTATAAAAGAGTCGACAGCAGCGAGGAAGGCAGCTTTCCACTTTAACCAGGCAAGATTCACGTTGTCGCGCTCACTGAAAACTATATCCAGTAAGGGAGTGTTTTGAAGATAATTAATTAGACCATTGAAATCACCTTTTGAATAGTTATAGACGATGCGCTCGATGGATTGTTTAGGCTGTTGGTGAATATTTAAGTCAAAAGTTATAGCTTTATGATCCGAGTGTAAAGAGATGGAGTCGTCATTAGTAACTTCAAAGTTGTCCGTCAAATGTTCATTCGTAGTGAGAACTAAGTCAATGAGATTTTTGCCACGAGTAGGTGAATTGATCAGTTGAAAGTAACTAAAGTCAGTAATAATGTCAATAAAACCAATTTCAGATGTCAATGTGGAGAAACCAGATCCGTTAGTCCATTGGATATTAGGATAATTGAAGTCACCAAACAATACAACATCCTTAAATTGAGAGTCAGAAACAAATTTTAGGAAACGATTCAGTTCATGCAAGAATTCACTAGAAGAATCAGGTGGGCGATAACAAACAGCGACAAGAACTTTACTAGAAGACGGATAAATCACGACAGAGGCAAGTTCTAATGTGTCAGAAGAAAAATCGGTAGGTTCACATCTGATTGAATCTTTCACAGCTAACAGGACACCTCCTCCCCTTTTACCATTTCTTCGGTCACGTCGAACAAGCTTGTATCCGACAGGCAAGATTTCATCATCATTAATGTTGTTGGATAGCCAGGTCTCTACTAAAGCAACAACGTCTAAACTGAATCTGGCGAACAATAACATAAATATTCATAAATATTCATAAATAACATAAATATTCTAATCTTGAATTTGGCGAACAATAACATAAATCTCAGTCACGCCCACTTTCACAGCCCTCTCCCTTTCCAGTGGCTATGGTCTGATTTACGCCATAAGCTCTTGACCAATCAGAGGCTGAGATAGCCTGGCCTCCACCAGGGCCAGCCATCTTGGCCCAGTTCCCTACAAATGGCCCTGGGTACGAGGTAGCTGTCACAGCACCCTCTCATCACCATATCTGCCAATTATCTGGTCGCATCGCACAATTACGATATCAATAATTTTAAGTGGTTTTAACTTTTTTTGAATATAGTAAATTTAGTCTAGGAGCACCTTACCTATTTTAATAGTTCCTTGTTGATGAGTAATCCTTTCTGAACAGTATCTTCAAAGCGAAAGTAGGTAAGTTTGAAAGTCATTTCTTCAACTTTCACAGTTACAGTCAACTTTTGTTGTTTTACTCTGGCTAACGCCAAATGATTTTACTTATGAAAGGAAGATTAACCTAGCAGCGAAAGAGTTATTTAATAGCCCAGCTTTATTAGCCCATCCTATTTCACTGCTTTCATACTGCTACAGTTGATGTATATTATTTTACTCTGCCTAACGTCGGACGATCAGTTTACTCGTCAAAAGAAGATTAATCTCATGGCAGTGAATGAGTTATAAAATAGTATTAGCTGACTGTATAGTCTGTAGATGACTCAGGATTTGTCAACGACAAGTCAAGCTGAATATGCTCGACATGATGTTTCGATATCGAAAGAGAACTTAAGCATATATAGAATATTACAATCTGCTTGGTTCTAATAAGTTTCGGTGTACTCTACTCTACAACTAGCTTCTACTTTCTTAAAATGTGAGCTGTGAGGCATTAGCCTGTAAACGACACTAGAGTGAGACTGAGTGAGAACGTAACACGGCAACAAAGAAGGCTATATTAATCGCTTTCGACGTAGGTTCGTTTAGACCAATCTCAATCTCAGACTTGTTTAGATCGTTCTTGGTTGACATTAGACCATTCACATTCAGATCGCTTTTGCCTTGTATCGATTTCAGATCGATCCGTGCTCGCTTTGTGAAACCGTTCACACTCTCTAGGTCGAGAGACTCGTGTTTAAATCGATCTCAACTAGTGTTTTACATCAATCTCAGACTCGTTTTATAGATTGTTCTTATAAAAAATGGAATCATTTAACTCTTAGTTCTATGAAAATACTTGAGAAATAAGTAAGTTCCTTGTTGGCCAAGCGAGCGGTGGAGTCAGTGAATCTTGATATATTAAAAGCATTGGATTTTTGTGTGTTAATGCGGGTATTAACCAATTGAACGCCGCCATCTTGGATTTTTTGGAGGCAAAATTAGGCGCGTTGGTTGGCAAAGGACGTGTTTTGGGGCCGCAGTAATTGGCACTAGCTGTTGCGGTTACCCAGCCTATTGTCTAAGGGGGCGATTACATGGACCGGGGCTGGCCCGGTTAACCGGGCTAGCCCGGTTAACCGGGATGAGTTTACAAAACGATTACATGGAGCGGGCTAGCCCGGTAAGCCGGGATGATTTCAGGCCGAAATTCGCAATTATCAAGTAAATAAGGGCAAAGCTACGTTAGTTTTACTTCAGTTTTACACTAATTAGTCTATTATTTATTTTGTAAGCCCATCGTTACTAAAAAGATTGTTAAAGTCTTAGCTAACCCAGGAAAGCGTCTTCACGAAGACTAATTAATTTATTAAATCTTCGCTTTGATCACAAAACACACAAACAACGTTGATGTTCTATTTCAGTTCCTTTCAGCACTATTTATTCACACAGTCAAGCAAACGAACGCGTATCGAAGCGAGTTCAACAGTTTTTCAGCCCGGTTTGCCGGGCTGAAAACGATTACATGGACATTTTCATCCCGGTTAACCGGGCTAGCCCGGTTGCGACAAGCGGGATCCCGGCAAACCGGGCTAGCCCGCTTGCCATGTAATCGAAATGTTAAAACAACATGTGTTTTATATATAAAGCGGGCTAGCCCGGTTAACCGGGCTAGCCCGGTTAACCGGGCCAGCCCGGTCCATGTAATCGCCCCCTTAATGTCTGTATTAAAATAAAATAAATAATTTTGCCAACCAATTGATTGAAATATCATAGGTAATGGCGGCTGCCATACCAAATTTTCCCACCAATGCCCCCTCTAGTATTTATATGATCTCTATGGGGCTCATATCAACGTGTTAGCCTTGGTACTTCATGTCACAGGCCTGCAAATAATTTTTTGACATAGAAGGACAAATGTCAGGCCAGGCCAGAAAGTGGTCGGACATGTAGAAATTCTGGACGGACGGACTAAGGTTTTCCCTTCTTTTTATAAATGCATCCGTTTATCATGATGGGATGCACGAGGAATCAGAATAGATTTTTTATCTCGAAAATTAACAGTAAACTAGTACTACGTAATGCATGATCCATTTTAAAAACTATCTGTAACATAGTACAGGAATAAGGATTGATACAAAAATGATACAAAAATCTCTTCTCATTGTTGATCAGCTGAAACAGACACTGACACTGATGTTTATAATTACAACATAAAATGCATGGCATGTATTAATATAGCCAATATATAAAAACTCTGTCTGAGGATTCGTTTACTTATTTGTTGATCTTATATGTTGATGATATTTTGTTGACCATACACTGATCAAGCTATTGAATCTCTATAACTTCAGGCAAATATGCTAGACTATAGGGGCCTAATTTCGGGCCGAATTGAAAACCACCATGAAAAATGTTTCCTTAATTCCTTTCTGTATACTTTTACTAACGTATTATTATTATTTAATTGGTATTAAATGGACAAAACATCTTAAAGACTAACTATTAACTCTGTAAGTTTGAATTGACCGGTCATAATGAGGTTTGGGTGGACAATAACGTGCAATCATGCCGGACAATGTCCGATGACCGGCTGTTATTTGCAGCCCTGATGTTAGCTTTTTTGAATATATAAATGCGGTATTTCATGTATGCCTAATCCCAGATCATCACAACCAACCATCGTTATACCATAATAATCAGCATCATTATCTTCATCATATTTACCACTGTCACCATGACCAATAACATCATTATCATGATCACCATCATCATTATGTTATGATGATCATCATGATTATCATTATCATTATGAACATCATTGTCATTATGATCATCATTGTCATTATGAAAATCATCATCATCATCATTATGATGATGATCATCTACATTGTAAAGATCAGTTTATTAGTGATATAAATCCCTCAGGCTTGACCCTCGGGCACAGGTTTTCATGAAGTTTGTGGAAAGGTTGATCATAGACTAAGGACCAACCCATTCGACTTTGGTTTAATTTGGTTGAGATTTAGATGAGAAATTAATAAAAAATTGACCACAAGATTATCTGTGTAGAAGAAATGCTTGACTGCACCATTAATTATCGCGGGTTGTGAGTAATTGTCGCAGGTTGTGAGTAATTGTCGCGAGTTGTGAGTAATTGTCGTGGGTTGGGAGCACTGATCTATATAAGAGACTGGATAGAGCATCCGTTGTCTGAAATTGAAGTCGGAAGTGGTCGGAAGTTGGCAACAGCCGCCATGTTGGATGGTCCCACTTTCACTATATTTTACTGCTGCACAATTATAGTTTTCGTATATTAAGGCATTTTTCTCCTTCGGGTTCGGACAAACTTTTTTATCACGAGGAAGAAAGGACACGTGAAGCATTTGGAGAGAAAAATTGTAGTTGTTTAGCCCCAAAATGTGGGGAAAACGGAATTTGCGAGTTCGATGGAGTGAACTCCCAAGTGTCAGTGATGACAACTTTGAACAGATGAAGGCCGTTGTCATTCCGAATTTACTCAGAATATGGAAATACTGCTAAAGGACCGAATGAATTCGGGAAATTTGATTAACTGAACAAGCCACTACGAACAACTGCTGCGGTATTATTATATCATAAGCCAAAAGACCAGAATCAAACAATTAATTTAAGAATGCGATGTGCCCAACTGTATAGATCAGTGGATGTGCCTATAGTTGAACAATATATTTTCACTCACAGAAAACTCGGGGTAATGATTCAAATAAGTTATCCTGGCATTCACAGGATTAATCAGAATGAGTTTATTATTTTCTATGAGATAGCGTTATCCAATTTGGGTGATTGGGCCTACATTTGCCTACAACTAAAAATCTTGTATAAATTTTACAATATAATTAGTTTTGTGACTATACCTTTGCCAAGATGCTTTCTTTTTAGCCAGTTTGCAAATGTTATCCGCCACATCGTTGTGAAGTTTAACATATATATTAGCTTGATTTGTTTTGACTTTATATAAACATCAAACACTGGCTTTGTTGTCTACTTGTAGTACACACTGATAGTACAGTATTAGTTCTGCCACAATTTTCATAACATACAGAAATCAGAGAACAGATTAAATTTTTAAAATTTATCATTATATAGTACATTTATACAGAATCAAACTACACAAGACAAAATACACTCATGAATTGTAAACATTTTCTTTAATCAAATCATTGACAAAGTTTGAAAACTATAAATGACACAGTTCAATTATATTCTGTATTAAGTTGTCATGTTGCTTCACCTTTAAGTTCTTCCTTCATTGTTGTTTCATTTTAAACTACCTACAACATAACATACAAATATCACATTCAATTTTACAGATACTCAAACAATTTTTTCATCAAAATGACAGGGAGTAAAATAGCTCAGCTGTTAATAAGAAACAATGTTGACAACTTAATTTCTTAAATACATGACTTGGACACTGGGCATGGAGTTTAATAAAACAAACTGGCTCGTTCTTGTTATGATGCATGCTACAGTTTACTTCTATGGAAGCACCAAACATTGTAAGTATTACAAACTTATAGAGTATTAACATGCTCCTATGTTGCCAAAGAAATATGCTGCTTGTCGAAATCTACTCACAACTCTACAAGCCAATCTATCTTCTGTGCCATAATTTTACACGTCCTTCGGCTTTTTAAAATGATCTACTCGATTGTGAACATTCCACAATTACAGTATTAACTCACATTTGTATCCTACAAATCAGTTTATTAACCACCGGCCGTTTACAATGTTGGGTTTCCCGTTTCCTCCCTTCGACTGATTTCGTCAAAATATCAACTTACGATTCAGTTTCCCTTCACGTTCTTAGGTCCTCCATAGTTCCATGATGTGTCCCGTTGCTTGAAATACCAAAATGGATTTGTGTTGTTCGTCTATTTCGTGATTATATGTGAAAACAACGAATTCACTACAGTAAAATATAGCAACTCACAACCTCCTACCCAGGGCCATTTGTAGGGAACTGGGCCAAGATGGCGAATAAAACAAAATGGCGGGAACAAATGGCCCTGGTGGAGGCTAGCTCAAAATGCGCAGTATATTGCGCATTTTATTAACTAGAACTCAGTTCTTTACACAGTAATTATAGCTAATTATTGCATGGTTTAAAATATAATTTCCCGTGCCGTGTGCAGGAACAACCGACAAGGTCAAAATACAATTTAAAAAAAAAATAATACAAAATCAAACCGTCTGGTTTACGCCATAAGCTCTTGACCAATCAGAGGCTGAGATAGCCTAGCCTCCACCAGGGCCGTTTGTTCCTGCCATCTTGGCCCAGTTCCCTACAAATGGCCCTGGGTACGAGGTTGAGCAACTCACTCCTCATGGTGGGACCATCCAATATGGCGTCGCTTTAATACAAATTAGAGCGTAACTTCCGGCTTCAAGGGCCAGGGTATCAGGCTAAGATAATAGATGCTCTATCCAGTCTCTTATAGATCAGTGGTCTGCCTCCTCCACAGGCCCTATTGCATCATGGACAGGTCACACTGTTGAGAGGGCCTGCCAGATCCTGTAAACAAAATGGTGACCGATCCCATTATGCACAGCGAGACTAGGCCCTAGAGGCGATAGTTTTGAGAGGGCCTGCAAAATCTTTCCGGCCGCTGTTCGACAAACGTACGTCCAAGTTCTTTAAACACTGTGACCCACCAGGAAATTCGGTCTAAACTTTCTTACAGATCATGACAATGAAGAAACCAATATGTTTTAGAATTACCGACCTTCTGCCAATAATATTTTTAGCGACAAAAAGGAATTGAAGGGGGAAATATCTGCCGAACAAAAGCAAATTCGACGGTCAGGAAAGTAACAGGTTTTTCGTGTTGTTTTTTTGGTTTATTTAGTTATCGAAGACTGTCAACTGACCAAGAGTTAATGAGATTTAATTTTGTTAAATTTTAGGCTATAGTGTAGCGTAATTCAAGTTTCAGTTGTTGTGGAAACCGAAAAAGTATAAACCAAAGGGTCTCTGGGTAGACTAAAGTGTATTTTCGTTGATTATTCCGGCCGAAAGTTGACAAAGTTCAACCGTAATTGCTTTCTTCAACAATTCCTGCATTTTAAAGCTAGGATTCGTATGTCATAAGTCTTCAATGTCCTTCAAAATCTTCGGAAATAGCCATGGCTATTAACAATTGTAGTTAATTATGCGAATTTATTCCGTGCCAAGTTTTGCCAAATTTTTTACAGGATCTTGCAGGCCCTAAATTCGGCGTGTGTGACCTGTCCATGATGCAATAGGGCCTGTGGAGGAGGCAGATCAGTGGTTGTGAGTAATTGTCGCGGGTTGTGAGTAATTGTCGCAGGTTGTGAGTAATTGTCGTGGGTTGTGAGTAATTGTCGCGGGTTGGGAGTAATTGTAGATCGTATATAAAAGATCGAGCCAAATACACTAAAATTATCGTATTCTACGACTCGTTCAGTAACTACTAACTACCCTATTAAAGTTCTTGTAAGAATTTCATTAAAAATAATGATAGTTTTAGCACAAAAGGATCAGTACTCGTAGTGGTCGATCGTTCCACAAACTCATCTCCTCTTCTTCTCGCACGAACTCACGAAGGAAATAAATTAAACTTGCAAATAAAAGTTGCACGATTCAGTTGGTTGACCTTGCCGAATCTAACTCCTTTTGTATTTGTTGTGGCCTTCTTCGGTATTGAGATCATATCCTGGCGCGTCGACAAACAAACCCGCGATGGCGCGATTCTGACAATAAAAATTCAAAATGACTTATAACTTTATATTCATGAAAGCCAACGGTTTTCTCATTGAGAGTCCAAATTGATAAATCATTCAACGAAAACAACTTACGTCCTGCTGTGAATATCACGAAGATCGGGTTGTTGTCTCGGTATTCGCGTATATAATTATTGTGAATAGCAACACTCTATGTGCTGACTCGTACCCAGTCGTGTTTGTATCGTCTAAGATCTTGCCCGCCTAAATTAATAGGGGAATTTGCAGGCGCAACGGGAAACATGAGGTTAGTAAATTTCGTCACGGTGCATTATGGGAATGATCAAACGTCGTGAACATTCCCATCAGGCACCGCAAACTGCAAATCTCCAGAGACGACTGGGTACGAGTCAGCTCTATGTGGATAGCAACGTGCTACGAGCATTGTCGAAAGAATCTTAGCCTCCTTCACAGGCGTTCTTTGCGGGCCTCGATATTTTCGTCCCCCACTAACGCCTGCTCAAATTAAATGAGCAACACATTCCGTTCCGAGAGATTGACCAATAAGTAATATCTATTTTTCTCTAGACCTCAAGACAATCAATATCAAATGTTGATTGAGATAGATTTTGCAAGTGGAGTGCGTTATCAGGAACTTATTACCCTTACTGATCAAGGAAACGGAATTGTGGGGGTTTCTGTTGTTCGTAGTACAAGCTAATGATTGGGTTATCAGCTGGAAGACTGGTCATCCCTCCCAGCATGACGGTAAGGGCTATACTGACTATTGTGGTTGATATACTGGTAAGGGATATACTGTAAGGGATATACTGACAATAGCATCCTATACACTCGATTTCCAGCCGTATCTCGGGCCCCGGTACTTACCTCTTCCGAAATCACGGCTGGACTCGTGAGCTTGTCCATTGTTTGATTTACACCAATCACAAACGAGCCTGCACATTGTCAGCAGGCATATATTATTGAGATTATTGCATAAATTACCCCGTAAGTTCAAAATGGCGATCAATAGAGTGCTGATGAGTGAAGCATGCGATGGCATTTTAGAAACGTTTAAGATTGATATTGTCTAAAAGATTTACAACGGGAAGCTCTAGAGAAATTGGTTAATAGCCAAGATGTTCTCGTCATTCAGGGCGCTACAGGATCAGGGAAATCGCTTATATCTGTCATTTTCTGTGGTTTTTGATATCGTGCATGTGAAATTCATTTCTGCGATACGTCACGACACGCTCTGTGGCTAACGTGTCCAGCCGTCTCATTCGGGGGAGGGAAGGGACTGCGAACCATTATTTTTCTGGAAGAGGGAGATGATAAATGTTGAAAAAAAAATTGCTGATAATAAATTGTTTTCAAATATAACAAATAAATCAATAAAGTTTAATAAGTAGCTGGTATGGTTTTCGTGCTGGCACAAAAGAACCCACATGTACCACAACGCTCGCTTGGTCTCGCGTGTATTGATGACGTTTACACGCAAGATATTCGTTCTACGCATGCGTAGCTAATGGTCAGCCTGGATTAGGTCCCAGTCGACAGCCGCAATTTCCGATCGTGTTTATGCAAACATTTTTGAATAATAATAAGGTGTTACTCTGAGTGACGAACCATAGAGGTGTGCAAGCTCCGGCTGTTTTTCAGCTCTGATATCCGGCTCCGGCCTCGTAGGTTAACAACTTGGGACAAAGTCCAACTGGGTATTATTCAGCTCAACTTTGTCTCCAGGGTCTTCGCCCAGTCACCCGGTGAAAGCCGCAAAACTGTTAAGTGACTCAAACAAACTCAATGCGACAACTAGCAATGCCAGGAATGAAGAAAACGTTATAGAACCGAATAAGTTTAATTTGTTTTAACTTTAACTTATTAAAATAAGTTATGCTACTTAGTTACTGCAAATAAACAAAATCTAACTGCCAAGGGTTTTTAAAACTTTTTATAATTAAATTTAATAAAAGCTAAGCGACCAATGTTGCCTGGAAGGAGCGCGCAACGTTTCTTTGAGACGATATTCCCCGTCAACGAAAAGACTCGTTCAGAAATGACAGAGGACGGTGGACAAGAAAGATATGATAGAGCTAGATGCGTCAAAGCAGTGATTGTATTACGACATGACATAGCAACTTATCTTGCGACAAGATAGATCGCAGACATAACGACTTATTGTAATTTGGCAGTTTGCGGTAGCTGAAATGGTTTGACTCAAAAATAAGACTTCAGATTATATGCGCATTTAACAAATTCAATGTTGCCATTATTTGTGACCAAAGCTTTGTTGATACTTGGACAAAATTGCCATATTTTTTGTCATTCTGACTTTCCAGCCGGAGCAGGAAGAAAACACTCCGGCTCCGGCTCATCAAAAAACGCCGGAGCTCCGGCAGGCCTCCGGTGCTCCGGCGCACAGCACTAACGAACCATATACGATCGGAAATGGCGGCTGTCGAGGCTCGCGAAATACGGGCTGACCCAGGGGCGGATCTAGGGGTCGTCAAACCAGTCACGCGACTAACGTAAAAATTGCGGAGTTAAATAGTTAATTAATTAAAATTCTCATGATAGTCAGTTATCTATTTTCAAGCAGCGGCACCATGGTAGTCCAGTTATCTGAGTTTCTGTAAAGTAATATTATCAAGTCAACGAACAGCGGACTTACGCGTGAGTTTTGACCGATCTGAGTCAGATTCTAGCCATCTGATTGGTCAATATGCTCATCTCCATGGAGATCAGCAATTTTGACCGATCTGTGGGGAGTTCTGACCGATTTAGGAATCAGGGGCTCGTATACAAGCTATCTGATTGGCTAATTCAAAAAATATTCGTATTCTTATTGGTCACATTTTTTGACCGATCTTGACCGATTCGCAGCGTGGGATATGTTGTTGCTGTATACACTCAAGGGCTGACGAATCCAGTCTTTCTGATCGCTGCTTGGCCACTGAGGTTCATTTCGAAGTCCCACGTTAGAATAGAAAGAATTTAAACAGCAATGTCTTGTAGTATTTACGATACTGTTCAGTCTGCGTTTGCGGGGAACGATCAAAAATGTCTACAAGAAATTTATGCTGATCTGATGAAGCGAATCGACGCTTCGCCGAAGAGTTCTGTTGAAGAGCTTTTGAGTGCGATAAACAGCACGAACTTCTGCCTCAGTAGAAATTTGGGTGCCGAGACTTTAATCCCGAAGTGTGTTCGAGATCAAAAGAACAAGTCCTGTACTGCTATAAGGTAAATTAAACATATTTTGTCTTGTTTTAGAATGTCTATTAACAGAGCAAGCTGTGCGCCGAATTTAATATTTAGGCTTGTATATGTAAATAATCTCGATGGAATTTACCCAAATTAGCATATTTTTGCGGTCAAAAGGTTATTAATATCTAAATCATATAAATGCATTATAAAAGCAGCATTATATCAATTAATATCAGCTAAAGATTTCGACTTACGTATCGATTATTCTATATATTTATTCACCAAACAAAATAAGTGGCATTGTATAATGTGGCTAAATGTAATTTAGGCAAGGTAAAAAAGGAGACAATGCTAGTCAGCGGTCACTCATGATAATATGTGGAGATTATCTCAGCGCTCATCAAAGTCTTGTCAGCGTGGTCTGAGCTTGACTTGCGCTCATCACAGTCTTGTCAGCGTGGTCTGAGCTTGACTTGCACTCATCAAAGTCTTGTCAGCGTGGTCTGAGCTTGACTTGCGCTCATCACAGTCTTGTCAGCGTGGTCTGAGCTTGACTTGCGCTCATCAAAGTCTTGTCAGCGTGGTCTGAGCTTGACTTGCACTCATCAAAGTCTTGTCAGCGTGGTCTGAGCTTGACTTGCGCTCATCACAGTCTTGTCAGCGTGGTCTGAGCTTGACTTGCACTCATCAAAGTCTTGTCAGCGTGGTCTGAGCTTGACTTGCGCTTATCACAGTCTTGTCAGCGTGGTCTGAGCTTGACTTGCGCTTATCACAGTCTTGTCAGCGTGGTCTGAGCTTGACTTGCACTCATCAAAGTCTTGTCAGCGTGGTCTGAGCTTGACTTGCGCTCATCACAGTCTTGTCAGCGTGGTCTGAGCTTGACTTGCACTCATCAAAGTCTTGTCAGCGTGGTCTGAGCTTGACTGGTTCTGCGCGCTATTTATCCTTTTCGTTAAGGGTATTACATTTACATTGGTCAAGGAAAAGCACCTTGTGTGCTATTGATGCGCTGATCAAATATCTGCATCGTAGAAGTGATGCTCATGGTCCACTGCTTATGAGAAGAGGAGGTGCCCCTCTTTAACGCGCGTTTATGGACTGGTTAAGAAACATTGTGACTTCAGCCGGATTGGAGGGCAACTATGGCAGTCACAGCTTCAGAATTGGCACAGCGACATTGGCTGGTCAAAACGGTGATCGTATTATCCAGTCTCTTGGTAGATGGACTAGTAATGTATATCAAATGTATATTAGGATGGCACCGTAGGTTCTGGCAAAGTTTGCGCGCCATCTGTCATGATCTTGGAAGGGGTATATTAAAGGTATTTGTCCACTTTGGTAGGTGTGGTATTGGCTTACCGTTATTGGTGGAATGGTGCTTGGTGGCTTTGGAGTCAGATGCCTTTAGTGACCCCGTCACAGGCCCTTCTCAAGCACCATTGTGCTTGGCTCTCATTGGGAGGTGGGCTGTGGCGGGGTTGCCATGGTTACCTCTGATCAGGGGGTGGCATCCCCCCTGTGGCTTGGCACCAATCCTCCAATAACGTCAATTGGCGATCTATTTTTAATGTGGCTAAATGTAATTTAGGCAAGGTAAAAAAGGAGACAATGCTAGTCAGCGGTCACTCATGATAATATGTGGAGATTATCTCAGCGCTCATCAAAGTCTTGTCAGCGTGGTCTGAGCTTGACTTGCGCTCATGAAAGTCTTGTCAGCGTGGTCTGAGCTTGACTTGCACTCATCACAGTCTTGTCAGCGTGGTCTGAGCTTGACTTGCGCTCATCAAAGTCTTGTCAGCGTGGTCTGAGCTTGACTTGCGCTTATCAAAGTCTTGTCAGCGTGGTCTGAGCTTGACTTGCACTCATCAAAGTCTTGTCAGCGTGGTCTGAGCTTGACTTGCACTCATCACAGTCTTGTCAGCGTGGTCTGAGCTTGACTTGCGCTCATCAAAGTCTTGTCAGCGTGGTCTGAGCTTGACTGGTTAATTTGCGCGCGCTGTTTAGTGACCCACCCACCCACTCCTGATAGAATGCAAGGGTAAGTATATATATTTCCACTGCTTTGACAGTGTGACTGGTGCCTGGAGGTGGGCTGTGGCGGGGTTGCCATGGTTACCTCTGATCAGGGGGTGGCATCCCCCCTGTGGCTTGGCACCAATCCTCCAATAACGTCAATTGGCGATCTATTTTTATTTGTATTTAGTCTATTTTGTTAGGCTATCAATAGACCGACAGCATGGTCTGGTGTAATACGATCATAACCTGCCAGGCTGCCAAAATTGCATGTCGGAATCACGAGTTTGTCATAATTATATTATGGTATTAGCTATGTGTTCCTAGACATGCTGATGAGCCCTGATATGGGGCGAAACAGCCGCTTTTTTTTGGGGGGGGGGGCGTTATTATGATGAATCATACAACCCCCCCTGAGTGTTGACAACTAAAATTTTGACTAACGTATGAAAATTCCTGGATCCGCCCCTGGGCTGACCCGCATTAGCTACGCATGAGTAGAACGAATATCTTGCCTGTAAACGTCATCAATACACGGCCGACAACTCACTTGAGCCAGGACGCACGTGGACTGCGAACTGCCCCATGAAAGTGGCCGATTTTCTATGCGATTTCCGATCGTGGGCCGGACAAGTAGAGAAAACTCTCAGTGGCGGATCCAGGGGGGTTATGGGGGTTGCAACCCCCCTGGCCTATTATATATGTATTCTTTGAACGGTATATTATATTATATTATATATAATATTGTGTTTAGTGTATAATATAGCGTATCAAAAATTGAATAATTTTGGTATGAGTGCACTCAAGCATTTTATTCATTTGTACGCATGTGCAAGTCTCGTGAGCTAGCCTGGTTAGCAGGATGACTCGTTTATTTTTTTAAACATCTCTAATAACCCGCTGGCTGAGGTATATACATTCTCTGAGTGTCCTCTTGTTAAGACTGCGTTGGGAATATATATTAGTTAAATTGACCATTGCTCACAGCTTGGGTTCCAAATAAACTAACAAAACTAATTGTAATCATCTTGATTGCATAGAATTCAGTAAGAACGTAATCCCAAGCAACGTCGACTAACTGACGAGATGGCCAACAAGTATAGCGAGTCAAACTTAGTGGCCAGGTCATTCCGATGTAAAAGACGTGGGATACAACCTGACAAGCTTTGCGTGAAATTGTTTCTTCTTGATCCAGAGAAGAATATTACGAAAATTAACAGAGACATGTGTTGTAAGAAGGAAAGTGAAAGATTGAGAAGTCTTGGTTATGGTGCCCCTCCTTCAGGTAATTAATAGACAAACAGACTGACAAACAGATGAACAGATAGACAAACACACAGATGAACGAACAGGCAGGCAAACAGGCAGACGAACGATCAGACAAACAAACAAACAAACAAACAAACAAACAGACAGACAAACAGACAGACAGACAGATGAATGAATGAATGAATGAATGAACGGACAGATAAAAAACAGACAGATGAACGATCACACAAACAGACAAAGGAACGGATAGCTATACATTTATCTATTCTGTTCATTTACACACCGCAATGTGCATATTTCAAGAAATAAAAGTAGTGTGTATATATATATATATATATTCGTCATTCGGAGTAACACCTAATATCATTATTCTTCACCCGAGTTCACTGTCCCATAATAATTGTTTTAAATATAAATATAAATATAAACATATATATATATATACATACATACATACTTGATCCAGAGAAGAATGTTACGAGAATTAACAGAGACACGTGTTGTAAGAAGGAAAGTGAAAGATTGAGAAATCTTGGTTATGGTGTCCCTCCTTCAGGTAATTAATGGAGAAATTAACGATCACACAAACAAACGGACGAACGGATAGCTATAGATATTTATCTATTCTGTTTTACACACCGTAATGCGCATATTTCAAAAATGCATGCTTACGCAACACACTACTACTAATATATATATATATATATATATAAAACTCGTTAATAATTCATGAGGAAAATTCAAAGAAAATTAAGGTTTAATAAGGGTCTGTATACGATGATACAGAACTCATTAATAAAACATCAGTTCTGTATCACATTTACAGACACGGACGTTTTATTGAGTTCTCTACTAATCAAATAACTATGCACACCGGCACTTTAAACTCAAAAGATAACTTCTTGTGCACTTTCTTAGACGTATGCAAAGCCGTTTTCAGTTGCTTTCATACGCATATACCTATAAAAACACAAAACCACAAATAATAGGTACATAATTTCAAAATTAAACAGTTTTTAAACTCATCGTCAAATTGAACCAGTATAACCACACAAAACATGATGCATACATTTTTCTTCTTCATCTCTCCGTCAAGTACCTTCCAAAACAAACTTAACCTATAAGAGAAACAGAACTTAGTAAGCCTACAACTTCACATCAACAGCAGGATTTCATTTAAATTTATATACATAATTTACATTGCTTAATTACGACATTTACCTTCGCTCAGTTTTATCCAAAATATTAACGCTGTAACTCGGATTACTGTCCGCAAGATATCGATTAAGACCACTAACGATAGAATAAACACTTCGTAGAGGATATGGTTCTCCATTCTTCTTTGCGATTTCTTGCATAAATTTGATTAGTCAGAAATTCAGTGACTTAGGCTACGTCCACACGTATACGTTTTCGTAGCGTTTTCATATTGTTTCAGGTAAGTAGACCATTGTTTTCTATTCCCTTGAGGACGGAGAACAATATGAAAACGCTACGAAAACGTATACGTGTGGACGTAGCCTCAATAGTGAACTCTTCCAGTTTGGCCAAGTCTAGGTCTTTTACGCTCGTAATGTTGTCAAAATTAATTTCAACGCTGTAGTCTCGTTTATCGCGACTTTATTCTTCCTCCTCGTTTGCCAGTCTTCAAAAATCTTGTACGCCCATTTTGTACAATATTTCGTATTGTACAGAACAGCTGCTTCCACGCTTTCTCTTTCTTCACTTACGGTTTTAGCCGCCCTGAAGCGCTTCATCTCGAAATTCATACGAAGACAATGCAAAAGCAATGCAGCGTGTTCACTCAATTTGCAACCATTGAATAATAAGTTCATTTGTTAATAATTTCACACTGAATCCATAAGAGAATAACACAACCAAAATTAACATAAACCGACTTGCTATATATCATATAATGATCATGCTTTTCCAAATGTGTCTTGTATTACAAAAACAAACCCTTTTCCTTTTATAATCTCTATTTTCAAACAACCATCCTTTTTCTGTATTGTTTATTAACTGTATATGTATGTATGTATGTATGTATGTATGTATGTGTGTGTGTGTGTGTGTGTGTGTGTGTGTGTGTGTGTGTGTGTGTGTGTGTGTGTGTGTGTGTGTGTGTGTGTGTGTATGTATGTATGTATGTATGTATGTATGTATGTATATATATTCGTCACTCGGAGTAACACCTAATATCATTATTCTTCACCCGAGTTCACTGTCCCATAATAGTTGTTCTAAATATAAATATAAATATATATATATATATATGTATGTATGTATATCGAAATATAGTAAGATTAGAGATACGTAACTCTCTGACGAAGGCCGTTCGCTCGAAACGTTAGATTCCTATGTTCTCTGTTTCGGCAGTAATTATCTAACTTTACTATATTTCGATTGTTGTTTCTACACTGCCTACGCAGCACGCTAATTTTATTATTATTATTATTATATATATATATATATATATATATATATATATATATATATATATATATATATATATATATATATATATATATATATATGTATATATATATGTATATATATGTATATGTATGTATATGTATGTATATGTATATATGTATATATGTATATATATGTATATATATGTATATGTATATATGTATATATGTATATATGTATATATGTATATATGTATATATGTATATATGTATATATGTATATATGTATATATATGTATATATATGTATATATATGTATATATATCTATATGTATATATATATATATATATATGTATATACATATGTATATGTATATGTATATATATATTGTGGAAGTTTGAGCACTCTGGGCCCATGCGCACTTCACGGTATCTGAGTGTATTTCACCGATGCTGTCCCACATGCGGTTGTCACCGACGATCGCATGTGTATAAGTAATTGATGAAATTCATTCAGATTGTTCCAAGCTACACTGATGAGCTGTTGTACAGCGAAACACCGTGTCTGTAGATTGAACTATATATATATATATATATGTGTATGTGTATATACATATGTATACGTATATATACGTAACTATATATATATATATATATATATAGGTCAGCAGCTTTCATCAGTAGTTTAACTGATTAATTTGATTAATTTGTTCCATTGTTTCTTTTTAGATTTTCTCAACCACTATCACAAAGTCCAATTTCCTTTTTCAATGACAACCGAAGAGTTTAAGGCCAAACTTGTGGAAATCTATCCCAAGCTAAACAATGTTGAATATTTGTTGATGAAAGCAGATAAAAGTTATAAGCTCCAGCACTTAAATCTTCATACATCTTTTTACAATCCTGAAGACATTTATTACAGCAACTTCGGTAAAGGAAAACTTTATATTCGATCGGTAAAAGAGGTAACGTTTTTAAAATAATATTCGACTGGTCGATTACGGGTTTTGTCAGCCATTTTGTTTACAAAAGCTATAACGAAAGAAAACAATTATAACCTAAGCACTAAATCACGTATGAGTCGGATGAT
Source organism: Paragorgia papillata (assembly GCA_035771165.1). Lineage (NCBI taxonomy): Eukaryota > Metazoa > Cnidaria > Anthozoa > Scleralcyonacea > Coralliidae > Paragorgia > Paragorgia papillata. Next base: position 150,877 of record JAWNZC010000133.1, read on the forward strand.
CACCCAATACTGGACTGTGAGTGCTCTATATCAATGACTGAAAGAGAGTGATCACTGACCTATATATAACTGGACTGTGGGTGCTCTATATCAATAACTAAAAGAGAGTGATCACTGACCTATATATAACTGGACTGTGGGTGCTCTATATCAATAACTAAAAGGGAGTGATCACTGACCTATATATAACTAGACTGTGGGTGCTCTATATCAATAACTAAAAGAGAGTGATCACTGACCTATATATAACTGGACTGTGGGTCCTCTATATCAATGACTGAAAGAGAGTGATCACTGACCTATATATAACTGGACTGTGAGTGCTCTATATCAATGACTGAAAGAGAGTGATCACTGACCTATATATAACTGGACTGTGAGTGCTCTATATCAATGACTGAAAGAGAGTGATCACTGACCTATATATAACTGGACTGTGGGTGCTCTATATCAATGACTGAAAGAGAGTGATCACTGACCTATATATAACTGGACTGTGAGTGCTCTATATCAATGACTGAAAGAGAGTGATCACTGACCTATATATAACTGGACTGTGGGTGCTCTATATCAATGACTGAAAGAGAGTGATCACTGACCTATATATAACTGGACTGTGGATGCTCTATATCAATGACTGAAAGAGAGTGATTACTGACCTATATATAACTGGACTGTGGGTGCTCTATATCAATGACTGAAAGAGAGTGATCACTGACCTATATATAACTGGACTGTGGGTCCTCTATATCAATAACTGAAAGAGAGTGATCACTGACCTATATATAACTGGACTGTGGGTGCTCTATATCAATGACTGAAAGAGAGAGATCACTGACCTATATATAACTGGACTGTGGGTGCTCTATATCAATGACTGAAAGAGAGTGATCACTGACCTATATATAACTGGACTGTGGGTGCTCTATATCAATGACTGAAAGAGAGTGATCACTGACCTATATATAACTGGACTGTGGGTGCTCTATATCAATGACTGAAAGAGAGAGATCACTGACCTATATATAACTGGACTGTGTGTGCTCTATAGCAATGACTGAAAGAGAGTGATCACTGACCTATATATAACTGGATTGTGGGTGCTCTATATCAATGACTGAAAGAGAGAGATCACTGACCTATATATAACTGGATTGTGGGTGCTCTATATCAATGACTGAAAGAGAGTGATCACTGACCTATATATAACTGGACTGTGTGTGCTCTATAGCAATGACTGAAAGAGAGTGATCACTGACCTATATATAACTGGACTGTGAGTGCTCTATATCAATGACTGAAAGAGAGTGATCACTGACCTATATATAACTGGACTGTGGGTGCTCTATATCAATGACTGAAAGAGAGAGATCACTGACCTATATATAACTGGACTGTGGGTGCTCTATATCAATGACTGAAAGAGAGTGATCACTGACCTATATATAACTGGACTGTGAGTGCTCTATATCAATGACTGAAAGAGAGAGATCACTGACCTATATATAACTGGACTGTGGGTGCTCTATATCAATGACTGAAAGAGAGTGATCACTGACCTATATATAACTGGACTGTGAGTGCTCTATATCAATGACTGAAAGAGAGAGATCACTGACCTATATATAACTGGACTGTGAGTGCTCTATATCAATGACTGAAAGAGAGAGATCACTGACCTATATATAACTGGACTGTGAGTGCTCTATATCAATGACTGAAAGAGAGAGATCACTGACCTATATATAACTGGACTGTGAGTGCTCTATATCAATGACTGAAAGAGAGAGATCACTGACCTATATATAACTGGACTGTGAGTGCTCTATATCAATGACTGAAAGAGAGTGATCACTGACCTATATATAACTGGACTGTGGGTCCTCTATATCAATGACTGAAAGAGAGTGTTCACTGACCTATATATAACTGGACTGTGAGTGCTCTATATCAACGACTGAAAGAGAGTGATCACTGACCTATATATAACTGGACTGTGGGTCCTCTATATCAACGACTGAAAGAGAGTGATCACTGACCTATATATAACTGGACTGTGGGTCCTCTATATCAACGACTGAAAGAGAGTGATCACTGACCTATATATAACTGGACTGTGGGTCCTCTATATCAAGGACTGAAAGAGAGTGATCACTGACCTATATATAACTGGACTGTGAGTGCTCTATATCAATGACTGAAAGAGAGTGATCACTGACCTATATATAACTGGACTGTGAGTGCTCTATATCAATGACTGAAAGAGAGTGATCACTGACCTATATATAACTGGACTGTGAGTGCTCTATATCAATGACTGAAAGAGAGTGATCACTGACCTATATATAACTGGACTGTGGGTGCTCTATATCAATGACTGAAAGAGAGTGATCACTGACCTATATATAACTAGACTGTGGGTCCTCTATATCAATGACTGAAAGAGAGAGATCACTGACCTATATATAACTGGACTGTGGGTGCTCTATATCAATGACTGAAAGAGAGTGATCACTGACCTATATATAACTAGACTGTGGGTCCTCTATATCAATGACTGAAAGAGAGTGATCACTGACCTATATATAACTGGACTGTGAGTGCTCTATATCAATGACTGAAAGAGAGTGATCACTGACCTATATATAACTGGACTGTGAGTCCTCTATATCAATGACTGAAAGAGAGAGATCACTGACCTATATATAACTGGACTGTGGGTGCTCTATATCAATGACTGAAAGAGAGTGATCACTGACCTATATATAACTGGACTGTGGGTGCTCTATATCAATGACTGAAAGAGAGTGATCACTGACCTATATATGACTGGACTGTGAGTGCTCTATATCAATGACTGAAAGAGAGTGATCACTGACCTATATATAACTGGACTGTGGGTGCTCTATATCAAGGACTGAAAGAGAGTGATCACTGACCTATATATAACTGGACTGTGGGTGCTCTATATCAACGACTGAAAGAGAGTGATCACTGACCTATATATAACTGGACTGTGAGTGCTCTATATCAATGACTGAAAGAGAGTGATCACTGACCTATATATAACTGGACTGTGAGTGCTCTATATCAACGACTGAAAGAGAGTGATCACTGACCTATATATAACTGGACTGTGGGTGCTCTATATCAATGACTGAAAGAGAGTGATCACTGACCTATATATGACTGGACTGTGAGTGCTCTATATCAATGACTGAAAGAGAGTGATCACTGACCTATATATAACTGGACTGTGAGTGCTCTATATCAACGACTGAAAGAGAGTGATCACTGACCTATATATAACTGGACTGTGAGTGCTCTATATCAACGACTGAAAGAGAGTGATCACTGACCTATATATAACTGGACTGTGAGTGCTCTATATCAATGACTGAAAGAGAGTGATCACTGACCTATATATGACTGGACTGTGAGTGCTCTATATCAATGACTGAAAGAGAGTGATCACTGACCTATATATAACTGGACTGTGAGTGCTCTATATCAACGACTGAAAGAGAGTGATCACTGACCTATATATAACTGGACTGTGAGTGCTCTATATCAACGACTGAAAGAGAGTGATCACTGACCTATATATAACTGGACTGTGAGTGCTCTATATCAATGACTGAAAGAGAGTGATCACTGACCTATATATAACTGGACTGTGAGTGCTCTATATCAACGACTGAAAGAGAGTGATCACTGACCTATATATAACTGGACTGTGGGTGCTCTATATCAATGACTGAAAGAGAGTGATCACTGACCTATATATAACTGGACTGTGGGTGCTCTATATCAATGACTGAAAGAGAGTGATCACTGACCTATATATAACTGGACTGTGAGTGCTCTATATCAACGACTGAAAGAGAGTGATCACTGACCTATATATAACTGGACTGTGGGTGCTCTATATCAACGACTGAAAGAGAGTGATCACTGACCTATATATAACTGGACTGTGGGTGCTCTATACCAATGACTGAAAAAGAGTGGTCACTGACCTATGTATAACTGGACTGTGGGTCCTCTATATCAACGACTGAAAGAGAGTGATCACTGACCTATATATAACTGGACTGTGGGTGCTCTATATCAATGACTGAAAGAGAGTGATCACTGACCTATATATAACTGGACTGTGGGTGCTCTATATCAATGACTGAAAGAGAGTGATCACTGACCTATATATAACTGGACTGTGGGTGCTCTACATCAATGACTGAAAGAAAGTGTTCACTGACCTATATATAACTGGACTGTGGGTCCTCTATATCAATGACTGAAAGAGAGTGATCACTGACCTATATATAACTGGACTGTGGGTGCTCTATATCAATGACTGAAAGAGAGTGATCACTGACCTATATATAACTAGACTGTGGGTGCTCTATATCAATGACTGGCTTATCTGCATTCATCACTCTCTTTCAGTCATTGATATAGAGGACCCACAGTACAGATATATATATATATATATATATATATATATATATATATAGGTCAGTGATCACTCTCTTTCAGTCACTGATATAGAGGACCTACAGTCCAGTTATATATAGGTCAGTGATCACTCTCTTTCAGTCATTGATATAGAGCACCCACAGTCCAGTTATATATAGGTCAGTGATCACTCTCTTTCAGTCATTGATATAGAGCACCCACAGTCCAGTTATATATAGGTCAGTGATCACTCTCTTTCAGTCATTGATATAGAGCACCCACAGTCTAGTTATATATAGGTCAGTGATCACTCTCTTTCAGTCATTGATATAGAGCACCCACAGTCTAGTTATATATAGGTCAGTGATCACTCTCTTTCAGTCATTGATATAGAGCACCCACAGTCCAGTTATATATAGGTCAGTGATCACTCTCTTTCAGTCATTGATATAGAGCACCCACAGTCCAGTTATATATATAGGTCAGTGATCACTCTCTTTCAGTCATTGATATAGAGGACCCACAGTACAGATATATATATAGGTCAGTGATCACTCTCTTTTAGTCATTGATATAGAGCACCCACACTCCAGTTATATATTATAGGTCAGTGGTCACAATTGTCTAAGAGACAATGCTTTCTTTACTTATAGCATTCCCAAACGACAAGCGAAGGCCCTCTGGCCAAGAGACCACGTAATTCGACTACGTCTGAGAGCCAATCAAGTGATCCTGCTCGCCCGGTTTATCGAATGATTCGCCCCAGACTGGCAACTTCGCAATCAACAACTGTTTCTATTGCTCCCCCTATTACGGCAAGCGTTTCGTCAACACCGACGAATATTGCTCCACCTGAAGCAGGATGCACTACCCTAACAGCGCCATCAGTGTGTACTTCAGGAGTGCAGCTTTCGATACCAACTGATCAAAGTGGGAAGGTTACAACGACATCGGTGCCTTTGAGTAGCAGTTCGCAAAATAACAGTAACGTTGGTACCTCGCTGAATAATGATCTTGTTTCACAGCAACCGCAATTGCTACAGCTACTGCAACAGTTAGTGCACCAGCAACCACAACAGTTACTGCAGAAGCAGCAACACCAGCACCAACAGCAACCTCAACAGTTACCGCAGCAGCAGCAGCAACACCAAGAACCGTTACAACCACAGCTACTGCCATACCAGCAGCCACCGCAGCAACAAACACAACATTTACCGCTACAGCTACGGCAATCACAACCTCAAGAGCAGCAAAACCACCAGCAGCAGAAACCCTTACACCAACAGCAAGAGCAAATACCCGATCGTCTAATTGTTTCACTCCGACAGCCTACTCAATATTCAGCTCAGCCTCAGTTGTGCATTGCAAGTCTTCCATCAGTATCTCCAACCATGGCGCATCATACCAGTCGGATGACTACTTCTTTCATAGATAATGGTAGTCTAAATAATCTGTCTTCATCTCCAAGTCCGCAACTCTCAGCACAATATACTCCAGGCGTTAACCCAATGGACACGAGCAGTTCTGGAAATGGGCTTAACTTTCTACAGACATTACAGCAAGCTACACAGCAAGCTACACAGCAAGCTACACAGCAACCAGTGCCTAGCTCACTAGGATCATCCTATGTCCTCGAAAATGAATCAATGAGGAACACCACGCCGCCATTCACACCGTCCTCGTTCTTTTCTGCTGCAGGTCAAGCAGATATGAGTCGTTCCTCGCCTTTAAATGCTTTAGCTGACGCTACTGTAGAACAAAGGCCAATGAATGAAGAACCGATGGAAAATGAGGGCTTAGAGGGAGATGCGTCTTCCTCAGATATGGAGGTAAGTGGTCGTCATAGAAACGTGCAGTATTTTGGACAGCGTGTATAAACTGTACTGCACTCTAACTACCCACCCTACCCTACCCTACCCTACCCTACCCTACCCTACACTACACTACACTACACTACACTACACTACACTACACTACACTACACTACACTACACTACACTACACTACACTACACTACACTACACTATACTATACTATACACGCCATGTAGATATAAGCGTTAATATTGATGTACATTACGTTTTTATAGGAAACTTCGACCAACTCAAGATCAGATGAACGTAAGTTCAAATTCTGGGAGGTCGGCTTGTGTTGGCGCGTCTGTGGGTGTGCGCGAAGATCTGCGTGTGTGCGAAGATGTATCTGCGTGTGCGCGAAGATATACTGTATCTGCGTGTGTGCGAAGATATACTGTATCTGCGTGTGTGCGAATATATACTGTATCTGCGTGTGCGCGAAGATATACTGTATCTGCGTGTGCGAAGATATACTGTATCTGCGTGTGTGCGAAGATATACTGTATCTGCGTGTGTGTGAAGATATACTGTATCTGCGTGTGTGTGAAGATATACTGTATCTGCGTGTGTGTGAAGATATACTGTATCTGCGTGTGTTGGCGCGTCTGTGTGTGTCGGCGCGTCTGTGTGTGTGTGTGTGTGTGTGTGTGTGTGTGTGTGTGTGTGTGTGTGTGTGTGCGAAGATATATCTGCGTGTGTCGGCGCGTCTGTGTGCGCGCGTTTGTGTGTTGGTGCGTGTGTGCGCGTATCTGCGTGTGTTAGCACGTCTGTGTGTGTTAGCGCGTCTTATGCGTTGGTGTGCGTCTGCGTGCGTTAGCGTGTCTGTCTTGCTGTGTGCGTCTGCGTGTGTTAAAACTTAACCTATCTTTCTTTCTCTTTTCTTCAGTTGATCCCGATGACTTTCTCGAGAAGTGTGAACAAACTGGACACTTGGAGATATCTCCTAAGGTTTTTAAACATAGTAGTGTTTTAGAACGTTTACAATCTTCTAGCATGGCCATTCATTCGGTAAGAATTAACAAATATTGTAAGTTAGATGAAGTACTCGAAGGGTTTCCCCTCCCCTTGTCGTTGAAAGCGTTAAGTATTGAGAAAAACTGCCTCGATGATAGTGACATGAAAAGCTTGGTGACTAGAGCTATTCTACACCTGAAAAATGTGGAAGAACTAGATTTATCTGGCACTTTACTGATGGGCAATAGGCGGTTTATGTTTATTTCTGGGTTAGCAGACCTGACTGCTCTTAAGCGATTGTGCTTGCGGAATAACAAATTGGGCCAGCGAGAAGTAGCGTCTTTGGCTGCCGCATTACCATCACTCATAAATCTAGAAATCTTGAACCTGTCTAAAAATTACATTTCGGACGAAGACATGCAAAAAATTATTTGCGCGTTAGCTCAACTGAAGCATCTAAAAGCGTTAGAACTCTCGGGAAACAATCTGTGTGAAACAAAAGCAGTACTTAACGAGATAGCGTCAGTTAGGTCTATAGAGAAACTCGACTTGTCCTGTAATCACGGAGGCAAGTCGTCACTTGATGTTCAAAACGCTGAGAAATACGAATTCCTCTCTTCCTTGAAAGTTCTCTCTTTGTCATCAAATTCAATGATTCCAAATGATTTTCGTTTTCTTGGTACAATACTTTTCTTGTCCACGTCTCTCGAGGAACTGACGCTTGACTTCAATCATATCGGGGCATCTATCTGGGCGTTATTCCCGTTAACAAGAGCAGCTCTCAGTTTAAAGAAGCTCAGTTTGACTAATACTGAAATCAAAGGCAAAGGCTTGAGTTCTTTCTTGACGAATTTAGGAATACTCGAAGTACTGGATTTAGGTTCCAATAACTTATCAAGCAATGATTTTCTGCATTTACAGCCTTGTTTATTGAAGTTAAGCAATTTAAGAGTGCTTAACGTGAGTGATAATCCAGGCGGTTCGTCACTTTCATCTGTATTACAGCATATTCTTCCTTTCCTTAAGTCCTCGGAAGAACTAAATGTGAGCAATACACATCTTGATGGCACTGGACTGGGCACGATATGTCCTGTAATAGGTTCGTTGAGAGGTCTAAAAAGGCTTGATGTAAGCAACAATATGATTGGTTCTGAAGGAGCTGATGCTCTTGCTAAAGTACTTCCATCGCTTCAGTCCTTGGAAGAGCTACATGTGAGTAAAACTGGAGTGTGTGGCAATGACATGAACGCGATGTGTGCTGCAATAGAATCATTAGTGAATTTGAAATCACTTAGCTTGAGTGGTAATAAGTTAGGATCTGTGGCTGGAACAGCTTTGGCCATCTCAGTGTCCTCGCTTGATCTGTTGGAGGAACTAAATTTGAGAGCAACTGGTCTTGATGACAATTGTATGAAAACATTGTTTCATGAATGCGGTTGGCCAAAGACTTTAAAAAAGCTGATCCTTAGTAAAAATACATTAGAGCAAAGTGGTGCTTCTGCACTTGCTCACAAGCTTTTATCAATGTCTGCGTTGGAAGAGTTGAACTTGGAGAAATGTTATATTAATGAAGAGTGCTTTGAAGTCATTAGTCGTTCTTTTTCAAAATTGATCTATTTGGAAAAACTTACTTTGAGCAAGTTAAGTTCACGTTCAGTTGACTCTTTGACAAGCGTGTTGCCATCACTACAGTCCTTGGAAGAGCTAGTGTTGGGGTTGGATGGCATGTATTTTGATAATGTTACTAAAGAACTGTTCGCAGCAATAGGATCATTAAAGTATTTAAAGAAATTTCATTTTAGACATAGATACATATCTTCTACTGGTGCAGCAGCTTTAGCTAGCATGTTACCATCACTACAGTTGTTGGAAGAGCTAGTGTTGTGTTCTTGGTATCTTCCTAATGGAGATGATGATGAAAAACTATTCCTTGCAATGAGATCATTGAAGTATTTAAAGAAACTCGATCTTTCGGTAATTAAGATAGGTTCAACTGGTGTAGCAGCTTTAGCTAGCGTGTTACCATCACTACAGTTGTTGGAAGAGCTAGTGTTGTGTTCTTGGTATCTTCCTAATGGAGATGATGATGAAAAACTATTCCTTGCAATGAGATCATTGAAGTATTTAAAGAAACTCGATCTTTCGGTAATTAAGATAGGTTCTACTGGTGTAGCAGCTTTAGCTAGCGTGTTACCATCACTACAGTTGTTGGAAGAGCTAGTGTTGTGTTCGTGGAATCTTCCTGATGGAGCTGATGATGAAAAACTATTCCTTGCAATGAGATCATTGAAGTATTTAAAGAAACTCGATCTTTCGGTAATTAAGATAGGTTCTACTGGTGTAGCAGCTTTAGCTAGCGTGTTACCATCACTACAGTTGTTGGAAGAGCTAGTGTTGTGTTCATGGAATCTTCCTGATGGAGGTGATGATGAAAAACTATTCCTTGCAATGAGATCATTAAAGTATTTAAAGAAACTCAATCTTAGCAGAATTTATATAGGTTCTACTGGTGCAGCAGCTATAGCTAGCGTGTTACCATCACTACAGTTGTTGGAAGAGCTAGTGTTGTGTTCGTGGAATCTTCCTGATGGAGGTGATGATGAAAAACTACTCCTTGCAATGAGATCATTGAAGTATTTAAAGAAAATCGATCTTTCGGTAATTAAGATATGTTCTACTGGTGCAGCAGCTTTAGCTAGCGTGTTACCATCACTACAGTTGTTGGAAGAGCTAGTGTTGGGTGGTTGGGATCTTTCTGATGGAGGTGATGATGAAAAACTATTCCTTGCAATGAGATCATTAAAGTATTTAAAGAAACTCAATCTTCGCGGAATTTATATAGGTTCTACTGGTGCAGCAGCTTTAGCTAGCGTGTTACCATCACTACAGTTGTTGGAAGAGCTAGTGTTGGGTGATTGGGATCTTTCTGATGGAGGTGATGATGAAAAACTATTCCTTGCAATGAGATCATTAAAGTATTTAAAGAAACTCAATCTTCGCGGAATTAAGATAGGTTCTACTGGTGTAGCAGCTTTAGCTAGCGTGTTACCATCACTACAGTTGTTGGAAGAGCCACTGTTGGGTGGTTGGGATCTTTCTGATGGAGGTGATGATGAAAAACTATTCATTGCAATGGGATCATTGAAGTATTTAAAGAAACTCAATCTTTGGGGAATTGAGATAAGTTCTACTGGTGTAGCAGCTTTAGCTAGCATGTTACCATCACTACAGTTGTTGGAAGAGCTAGTGTTGGGTGGTTGGGATCTTTCTGATGGAGGTGATGATGAAAAACTATTCATTGCAATGGGATCATTGAAGTATTTAAAGAAACTCGATCTTTGGGGAATTGAGATAAGTTCTACTGGTGTAGCAGCTTTAGCTAGCGTGTTACCATCACTACAGTTGTTGGAAGAGCTAGTATTGGGTGAGAGGGCTCTTTCTGATGGAGGTGATGATGAAAAACTATTCCTTGCAATGGGATCATTGAAGTATTTAAAGAAACTCAATCTTTGGGGAATTGAGATAAGTTCTACGGGTGTAGCAGCTTTAGCTAGCGTGTTACCATCACTACAGTTGTTGGAAGAGCTAGTGTTGGATGATATGGCTCTTTCTGATGGAGATGATGAAAAACTATTCGTTGCAATAAGATCATTGAAGTATTTAAAGAATCTTAATCTTCGCAGAATTAACATAGGTTCTACTGGTGCAGCAGTTTTAGCTAGCGTGTTACCATCACTACAGTTGTTGGAAAAGCTAGAGTTGGGTAAGATGGATCTTTCTGATAGAGGTGATAATGAAAAACTATTCCTTGCAATGAGATCATTAAAGCATTTAAAGCGGCTCGATCTTTCGGGAGTTAACATAGGTTCTACTGGTGCAGCAGCTTTAGCTAGCGTGTTACCATCACTACACGCATTACTGGAATGTGGATTGAGTTTGGAACTCAGTTCTTCCGACTATAACAAAATTAAATCTGCAGCAGGTCCTAGAGTGGGGTTTCTGTTTTGGTAAGTTAAGGTGGCTCCTTGTAGTTTCCATATTTACTGTTTACAAACTACACATTTAAACTGTGGCTATTTTTGTCTAAAAAATATCAGCTAGATTAAGATTAAGTATACAACCCCCTGATGCCAAACTATAGAAGAACTAATACCCCAATGAAACGTTACTGTAACTGTAACCCAGCATAGTCTAGAACAGAGAGTTTCAATTAATTTTCTACGAAGGCCAGAGATATAACATTGCTTGAAAGCAAAGGGTCGCCACTAAAACGGATCACTCAAAAAGACCCTCCCAAGTTTTTCCGCGGCTTTTCCAAAATATCTCGTCAAATATTTTTCCCGAATTTGTCGTGAAGCTTCAGTGAGTCTCAAGATTTTAGCAATCTTCTCGATAATCTAACTACAATAAAAACCCAAATGCTAGTCAGAAATCTGGTTTACCGCCTAGCTTTACTGAAAATTGAGGTCATTTTTAACTATTTTACAAAGCGACACCAAAAACATCCGTTTTTTATATTCAAAACATTGAAATCTCGGAACAAAACGATTTATTCAGTTTCCGCATGGCAAAGTGTTAGTTTTCCGTGCGAGTCGTACCAAGCTCTTAGCCGAACCGTATAGTATCTTGTTCCGACCGGAGGTTTGTACTATTTTTTCCGTCGCTATTTTCTTTCCGAAACCGGATTTGGCCCGCGAACCGCCTATTGTGTTTTGAGAAGTCCTGGACTCTAGAATTAAGGTGACATGTCCTGGACGCACTGGGTCAGGATTAGCGTTTGTGTTGGGGCGAGGATTAGTACCACTGACCTATATATGGACTGTGGCTGCTATATCAATGACTGACAATGGTGACCAATCCAAGATGGCAGTTCACAAGTTCTTTCTCCCATAGTAGTAACCGCTGACCATTTTCTGATAAATGAATTTATAACCTAATTGATCGGCCTGCGGGCGCGACTGAGCTCACAGTCAAGTAAACATATTGGTCGGTGGTCGCTACCACGAGAGAAAACACTCATGTTTCCGCCATCTTTGTTCAGTCACTTTTTGGACGGGGCCCGCAGTCCAGTTATATATAGGTCAGTGGTTACTGTGTATGTTACCGCCATTTTGAATTTGATAACATTTCCAGTTACAAAAACATCAATATATCCAATACTTTACGTAATTTCCTGTTTAAATTTTTTACGTGGGTTTACACTATCGTCTAGTTTAATATAATGAACAAAAAATTTTTTTATTGTAATTCAGCCTTTAACAACTAAAGGCGCATTCAAAAGTGGACGAGTGTCGTATAATTGCTCTCCAGAAGCATTCGTATTTTGAGAAAGATACAGCATTCGCGACCGAACTGCATAACGCGATTAACAACAGCTCAGTTCGGTCGCTCATACTGTATCTACCATAAAGATCATAATATAAAGACTAGAGGGGGGCATTGGGGCCAAAAAATGTGAGGAATATTGACGGCCGCCGTTAGAGGGGAAAAACGAGCTAAAATTCGTCTAAAACAAGCCTTTTACTAAATTTTCTTCAAAAACTCATTATTAATTCATGAGGAAAATTCAAAAGAAATTAAAGTTTAATCAGTGTCTTTATATGTGATAAAGATACCTCCTGATTTACATAAACTTTAGCTTTGATTTTCTCGGCTTATAGACAAGGTTATTTTTCAAACTTACTACGCCAATGAACTTACCAAGTGGTTCGTTTTTGAAGCCGTTCAATAAACTCGCAGTTCGTGTTTTATCAGATATAAAAACACTCGACTTCGCCTCGTGTCTTTATATCTGATAAAACACTCCTGCTCGTTTATTAAACAGTACATCAGGATTTTTAAGAAAATAAAACTTTTAGAGTTTTCTGTTTTATTACTATTATGAATTCTTACCTTAGTTCTTTATTGAGGCGTCTATTATCTTTGTTGAATTTTTCCACTCCTTGGATATAAATTGTGGCCGCCATTTTGAAGTACCTGGCCGCGTGTTTTGGCAAGTCTGGGCCCGGTTGTATAAAAAAGTGATTAACTTTAATCATGATTAGTGCTTAATTCTAACCAATCAGGACCAGTGTTTGAGACTTTAACCACGATTTAATCACCCAAAAGGTGATTAAATCATGATTAAAAGTTTTATACAACCGGGCCCAGGTAGGCAAGTCTTCAAAGGGCCTGGATACTAGCTTTTCCCCTCTAATGGCGGCGCCCTATTTTCCTCGCACATTTGACTGGACTCAGCATAGGAATGCCTTAGATTAGATTAGAATTCGATTAGAAGACTTTATTTAATGAGGATTAACATTATTACCGGTGACCCAGTAGTTTAGTAGTGTAAAAATCAGCATTTTGTTGTTAGTGTTAAAATTGTTTTTACCTATAGATCCGATTTACGTGTAATAACACCAGTTGTAAAAATATTTTTTTACAGTATACCTTACTCTAAACTTATTTTCGCCAGACTTAATTTTCGCGAATTTCGCGACCAAAAAAAAAATCGCGAAATATTTGTCCCGCCAAAAAAGTCGTAAAAATTAAAAACGCGAAATTTTATACTCCATTATTAAACGGAATATTGTTTACTTATGTTGCGTATAAATGTAGCTTAAAGTATTTATTAAGCTGTTTTGTTATGATTAATATTCGGAACTAAGGCTTGGGCCTATAAACATCGAAGTTTTCAGGAGTCAATATTATTTAAATTAATTTGTATTGAGTTCGACTTTCGAAAAATTCGACGTTTAATTATGCCCAAACCTCTACACTTTTGCTGCGAGTCGGATTTTGAATCTTGACATGAGAAAGGTGGTAAAAAATGGGTAAAAAATGACAATTTTGCGAAATTAAATTCAGCACATTTTATCGAAGACAGTAGAATTTCTAATCAAATCGCGAACATTTGTTCTCGCGAAATTTTGTCTTTCTCCGATTTTCGCGAAATTAAGTTCCCGCGAAAATAAGCTACTAATCAATTCTATGATTATTGAATGTAGTAATGTGATAATTAGTCTGTAAAGTGTAAAAAAACATTGTGCCAATGGAGAACTTATAGATAATTGTTTACTGTATATTCAACAATATTACAATCTATTAAAGCCACAATGGTGCACATTTTTGTATCAGTTTAAACCAACTGACTTATATATAACTGGATTGTGGGTCCTCTATATCAATGACTGAAAGAGAGTGATCACCATTGAACTAAAAATAACTGGAACGCTACGTTCAACCGGAAGTTTGAAGCCAAATTATGCAAGTCGTACCCAGCCTTTCCACGAAAAAAACAAACACGGCCAAGTAAATCGCGCAGTAGAAACACGCGTGGAAGTGCGTGTCTGGGAGTCAAAACTGGCTTCATGGGAGTCAAATTTTGGCTTCAAGATTTGTATGCGCAGTTTACTGAACGTAGCATTCCAGTTATTTTTAGTTCAATGGTGATCACTGACCTATATATAACTGGACTGTGGGTACTCTATATCAATGACTGAAAGAAAGTGATCACTGACCTATATATAACTGGACTGTGGGTGCTCTATATCAATAACTGAAAGAGAGTGATCACTGACCTATATATAACTGGACTGTGGGTGCTCTATATCAATGACTGAAAGAGAGTGATCACTGGCCTATATATAACTGGACTGTGGGTGCTCTATATCAATGACTGAAAGAGAGTGATCACTGACCTATATATAACTGGACTGTGGGTGCTCTATATCAATGACTGAAAGAGAGTGATCACTGACCTATATATAACTGGACTGTGGGTGCTCTATATCAATGACTGAAAGAGAGTGATCACTGACCTATATATAACTGGACTGTGGGTCCTCTATATCAATGACTGAAAGAGAGTGATCACTGACCTATATATAACTGGACTGTGGGTGCTCTATATCAATGACTGAAAGAGAGTGATCACTGACCTATATATAACTGGACTGTGGGTGCTCTATATCAATGACTGAAAGAGAGTGATCACTGACCTATATATAAACTGGACTGTGGGTCCTCTATATCAATGACTGAAAGAGAGTGATCACTGACCTATATATAACTGGACTGTGGGTGCTCTATATCAATGACTGAAAGAGAGTGATCACTGACCTATATATAACTGGACTGTGGGTGCTCTATATCAGTGACTGAAAGAGAGTGATCACTGACCTATATATAACTGGACTGTGGGTGCTCTATATCAATGACTGAAAGAGAGTGATCACTGACCTATATATAACTGGACTGTGGATGCTCTATATCAATGACTGAAAGAGAGTGATCACTGACCTATATATAACTGGACTGTGGGTGCTCTATATCAATAACTGAAAGAGAGTGATCACTGACCTATATATAACTGGACTGTGGGTGCTCTATATCAATGACTGAAAGAGAGTGATCACTGACCTATATATAACTGGACTGTGGGTCCTCTATATCAATGACTGAAAGTGAGTGATCACTGACCTATATATAACTGGACTGTGGGTCCTCTATATCAATGACTGAAAGTGAGTGATCACTGACCTATATATAACTGGGCTGTGGGTGCTCTATAGATGGCCCCGCGGCCCGCGCCTGCCTAATAGTGCGCTAGTGAAGGTATTCTAGTCGTCTAGTTTACCATACAGTTCGCCGTATCACAATTTTATTCACACCACACAAAGTAAAACAACTACATGACTACATAAGAAAGGTAATAACATAAAACCAATCATAGTCTTACACACGGCAAAATATACACGTGCGACAACAATGTAAACGATTACATATATTAAATAAAGACAAATAAGTTTTACTTATTAAACAAACTAATAAAGGCAAGGAAAAAACATTTAGACAACACGGCTGAAGGAATAAGATACGGATAAGTACAACTGCGTTGACAGGAGCAACGATACAGCTACAAACTTGATAACAATATGGTGACGTGTCTACGAAGAAAATGACAGTGGATAAACATGAGTAAAACAAACAAACAAACAAACACACACACACACAAACAAACAAATAAACATACACAAACAAACAAACAAACAAACAAACACACAAACACAAACACACAAAGAAACACACACACACAAACAAACATGTACACAAACAGACACACACACACACACACACAAACTAACACACAAACAAACAAACAAACAAACGCAAACATACTCTAAATGACTCCTCTACATAATTATTATAATAAAAACAGCCAACAAGATTCTTATCGTCTATAACTTGATCATCGCTAAAAAGGACCTCCCCAGTCCTTTCACGGTTTTCCCCAAACATGTCGTCAAATACGTTTTTCTAAGTATGTCGCCAAAATTTTCACAATTTTCGCCACAATTTTCGTAGTTTTCGCCAAAGGTTTCGCAATTTGCGCCAAAATTTTCACAATTTCCTTGAAAAGCCTAACCCTAGTTAGAAATCTGGTTTACTGTATAGCTTTTACGAATAACTCATTTGACGACATACTTGGGGAAAACCACGAAAAGGTGCTTTTCGGTGACCCATTTTAGCAACGATCATATCACTTTATTGAACTAAAATAAACTTTCAAATTTACAAGTAAAAAACCTATTTTACATCAAAAATACCCTCGCTCTCCACCAGGGAGAGACGTCGAGTAAAAGTTCAGACTATAATTAGTTCTCTCGCAATGCCAAAGAAATTACATTAACACTTTGAAGCCTGATGAGAGTCTTTAGTATTTTATTCTGGCTAACGCCAGACGATTTTATTCAGTACAGGGAGGTCAAAGCCTCAAAGTGTTAATAGGTATAGTGCAAAAAAGCGGTGCCCTATTTGGCGTAAAAAATGTTGTACCAAATATGTCGCATAAAAAATGTCTCATCAAAAATATCGCGTAAAAATATCGCGTAAAATATCGCGTCAAAAACGTTCTGTCAAAAATGACGGGTCAAAAATGGCGCACCGAAAATATCGCGTCAAAAAAATGGCGCATCAAAAATATAACGCCAAAACGTTGAGTCAAAAACGACGCGTCACAAATGACCGGTCAAAAATGGCGCACCAAAAATATCTCGTCAAAAACGTCACTTGGTACCGATCTGCCCAAGAGCCTGCAGCGTTGCACAGATAACTCGTCAAGGGACCGCAATATATACACGACGTCCATGCAATCTTGCCACAGTTTTCAAAATATGCTTTATCCTAGTTCTTAGTCCTCTATTCTCTCGGTCACGCATTTTGATGACGTCACCGAATGGGACAATCGAGAGATGACTAGCGGAAAACCAGTCACGGTACGTGCTGATTACGGTTTTAGGGCTTCCGATATGAGCGGCAGGTTTCGGATCGGGTCGGACTATGATTTTAGGACTTCGGATTGCATCGGTTTTGAGCGGCAGGTTTCGGATCGGACTGTGATTTTAGGGCTTCGGATTGCATCGGTTTTGAGCGACAGGTTTCGGATCGGATCGGACTATAATGTTAGGGCGTCGGATTGCATCGGTTTTGAGCGACAGGTTTCGGATCGGATCGGCATATAATGTTAGGGCTTCGGATTGCATCGGTTTTGAGCGGCAGGTTTCGGATCGGGTCGGACTATGATTTTAGGGCTTCGGATTGCATCGGTTTCGAGCGGCAGGTTTCGGATCGGATCGGACTATAATTTTAGGGCTCCGGATTAGCGGCTATTTTCGGATCGGATCCTACAGCATGTTACACACTCAATGGTTCGTGCAACTTGTCTCACAACGATCTTGACCATTACACAGCATGTTACACACTGCAATGGTTCATGCAACTTGTCTCACAACGATCTTGATCATTGCACAGCATGTTACACACTGCAGTGGTTCATGCAACTTGTCTCACAACGATCTTGATCATTGCACAGCATGTTACACACTGCAGTGGTTCATGCAACTTGTCTCACAACGATCTTGACCATTGCACAGCATGTTACACACTGCAATGGTCCATACAAGTTTCAAAAGGGGAGTTACACTGTGCAAAGCTTGAATAATCCTTTGCAGCGTACGTGCTGCAATCGTTGCGAGACTTGGTGATGACGGGCTGTTACACCATGCGATTTCTCGTCCAACTTGCGTCGCAACATAATTGCCAGAAAAGTTGCACAAAATTTTGCACAGTTGGTGATTGGTACAAATCGACAACGACAAGCTCGCGAGTCCAGCCGTGATTTCGGGGAAGGTAAGTACCGGGGCCGGAAATACGGCTGGAAATCAAGCCTGTCTTAATCTTAATAATAATTTTGTCTTATTTGAAAGAACAATTTAAAATGACAAAGTAACATCTTTTGCAGTTTTTCGTTTCCTTGCTTCGTTCTTGAGATATTTCAGTTTGTATATATATGTAATATGCAAATTAAACATTAATTCACTTTTTCACAATGAATTATCAAAGGTTATATATCGTTGCTATTATCAAACCAAATTAAGTCCAAGTCCTAAGGAAGCACGTGAGTGTGTTTGCCCCACAACGCCAAACATGTAGATTTTCAAGTGGTTATGTTTGATAATAGCAAAGATATACAACCTTCTCTTTATGCACATGTGACGTCAAGTTGTTTAATTTGCATATCAAACAAACTGAAATATCTCAACAACGAAGCAAGGAAACCAGAAACTGCAAAAGACGTTAGTGTTCTTTCAAATAAGACAAACTTAATTTTCGTGGCATGTTAAGATCTTTTATGTTGCAAATTGAATGTGGATCAAACGAACGCAAAACTTACAGTAACTTATAGCTCTTCGGTAACTTGGCTCGTTTCTAGTAAGGACGGTTGGCGTCTTTAGGTCGTTTCAGTTGTACTTTCAAACGCTTGTCGCCAATCTGGAATCCATTCATGGCTTGAATTGCCATGACAGCTGACGGTGGACTGTCGTAACTGACAAACCCTGAAGGAAAAGCAGAGAAAAAGAACCGCTTTGAGTAGGTAGCTAGCTAGGTGGGTGGGTAGGTAGATGGTGGGTGGTAGATCGGTAGGTAAGTAGGTGGGTGAGTAGATGGTGGGTGGGTAGATCGGTAGGTAGGTGGGTGGGTGAGTAGATGGTGGGTGGTAGATCGGTAGGTGGGTGGGTAGATCGGTAGGTAGGTGGGTGGGTAGATCGGTAGGTAGGTGGGTTGGTAGATCGGTAGGTAGGTGGGTGAGTAGATGGTGGGTGGGTAGATCGGTAGGTAGGTAGGTGAGTAGATGGTGGGTGGGTAGATCGGTAGGTAGGTGGGTGAGTAGATGGTGGGTGAGTAGATCGTTAGGTAGGTAGGTGGGTGAGTAGATGGTGGGTGGGTAGATCGGTAGGTAGGTGGGTGAGTAGATGGTGGGTTGGTAGATCGGTAGGTATGTAGGTGGGCGAGTAGATGGTGGGTGGGTAGATCGGTAGGTAGGTGGGTGAGTAGATGGTGGGTGAGTAGATCGGTAGGTAGGTAGGTGGGTGAGTAGATGGTGGGCGAGTAGATGGTGGGTGAGTAGATCGGTAGGTAGGTGGGTGAGTAGATGGTGGGTGGGTAGATCGGTAGGTAGGTAGGTAGGTGGGTGAGTAGATGGTGGGTGGATAGATCGGTAGGTAGGTGGGTGAGTAGATGGTGGGTGAGTAGATCGGTAGGTAGGTAGGTGGGTGAGTAGATGGTGGGTGGGTAGATCGGTAGGTAGGTGGGTGAGTAGATGGTGGGTGGGTAGATCGGTAGGTAGGTGGGTTGGTAGATCGGTAGGTAGGTGGGTTGGTAGATCGGTAGGTAGGTGGGTGGGTAGATCGGTAGGTAGATAGGTGGGTGGGTGAGTAGATGGTGGGTGGATAGATCGGTAGGTAGGTGGGTTGGTAAATCAGTAGGTAGGTGGGTGGGTAGATCGGTAGGTGGGTGAGATGGTAGGTGGGTAGATCGATAGGTGGTTGGGTAGATCGGTAGGTGGTAATACCAAGTTTAAATATGAGTAAGAGAGTGAAATAAGAATACTATTGTCAGTTTACTACCCGCAAACTCTGCCCCAGATCCCGCGCATAATCTCACTCGCCCCAGTTCTCTAACAGGCCTGGGCGAACTTACCAAAGCACTTGCTCATTCCGGAGACCTTATCGACGAACACTTTGGCACTGATAACACCTCCAAATGGACTGAATGTCGCATACAGATCCGCATCTTGAAACTCCTTTGGAAGATGATAAATGAACAAGTTGGCTCCATCCGGACCTAAATAGACAACAGTAATTAGCCTCTTCAAAATCAAAAGGACTCGACCGACCTTCCAAACCACAAGGGCAAAAAAGTCGAGACAAAAAAAGTCGTGAAAAAAAAGTCGAGTAAAAATAAATAGAGTCAAAAAAGATCGACAGGAAAGTCGAGGCAAAAATGTCGAGACAAAAAAGTCGCAAGTTTTATGATGTTTTTTTTTCATTTTGTGTTTGAATCAATAAAGTGTTTACATAATCTAGATTTTAACGTGTTAATCTTAAACCATACATACACTTACCCTGAACATTAACAAATAAACATTAACAAAACTACTATTCAAAGAGACATGCTTGACGTTTTAGATAAAATTTATTTTCTGTTGTGAAAATGTGAAACCCATACTTGGCTGTACGGTCGTTCATTTGTTCGTCTATCTGTACGCCCTAGTACATGTCTGTCAGTCCACAGTTTAAATGGTCTGCACTTCAGCCAGCCAGTTCAGCCAGCCAGTTCAGCCAGCCAGTTCAGCCAGCCAGTTCAGCCAGCCAGTTCAGCCAGCCAGTTCAGCCAGCCAGTTCAGCCAGCCAGTTCAGCCAGCCAGTTCAGCCAGCCAGTTCAGCCAGCCAGTTCAGCCAGCCAGTTCAGCCAGCCAGTTCAGCCAGCCAGTTCAGCCAGCCAGTTCAGCCAGCCAGTTCAGCCAGCCAGTTCAGCCAGCCAGTTCAGCCAGCCAGTTCAGCCAGCCAGTTCAGCCAGCCAGTTCAGCCAGCCAGTTCAGCCAGCCAGTTCAGCCAGCCAGTTCAGCCAGCCAGTTCAGCCAGCCAGTTCAGCCAGCCAGTTCAGCCAGCCAGTTCAGCCAGCCAGTTCAGCCAGCCAGTTCAGCCAGCCAGCCAGCCAGCCAGCCAGCCAGCCAGCCAGCCAGTCAGCCAGCCAGTCAGTCAGTCAGTCAGTCAGTCAGTCAGTCAGTCAGTCAGTCAGTCAGTCAGTCAGTCAGTCAGTCAGTCAGTCAGTCAGTCAGTCAGTCAGTCAGTCAGTCAGTCAGTCAGTCAGTCAGTCAGTCAGTCAGTCAGTCAGTCAGTCAGTCAGTCAGTCAGTCAGTCAGTCAGTCAATCAATCAATCCTCCCTCCCTCCTCCCTTCCCTCCTCCCTCCCTCCCTCCCTCCCTCCCTCCCTGCCTGCCTGCCTGCCTGCCTGCCTCCCTGCCTGCCTGCCTGCCTGCCTGCCTTCCTTCCTTCCTTCCTTCCTTCCTTCCTTCCTTCCTTCCTTCCTTCCTTCCTTCCTTCCTTCCTTCCTTCCTTCCTTCCTTCCTTCCTTCCTTCCTTCCTTCCTTCCTTCCTTCCTTCCTTCCTTCCTTCCTTCCTTCCTTCCTTCCATCCATGTAACAAGGATGAAGTTCCAGTCCAGTGTGAAAACTCCCCAAGTATTCAACTCCTGTATAAAAGGTCATCAAAATCTTGCTGGGTTTAAAGTAATTAATATTACCTTCCTTCTGTTGTTGTCGTGTTGGCGACTGCATCATGTAGGAACTGTACGGGTTCGTAAAACCGGCTAAAACATAAAGAAAGCACACAATGTGAGCATCCTCTTAAGAATAACATCGTCAGAGACACTTTGAGGCCTGGACCTCTCCTTGTGCTGAATAAAATCGTCTGGGGTTAGCCAGAATAAAATACTAAAGACTCGTCTTCAGCCTTCAAAGTGTTAATAGCGAAAACCCCTCGAAGCACAGGAGGGATCAACTAAACTCTACTCACATCTAACTACTAACCCCGTCTGACCGGGCTTAATTTTTGGTGAGAGGCAAAACGTTCTCTCACTATGCACATGTGACTCAAAATGTTAATTTCCATATTAAACAAACTGAAATATCTCCAATCTCGTTCCCAGAGCCCACGTTCCCCACCTGGGAAACGAGAGACTCTGGGATAATCCGTTTCAAATCACAGGATTCTTGTTATTCCGGTTGAGGTACGCATGCGTAAATATCCAAAGCGGAATCTGGCTAGTATGCTCTCCTTGTTTGACTTTTCCCCAAACAAGTCATTGGGGCAATCTCGTACCCAGAGCCTGCGATCCTTTTGGTCATTACCAAGGAACGGAGGCTCTGGGAAACTCCGATGAAAAAGACCCCAAAATTGGGTTTTTGTTCCCAGTCCTCTGGTTCCCAGTTCCCTATAATTTGTAACAATCATCGACGATCGTTCGCTTGTTCGAAGACCAGGAAAAATATTTGTTTACCGATAAAAAAGGCCCAACATGTTTTACAAAGCTCTCGACAATACAATCGATACAAATGGCCTTTCTTCGCTTTTCTCAAAATGGTCAACCAGACGATTTGACGAGTGTGTTTTAAATGTCCGCGTCGCCGTCAGCACTCGGCAGTAATCGGCTCAGCCGCTCAGGTAAGAAATTGTGCTAAACTACATCGACCTTGTATTCTCTAATATAATTTTAAAGTTCTGAGACGAAACTGCGAAGAATTACGAGACGAGTCAGACGATGGATGTTTGTTTGGCGATGAAGCGACAATAATAATAGTTTTAACTTGTAAATTGTCGGGATTTTTGCTGTTTTGAATTATTTCATGTGTTCAATTATATTTTGGGTCTGTCGTATATAATTATGTGTTACAAAACGTCGAGAAATCGATTAAACAAGTTAGCAACGTGCACACTATTGGAAATTTTACTGTTTTTAAACTAACCAATCAGATGACGAGTTTCATCGGAGTTTCCCAGAGCCTCTGATTCTTGGTAGTAGCCAAAAGGATCGCAGGCGCTGGGTACGAGATTGGTCATTGGGGTTGCTGGCGAAGCTCGAATTACAGCATCTACACACATACGGCGAAGATATCGATCGCGGCAACGTCTTCACTGGAGTCTTGTCGTCCGACGTCTTTGTTATTTTGGTTTTAATAATTCTACTTCCGGTCACTTCAGACCAACCCATGCTCACTATTCAGCCAATAACGTAACGATTTGAAACGGATTATCCCAGTCTGTCGTTTCACGGGTGGGGAACGTGGCCTCTGGGAAGAGATTGTGTCTGATGTTAAAAAAGTGCCTAAAAGGGATGACTCAGAAGGACCCGTCCAGTCCTTTCGCGGTTTTTCCAAAATATGTCGTCATTCGTCAAATTTGTTTTTTCCAAATTTGTCGTCAAGTTTCAGCAAGTCTCAAGATGTTAGCAATCTTTTCGATACCCTTAACCACAAGATAAACTCTAACCCTAATCAGAAATCTGGTTTGCCCCCCCCCCTAGCTTTTTTGGGAAAACATATTTGTCGGCATGTGTTGCGCGCGCATCATTTTTCAAAGAAACTGGCAAGCTCTACTCAAATTAACATACTGTTTAAAATAAACAAAGTGTAGATACAGTTTCTGGATATTTAACACTGTTCTTCTGCTGTTGTTTGCTCGCTAGCAAGTCTGTTTGCCATTGCTCACTTTGTGGGGAGCCCGCCAAGAGCCCGTCAAAACGATGCGCGCGCAACACCCTGAAACTTGCTATGGTAATAACCATAGCAAGTTGCGCAAACATCGTTTCCGCTTTCGTAAGTTTCCTATCCAGTTCCTCTTCCATTATCTATTATAAAATAACATTTTGAAAACAAGCGCGGCGATTGGTTGAAAGCCGTGTTTCTATAACTTTATGGAAACACGGCAAGATCCACGCCATTCAATACGCCATCATATGCCATTATCAAGAGTAAGGAGAATTTACGCTTTGATACAGGGATTATTTTTACGTTCTATACCTATTTTCGACAGGTTATTTTATAAAGGAAATAGAAAACATTTTTTCCGTGTTCCCATAGAGTTATAGAAACACTTGTGGAAGTTTGGGAGAACTCGAAATAGCGTGTTCCCACTACAATTTCTCGTTCTCCCAAACATCCACTCGTGTTTCTATAACTCTATGGAAACACGGAAAATGTTTTCTATTTTTTTAATGGCGACACCCAAAACGGGAAAAAAACAACAAACCCGAGCCAAAACCTAGAGTCGGCCTACCATAACTAGCTCGAGTAACTAAGCTAGATGCATACCTGTAGCATAAGGTGACACACTGGAATACGACTGCGCCAGTGGGTCAGTAGCAGACACGCCAGTCATCTGGCTCATCGCTCCCATACTTCCTGGACTAGTACCTAACGAAGCCATGGGATTCACACCACCAACACCCATGTTCTGCATGCCAATGCTTGGAAAACCAAGTGGGTTCACTGCAAAAAAAATATCACACATCTTAAAGTGGTTCTCTGATGAAAATAGTGTTGATTGGCAAGCACGGGTGGCGTGTGCAGTGGCGTAGCCAGGGTCTTGGGTTTGGGGGGGGGGGGGGGGGGGGGGGGGGGGCGAGAACATCGTTCTACGTCCGGGGCATGCCCCGCGGAAAATCTTGGATTTCTTGGGTCTCTGAAACACTATTTCCTGCATTTTGAGGCAAGTATTTAAGCAACCTCGTACCCAGGGTCTTACCTCCGCTCCCCCCTCGCAGCGGAAAGACACTGGTACACGCTGGTCACGTGCTTCCCAAAATATGGGCAGTAACAATTATTTCACTGTAGGAAGGGGTTGTTTAGTTTGAGATTTGACTCAACTTTAATTTGTGTCTGGCCATCTACGATGATTAAAGGATGAATGGGAGACGTCTCGGTCGGTCGTTCACTGCCCTGACTGCAGTTGATTTTGTCGTAAAAGAGCGACGGAAGAAGATGATATATTAGAGACTTTCCATATCCCGTTGGTAGCACGACCACAACATCTTTGCCAAAGTAAACTCCCTCGAGACATTTGACTTGTTTGGGTTTGAGGTTGATGTTTGAATAGCCGCTGTTGACGACAGCGAAATGAAGGCTGCTGTAAAACATGGCTAAACACTTCGACAGTTTGTGTAAAACTTCGAGTGGTTTCAGGTGACAAAAATGAACCCTGCTGGGACCCTCCCGGTGTATGAAATTTGATCAGGTGGCACTTGGAAGCACGTGACCAGCGTGTACCAGGGTCTTTCCGCAGCGAGGGGGGAGCGGAAGTAAGACCCTGGGTACAAGGTTGGTATTTAAGAGTAATCCGAAAGCCTTAAATTACATCTTTTTTCTTTCTTTTGTATAGACCCTTAGTATTGTAATTTATAGCATATACATGCCTGCGATATATATAACGCATCACTATCTACTCACTTGGACTTAAAACAACTGTACCCCCCCGCCCCTACAAGTTTCTCCACGGATTTAAAGTGCTTATATCACTTGTGGGGATTTTACATATTCGTAATCTTTGGGTTCTCCTGAGCAAAATTGCAATATATCTTGTCAGCCGAAAATGTCATCTTCATGGAGTTTTTCGCTGTCAAAGTTACCATATGTGATGTCACAAGAGGCATTTTTGTGGCAAGTAACAAAAGAAAACTGCTTTGGAATGCCTCTTGAATGCCTCTGACAAGTGATATAAGCACTTTAAACTTTTCACGAGAACGGTCTTGGAGACCATTGGGCTGTTAGGGCGCTGCCTCTCACCGCTGTAGTTAAGCCCAGTTGGACGGGGTTAGTACTTGGATGGGTGACCGTCTGGGAATAGCCCCGGAGAATGCAACATATGAAACGATTCTTTCACATTGGCACGCTTGTTGCTCATGGAAATGAAGAACGAGCGCGAGGTTGGACCACTCGGATGCAAGGGGGCGAGTGGTAAACTTGTAAAGGCCGTCTTACAAGTACAATAGGCCCTACGCACTATGGCGTCAGTGGACAAAAAGCGCGCGAGGTAGTCTGATCTTAGTAGTTAAATTTTGCATACCAGCATTCTAAATCTTCAACATGGACGCTGTTGAAGTAGAGTGTGCTAAAGCACTTTGTAGTCTTTCAGAGGCTGTTGAAACAGATGAAACCCCTAGCTTTTGTCAAAGCTCTTGTCCGGGTGGACAGATGTTTGACAGCCCTAAAATGGCGGCAATTTCAGTTGCGATGGGCCTTTGGAGCAACATTGTCGGGCATTGTTTGGCTGTTCTTCAGCAATTTGTTTTCCAGCTTCTCAAGGGTAAAACAAGGAAAGTATTTCAGAGACTTGGTCCAGCCTTTGCAGTCGCCATGCAAAGCACTGCCATCGTTTGTCTCGCTTCGGTCTTGCTTGTGTTGTTCCACTGTCCATTGTAAACACCAGATTTGGCTCGCCTTCAACAGCGTCAGGATAATAAACAACATCACCAGAAGCGCTTACAACATTCCCAATATCATCTTCACGACCCGTGCAAGAGTTTGAAAAAAAAACTAGGGTCGTCAAGAATGATTTCAGAACGTAAAACATCACAGGAAGTGTTAGAGCTGTCGCGAGCAGCTGAAGCAAACGCCATTTTGAAGCTAACTAATTTAACTACCAAGACCAGACTACTTTGCGCGCTTTTTGTCCACTGACGTCATAGTGGGTACGGCCTATTGTGTACGAGTGTGAAAGGAACGTCTGGCAGCGTGTATGGTCACACTCATCACGTGGTAGGTATAGGTTATGTAACGAGTAACCACCAGAAAATTTTTTTTTTGTTTTCTGTCCAGAGTTGGAAAAAAGCTGCGGGTATGCGGGTACCACCCGGAGGAAGGTTTACTTTAGTGAGGAAGGTTTAAAGTGAAAACACGTGAAACAACACATTCGGTAATCTGAGAAAGTTACAATTGATCAAGCAAGGTGTCGAGAAGAAATGCGATTTGCAGCAAAACATTGGCTAACCAACAATTATGCAGCACTGGCAGTGGCAGCAGTTACATGTGTGAGACATGTACGCTGATGTCTGCTGTGATGTCTGTATCTTCGCAGCAGTCGAGGGTAGTTGGCAGGCTATCAGTCAGCAGCGGTCAGTTATTAGTAGCTATTGTAGTATGCCAAAGCTTACCTAGGAAAACCTAGAAAACCAAGGTACTGCAAAAGTCACGCAGTATTTATGAACGTTGCAAAACACAAAATTCTCGCTATATATTTTGAGGAAGGTTATCTAAACTTAAAAACCCATCCGGAGGAAGGTTGAATACTTTTTCCAACTCTGTTTCTGTCTGTGGTCCCAGAAATAAATTAACGTTCTCCACCCCTATGCACACACCTACCATAACTGTTGAGGCCACCCATTAAAGGTGCGACACCAGCTGAAGATGCAACGTTGCTGGTAGATGTATACGTCATCCCCGAGGGAGTTGACGTCAGAGCGGGACTATTAAGCATCTGATTGGTCGCTTGCTGTACTTGGTTTTGCTGCTGTTGTTGCTGCTGTTGTTGGTTGGCAACGGCCGCCGCAGCTACAAGAGAACCAAAAGCTCCAGGGATCAAACCTACGAAAAGAAGTCAAAATGCAAGTTTCAGAAAATATATTTTAGAAATTTATTATTAATAAATTTAGGTTAATGTTAGGGAGTAAGAGATAATGTATCTCCTGCCTCAAAGCGATCATTAAGTGTAGTTCCTGTGGCATGTGAACAAGGTCAGATGCAAAAGCCAGATAAATAAAGTGCGTAAAAACACGCGGCAAAAAAGATAAAGCCCAACCCAAACCTTATCTAAAGATTCCCCCTTATCAAAACAAAATTCCTCCCTGAGGCAATGGTATAAATGAATGCGGCAAGGGCGACGGTGGTCATTCTGTCACAGACTCACAGTCAGAGAGCTCACTCAAATCGTTCTGTAAAATAGCAGTTTAAGTTTTTCGGAGATTTTTATCCCACCCACCACAACCCCTTTTGTAATAACATATAAATAGTCTATACTTATAGAAATTATAATAGTAAAAAGAAAATGTAATAATTTAATTATCTAATAAATGAGTGGCAGGAAGTGCTGTCATCCTTATCACTTCACAGAAGTGCTGTGCCTCACACACTTCACCCACGTGAAGGATTTGGATGGGTGAGACATCGACCTTACGAGTGCTGAGTACCCCTCAGACTTAGTTAATGTCTCTAAAATGGGCGACCCCCATTTTAGGCCGCCGGACAGGACACCCTCCTCCTGGTTCAGTTACTTCCTCGCTATCTCCTTTTGCCACAATTCATTACAACCAATGCCTCTGTCTCAAAAATACGACCGTGTTCATTAATGGCCATTAAGGAATTCCTCTAGAGCTTCCCGTTGTAGATCTTTAGCAGGGCTTTCAAAATAAGGTGGCGGCCGGCGAAGCTCCAGCGGTTGCCATGAGGGATACCGCCGGCTACTTTTCTTTCAAATATCAAAATATCTGCTCTGCACCTTTCTCTCTACTTTAATTAAGCATCAAAATAAAGTTATTCTTTACTCAACCTTGTCTATTTTTATTCCTTTTTTGAAAACAAATGTTTGTTGTATTCGTTCAAAAATATTGACTGCGTCCATCTTGAATTGTTTTGGGAAAAACGAGCACTTCAAGTAATCCTATCGAAATGTATCCGTTATGATTCTCGGCCCAGGACTGTTTTTTTTATGCATAATAATTTGATTACTCAATGTATCAAAAGAAAAGCTATGTGCGCCTTCGATCATAGCATGTGGTCAATGGTGGCAGTGACAGTGACACTGAACTAGCTAAATATCACTTTTCTATACAAGACTGAAAATTTGTAAATGTAGTTTAAAGATAAAAACTCCCCGTTCACCTTACCTTACAGCCGCCTACTTTCTCATCGCAACCGCCTACTTAAAATAATTCTGAAAGCCCCGTCTTTAGACAATCAATCTTAAACGTTTCTAAAATGCCATCGCATGCCTCACTCATCAGCACTCTATAGATCGCCATTTTAAACTTACGGGGTAATTCATGCAATATTCTCAATAATATATGCCTGCTGAAAATGTGCAGGCTCGTTTGTGATTGGTGCAAATCGACAATGGACAAGTTCACGAGTACAGCCGTGATTTCGGAAGAGGGAAGTACCGGGGCCCGAGATACGGCTGGAAATCGAGCCTAGTGGAGCCCTTCATCATCAGAGTAAAATGTGATTAGGGCCAATCCCGTTCCTAGAGCCCACGTTCCCCACCCGGGAAACGAGAGACTCTGGGATAATCCGTTTCAAATCGTTACGTTATTGGCTGAATAGTGAGCATGAGTTGGTGTGAAGCGACCGGAAGTAGAATTAATAAAACCAAAATAACAAAGATGTCGGACGACAAGACTCCAGTGAAGACGTTGCCGCGATCGATATCTTCGCCGTATGTGTGTAGATGCTGTAATTCGAGCTTCGCCAGCAACCCCATTGACTTGTTTGGGGAAAAGTCAAACAAGGAGAACATACTATCCAGATTCCGCTCGGATATTTACGCATGCGTACCTCAATCGGAATAACAAGAATCCTGTGATTTGAAACGGATTATCCCAGAGTCTCTCGTTTCCCAGGTGGGGAACGTGGGCTCTGGGAACGAGATTGGATTAGGGCCCGACGGCTGACCTACCAGCTGTTGCAGGGATACCAGGAATGCCTCCCACCAATCCACCGGGAAATGCTCCTTGCAACGCTCCGACAGATGCCAACTGTTGAACCTGTAGTTTTAAAAGCTTTCATTATACAAAAACACGACTAATATAAAGCAGATATACTGAAATAACTATAAATTTCAATCATTGGATAATATCTTATTTAAAAATATTATAACAATAGAGTTGATGTTCGCGGGCATAAATATGTTTTTGGCCCGACTCAGACCCCTTTATTGCTTTACTCTGTCTAACACCAGATGATTTTACTCATCAAAGAGAGAACCCTCAGACATCCTCGGCAGCAATGAGTTAACAAGTGATTAACCCATTCCTGCCTGAGCTGGTCAAAAATGGCCCCTTTATTGTTTTACTCTGTCTAACACCAGATGATTTTACTCATCAAAGAGAGAACCCTCAGACATCCTAGACAGCAATGAGTTAACAAGTGATTAACCATTCCTGCCTGAGCTGGCCAAAAACGACCCCTTTATTGTTTTACTCTGTCTAACACCAGACAATTTTACTCATCAAAGAGAGAACCCTCAGACATTCTAGGCAGCAATGAGTTAACAAGTGATTAACCCATTCCTACCTGAACTGGCCAAAAACGACCCCTTTATTGTTTTACTCTGTCTAACACCAGATGATTTTACTCATCAAAGAGAGAACCCTCAGACATCTTTGGCAGCAATGAGTAAAAGTTAACAAGTGATTAACCCATTGCTGCCCGAGCTGGGCAAAAATGGCCCCTTTATTGTTTTACTCTGTTTAACACCAGACGATTTTACTCATCAAAGAGAGAACCCTCAGACATCCTAGGCAGCAATGAGTTAACAAGTGATTAACCCATTCCTGCCTGAGCTGGCCAAAAATGACCCCTTTATTGTTTTACTCTGTCTAACACCAGACAATTTTACTCATCAAAGAGAGAACCCTCAGACATCCTAGACAGCAATGAGTTAACAAGTGATTAACCCATTCCTGCCTGAGCTGGCCAACAATCATCATTTCATACCTGGGAATAATACGCTGCATTTAAACCATGGACACTGGTCATAGCATTAACTCTCTTCAGCAGCTTATCTTTCTCTGTGTCGGCAAACTTGACAACAACTGGCGAAGAACAACCCTAACGAAAAAATTATGAAATGGTGAAATTAATCAAAGCTCGACATAGGGCTGAAGATTAAGAATTATGAAAAAATACCAGGCTTCGAATTTAACCTTTTTATGGGCAAGGCTCACTGGTCTGTATAAGAGACTGGATAGAGCATCTATTATCTGAGCACCTCCAGAAATTGAAGCCGGAAGTTACGCCCTAATTTGTAAGCAACGCCATATTGGATGGCCCCACCGTGAGTTGCTATGTTTTACTGTTGTGAATTCGTTGTTTTCGCATATAATCACGAAATAGACAAACACAAATCCATTTTGGTATTTCAAGCAACGGGACACATCATGGAACTATGGAGGACCTAAGAACGTGAAGGGAAACTGAATCGTAAGTAAATAAGTTGATATTTTGACGAAATTTCGAAGGGGACGGAGAGCTCCCGAAGGGTTATTTAAGTTACTAAGGAAACGGGAAACCCAACATTGCAAATGGCCGGTGGTTAATAAACTGATTTGTAGGATACAAATGTGAGATAATACTGTAATTGTGGAATGTTCACAATCAAGTAGATCATTTTAAAAAGCCGAAAAAAAAGATTGGCTTGTAGTAGATTCTACCCTGCGAGCAGAGCCTTCTTTTCCTTATTTCTTCGCTGAGAGAGAGGAAGAAAAGTAGGCTCTGCTGTATTCGTGTTTGGCTTCGTCCAAGATTTAGGACGAAGTAACCCGGTTAAGACCCGTTTAACCAGTTCTCGTTTTGTTTTAACCCTAACCCTAACCCTAACCCTAACCCTAACCCTAACCCTAACCCTAACCCTGCGCAATGGAAACCAGTCACGAATACAGAAGAGCCTACTTTTCTTCCTCTCTCTCAGCGAAGAAAGAAGGAAAAGAAGGCTCTGCTCGCAGGGTAAGTAGATTTTGACAAGCAGCATATTTCTTTGGCAACATAGGAGCATGTTAATACACTAAAGTTTGTAATATTTATGTTTTGTCAAAACAATTCTCGAAAGAAAATCTTGATAATAAAGCCCAATTTTGAGTTTAGATTAATACTACCATTTGCGTTTAGCGAATAACTAGTTGTTTTCGAGTTTTGAAACAAACGTTGTCCAATGAAGCTTTTATACTTCTTCAGGCCAATTATCAGGTTTTCAACCATTGTTGGAGACCAAGACCATTTTTTTCGCTTCATATTTGCTGCTCTATCAATTGTTTCACTTTCTGTCACCATTTTGTTTTGCAGTTTTGCCTCGGGTAGGCGAGTCAACTTTATCTCACCCCCCTAGGGTGACCCTACCTGGCAAAGAGGGTGACCCTACTACCCGAGACAAGTATGAAATTCCCCATGTAAATGCTCGCTGTCGAGACTAAGTAAAATGAACACAAAGTTGGCTCTCCCAGGGTAGCTCGGGGGGCAGGGTGACCCTTCTACCAGGGACAACGTTTGTCCATGTAAACGGCCGCTAAAACATCAGTCACGGCCAGTAACGCACGCGTAGAATCGCGTCCAAGGCAAAGATTTTAGAAACATGGTATAGATATATAAGAATGGACAAGAGATCGCCTTTCTAAATGATCAAAGCACCTACCTCCATTG
Organism: Paragorgia papillata; assembly: GCA_035771165.1. NCBI lineage: Eukaryota > Metazoa > Cnidaria > Anthozoa > Scleralcyonacea > Coralliidae > Paragorgia > Paragorgia papillata. The sequence goes on from JAWNZC010000133.1 coordinate 183,430, forward strand.
TCCTGCTGTTGTGCACAATGTCAATAGCCTTTTGCGCTTGCATTTTGCTTTCAAATGTCAAGAAAGCACAACCTAAATAGATTTGATACATAGAGTAAGCTTATACAGTGAAACAAGTTGAAGTGTCTATGAAGCGAAAATTAAGTCTGTCTTATCTGAAAGAACACTTAAAATGATAGAGTAACATCTTTTGAAGTTTTTCATTTCCTTGCTTCGTTGTCGAGTTATTTCAGTTTGTACGATATGCAAATTAAACATTTTATCGTCACGTTTTAATGTGCATAATGAGTTATTGAAAAAAGTTATATATCTTTGCTATTATCAAACCAAAATAATTCGAGAGAAGCATGTGCGTGTGTTTCACCCAGAACACTAAACATGTAGATTGTCAAGTGATTATATTTAACAATAGATTGTTTTCATCTGACGTCACGGTGGCCATATTGGTGTTCCCGAAACAATGAAATGGTGGCCATATTGGTGTACCATCTTTATCCTATGGGAATTTAGCTCAATTCTTATTCAAAAATTTTGTATTGTTTCAACACCCTAAATCCTAATGGAGCTACCGATCACGCGAGTGAAAACGATCCATAGCAAAGATATATGTTTTTCGATAACTCATTATGCACGTGTGACGTTGCAAAATGTGACATTTACATCAAACAAACTGAAATATCTCAAGAACGAAACAAGGAAACGAAAAACTGCAAAAGATGTTACTCTATCATTTTAAGTGTTCTTTCAAATAAGACAAACTTAATTTTCGTTTCATGTGCACTTTAAATACCGTATTTGCCGGACTATACGTCGACCTGGCATATAAGTCGACCCCCTATTCTTCGTCAAAAAAATTGTTATTTTGACGATACCCTATGTATAAGTCGAGTCCCTCAAATCAAATAGTTACCAGACACAGAATGGTACTTACAGAATATTTAATATTAAGTTAAACAATTAAATATATAATATACACACTAAAAATCTAAAATCCTTCAAAGACACTGTCACTATCATCATCAGAATTACCGAAAAGTTCGCAAAATTCGCTTTGATTTTCGGCAAAATCAACAACTTTTAGCTTAAATCGTGCTTCGTAATTTCTTCGTTTAGGAGGCATATCGCGATGCGTTTAACTCATAACGAGCCACGAGGTTAAGATGACGTTATTCATTGACGAGTTTAACGAGTGTTGATTGGCCCATTTTCTGACTCACAGAAAAGACTGGGTACTAGTATATCCGGTCTAATTTTTGCTCGTAATTTTACGATCCTGTGTATAAGTCGAGGTCTACTTTTGAACATCCATTTTGGGTCGTAGAAAATCGACGTATAGTCCGGCAAATACGGTAAGGTCCGAATTAAAATTGAAAATTGCGAAGCAATTATGAAAATTTCTGAAAATTGCAAAGCAGTCTTAAAAAAATGCGAAGCTCATTTTTAAAAAACTACAGCATTACGACTAATGTAGTTTAGCATAATAATACCTCGCAGGTGAATAGTGCTTTTCAAGCAATTTGATTGGTTCCTCTAGCTCGGGATATCTTGCACCTATTCACCTCCACACTATGGCGTGTGCGATTGTAAGTGTATATAATATCAAGATACTTGCCAGTGACACTACTGACCAATAACTATGTCTGTGAACACACAGAACACATCCGAGACGAGTGATCAGACATCAGGAAAGCAAAGAAAGAAAGTATTATTTCCACACATGTACAGCGTTCAATATGTCAAGTCTCTTCGCCTTATTACACAGCTTCATGTTTACCTAGAAAGTGTCGCCTGCAAGTTCACTTAATCAACGGCGTGTGCGAGTGTAAGCGTATATAATAATATCAAGATACTTGCCAGCGACATTACTGCCCAATAACCATGTCTGTGAACATAACACACAAAACACATCCGAGACGAGAAAGGGCACTCACTCAATCATCAGTTAAAATAAAAGGCACATGCACTGGTATAGTCACATGCCTCAGTTTCCCAAAGCTTATTGGTCAATATCACCAGCGGCCACGCAGAGGACTAATAACGCGTCGCAAAAAAAATAAAAATAAGAATCGCGAAACCTAGACTTGTCTACCTGCAGTAGCCCGAGTAATTATAATTTTTTATACAATATGCGAGTAAACCATTATGCACCTTTGCTACGCTTCTCAGCATCTCGTAGTACAGTTAACTCGTCAATGGTACCAAATGGTGCAAACATGATACGAATATCATCTTCACTGGTTTGCTTCGAGATCATGCCAATAAAAAGTTTTCGATCATCTAGATGGCAAAACAGAAAAAAACAACTTTATAAAACTAGTCAAAGTTGGCTTTTTGATATAAATTTTGAGGCCTACAAAATTCAACTTTTACACCACAAAATACAGTATTAGTCTTTAATATATTTTCAAGCCACAAGCTGGAACACACAAGATGGGTGACAATCTTCCTGATCCTCAGGGAGCATATGGCTATGAAATCCTCCACCAGTCACCAAGAGAAACAGGTAGTTGCCAAATCCTGTAGGTATGCAGGGTTCGAATTAACATTTGAAAAGTGCATCGTGAAAATATTTTGTTGAAAAAGTAGGGGGGGTTGGGACTAATCCCCCCCCCCCCAGTTTCGACTTCCACTTTCGCTACAGAAGCGGTGTTGGAGTTCTGGATTAGACTAGAATTCAAAACGCCGCGCAAAAAAACAACACATTTATTTAAGCTTGTTTCAAACGTCAAACTCATCGGTGCATAATTCGAACCTTTCCAAGCATTTTACTCGTATTAAATGTGACGTTTGAAACTGCAGGCGAAACAACTGTCTGAAATGACATGTGTTTGTTTTATTTTTGCGCTCAAAATCTCACTGAATTATGAAGGATAAATTTACAGTAGCAGTGTTTCAGTTCCACGACGTTTTTATTATGATGCGATGTAACGTGAGAACTATCCAAGGCTGTTTTGTTTTGTAATAAACCAAAACACGCTGCGAAGAACTGGAAGGCACTCGGCGGTTACTTTGCATCGCGATTTTTGAGTTTTATGTTTGTTTTGGATCGCATATTTCAAAAAGTGCATCGCGATTTGCAAATCACGATATGTTAATTTGAACCCTGGTATGCCTGACACCACCCCCCCTACAGCAAACCATTGACTGGCACATAACTGTAACAAACCTCGTTTCTTGTCTCTATCTGCTGGCTTCACTTGCATTTTATGGCTCATCTAGAAAAAATAAATAAATTAATAAATTACATAGGTGAATACATGTGCAGGGATGTGTTCTAAAGAGAGAACCCTCAGCAATCCTAGGCAGCAATAGGTTAACAAGTGATTAAAGGGGATTGGCACTAAAAATTAAGTTTGTCTAATTTGAAAGAACTCATAAAATTGTAATAGAAGATCCTTTACAACTTTTTCGTATCTTTCTGTATCACATAGTATCACATACAGTGGCGCTCAGAAGTTTTTTAACATTAGCGTGTGTGTATCGTGCGTGTAACGTGCGTGTACTACACGGAAAAACTACACGCACTGTGAGTGTACTACACGGAAAAACTACACGCACTGTGAGTGTACTACACGGAAAAACTACACGCACTGTGAGTGTACTACACAGAAAAACTACACGCACTGCGAGTGTACTACATGGAAAAACTACACGTACCGTGGGTGTATTTCAATCAAATCGAACCATACGTTTCTCTCTGACGAAGGGCCTTCGCTCGATCACTAAGTTCTCTGTTTCGGCAGTTTACCTTACCTTGTTATATTCCGATTTATACTTATACAGGTTTGTTGCAAAAGAATCAAGTATTTGCGTTTGCACATGGAATTGAATTGTTTATTGTCAGGTATGATCTCCGATATATAAAGAGCGAAAGGGCTTCGATTCTACAGATTCGCACGAGCTTGAACGGATAAGCAGTCAAACGAAGGTTAATTTAGATTGACTCAAATGACATTTAAGGCACGGCATTTCAATATACATGCATATGTTAAAGAATACTCACAGTTTATCTTAATGCTGTCGTAGCATCACTGACATGCACGTCTTCCAAATTATAGATTTCAAAAATAATCACAACACTTTACTTCCAGTTAAACATCCATATTAAATTTTATATATTTGGCATTTAGAATGTTTCCAAATGAACGTTACATGCAGAACGTTTGCTTTAAATAGTCATTCTGTTGTGATGACATGCCGACTTGACACATCTCAACTCAAATGAAGTAAAGCAGTGCCGCATGGAAAAAGTCGTGCAAAAGCTAATTACACACTCCTGTATATTTGCGGTTTATAAACGAGTTTATATTGTCCGTTTTTCTTTTGATCAACGGGCCTTTATAATGCATTTTTTACAGAATACCATGTGATTTCGAAATTATTTCGGGTTTTTTTCGCGAGTCAAACGATTCAAGACCAAGTGCGCATACAACTATATAGCGTTTTGGATAATTCTCGCTAAACTCCATAGCTGTCACCATTGATCGCTTGTTATTCTGTTGTGATGAAGGTGCTGCATACGTTATGAATATATTACATGCCGACTTGACACATCTCAACTCAAATGAGGTAATGCCATGTGATTTCAAAATGATTTCGGTTTGTTTTTTCGCGAGTCAAACGATGACCTCACTCGCCGTTGCTTCGATAATTTTACTACGGTCATTATTTCGAATAAACCCAAAGTGTTTGTTCAGCGTAGTTTTTCTGTTGCGGTACGATTGGCGCTAATATAATTAAAGCTTATCCAACGCCAGCTGATGAACAACTCGTAGCGTGGCGAAAGTGCAAACTGGCCATGGACGAGTTCATTCGTAGGCCTCTTAAACGAAAACACTAACTATATACTGACAATACTGCATGTAAATTCGCGATCGATTTCTATTGAACTATTCTAACTTTTATGATAATATTTGCTCATTTCTGTCATCCTGTATCAAAGTCAAAGATCATATAATATAAACTTTTTAAACTTGAAAGTCCGAGCTGTAAAGCGAGTCTTATTTGTTCTATTGATCTATTCAGTAATAATTTCAGTGCTTTTGAACTAGTCTATATATTTGATTCGTAACTTGTTTTGAGATTTAATGTACCAAGGAAAGTTGTAGAACGGGTTTCTATTTGTTGTGAGAACTAAAAAAAACAACCAAAGTTTATACGATTTAAAGATTGGGTTTATTTATCTCTTCCGTCGCGTTAAAATTATTAACTATGATAAACATTACTGTAATTTCCGTGGCTCAAGGCCTAATACGCGGATCGTTGCTCCGAATCTTACTGCTTGTTTGAGAATTTCAAATAAAATTTCCGTATTTTCCTAATTGCTATATAAAGATTGGGTTTATTTATTTATTCCGTCGTGTAAAAAAACGGGTTTTGATTAACTCTGATAAACAATGGCGTAAACTCCGTGGCTCAAGGCCTAACGCGAATCGTTGCTCCAAGTTCTACTGCTTGTTTGAGAATTTCAAATAAAATTTCGGAATTTTCTTAATTGCGATAAAATATTGGGTTTATTTTATTATTTCTTCCGTCGCGTGAAAAACGGGTTTAAAAGCGTAAATTCCGTGTACGCCTTCTTCCGTGTAATGAGTTACATGGACATTCAAAGACCACCTAACGTACAAAGTGCGTGTAGTTTTCCGTGTAGTACACGCAAAGTGGCGTGTAGTTTTCCGTGTAGTACACGCAAAGTGGCGTGTAGTTTTCCGTGTAGTACACGCAAAGTGGCGTGTAGTTTTCCGTGTAGTTTTCCGTGTAGTACACGCAAAGTGGCGTGTAGTTTTCCGTGTAGTTACACGGATAGTGCGTGTAGTTTTCCGTGTAGTACACCCAACACACACGCACCACACACACACGCAAACGATGTTAAAAAACTTCTGAGTGCCACTGTAGATACTCATAATGTATCACATAGATACTCAAAATGCACACACTCAGTAGATTGAATAGACTGTTTACAGTTTATTTCCTGACACAATTCATATTGCATCAGTTTTGTAGTTACATGTCTGTTGTTTTATATCAAAAGGGGGGGAGCCAGCTCCCCCCCTGGCTACATCCAAAGCACCTCTGCACTTTGCCAGTAGCCTGAGTGAACACCTGATGCAGCAGAGCTTTCAAAATAAGCCGGCGGTCAGCGGAGCTCCGGCGGTTGCCATGAGGTATACATCCGGCTACTTTTCTTTCAAATATCAAAATATCTGCTCTGCACCTTTCTCTCTACTTTAATTAAGCATCAAAATAAAGTTATTCTTTACTCAACCTTGTCTATTTTTATTCCTTTTTTGAAAACAATCGATGTTTGTATTCGTTCAAAAATATTGACTTCGTCCATCTTGAATTGCTTCAATTGATTTGGTCAGCGGGAAAAACTAGTACTTCGAGTAATCCTATCGAAATGTATCCGTTATAGTTCTCGGGTTGTTTTGATGCATAATAATTTGATTACTCAAAGTATCAAAATAAAAGCCCTGTGCGCCTTCGATCATGGCATGTATATGTGGCAGTGTTCAGTGACACTGATGTTGACTATGACGATTAGAAAATGAACTAGTTAAATATCACTTTCCTATATAAGACTGACAATTTGTAAAATTTGATAAAATCCGGTATAAAAAAATGTCTGAGCAGTTGTTCTTTATTACAATATATTAGAATGGCTTTAGTTGTAGTTTAAAGATAAAAACTCCCCGTTTACCTCACAGCCACCTACTTTCTCATCGCAACCACCTACTTGAAATAATTCTGAAAGCCCTTTGCAGGCATCTTGTTTTAACATCAGGAAGGCAATTTTGACACTTAATATCTCAAACAGTCGTACATGCCACATTTATTTCATTTTTTTGGAAATTGGTTATTTAGACTATTAGCTTTATAATTTGGTCTATCACAAATGTTCACTTCACAGCCACTTTAATACAAACAGAACCAACTGCTAAATACATAGACGATAAGATATGGATATTATTTGAGAGTGGTAAAAACAATATTTTACGATTGAGCGCGGCGAATGAAAATTAGAAAATAATCTCACCGAGTATTTTCCAGTAAAAACATATCAGTCAGATATGTTTTTATATAGATATATTTGTAAAGTAGTCAACAAAACTAATTAAACAAAGTAAAATTCAGCCAGAATCTATTTAAAAAAGACTAAAAAAACCCCCAACATTTTCAGTTTTCTAGTCAAGTTGAGAGAGTGAGGAAGAAATCCTGACTCCCCTATAAAGTAGAACCCTTTAAACTTAAAACCGTTGTGAGAACTAGTGGAACGGCAAACTTTTTAATACAGTACCATTTAACTTTAAATTAACTCAAAATAACAAAACGACTTACTCCTGGTAAAGTTTTCTTCTCATGTAGATCGTCCTGGGCTTTCAAAGACGAAGTTCGGTCGCAAAACGTTACGAAAGCACAACCTGTAATTTTAAAAAAAACATGGCTGTGTCAACTCAGAGAATATGAAATTCAAGGCAGGAATTTACGGTCTTTTCTTGGCTAAAACTGCACGAAAACTGCATCGTGAGATACACGAAAGGTACGAACCTTTATGTTGTCCGGTTACACGGTCTTTTAAGATCGACAAGTCTTGAATGTCGCCGTAAGGTTCGAAGACTGGTCGAAGTTGTTCGGCTTCCCAAGAACGTGGCACTTGGCCGACGAACAACTTGACGGGTTCGCCAGCCGAACTAGAGCCGTTTACCATCGAGCTAACGTCCATTGGACAACGATATACTACAAGACGGTACTCGGACGTACAAGAAGACACTCAACAGGACAGCACAACAATCTCACAAAGGACACAAAGTTCACCACAAGCACACCAAGAAAGACAGAAGTACTACACTCGGCATGACATGATTACAAGCAAACCACATTTCCCACAAGTCCGCCGCGTCGCGTGCTCTAGGGATATCCGGGAACTCAAGGGATTTGCTGCAGGGATTTCCGGGAACCAGAGGGACACAGGAGAACTCAGGGGATTTGCTGTAGGGAACTCCAGGAACTAGAACTCAAGGGATTTGCGGTGCTTACTTTGTGTTTCGCGCACGAATTTGTTATTCTTTGTCCCTGACCCTGAAAACACCCTAATCCTAACCCTGATCCCAACCCCAATCCTTACCTAATCCTAACCTCAAACATAATCCTAACCCCAATCCTAAACCTAATCTTAACTCTAATGCATATTCGTGCGCGAAACACAAAGTAATAACCGGATTTGCTGCAGGGAACTCCGGGAACCAGAGGGACACAGGAGAACTCAGGGATTAGCTGTAGGGGACTCCAGGAACTAGAACTCAAGGGATTTGCTGCAGGGATCTCCGGGAACTAGAGGGATACAGCGGGACTCAGGGGATTTGCTCATAGAACTCAATGGATTTGTTGCAGGGATCTCCGGGAACCAGAGGGACACAGGAGAACTCAGGGATTAGCTGTAGGGGACTCCAGGAACAAGAACTCAAGGGATTTGCTGAAGGGATCTCCGGGAACTAGATGGGCACAGGAGAACTCAGGGGATTTGCTGCAGGGATCTCCGGGAACTAGAAGGATACAGCAGGACTCAGGGAGATTTGCTCATAGAACTCAAGGGATTTGTTGCAGGGATCTCCGGGAACTAAAGGGACACAGAAAAACTCAAGGGATCGCTGTAAAGATTTCCGGGAACTAGAGGGACACAAGAGAACTCAGTGGATTTGCTGTAGGGGAATCCAGGAACTAGAACTCAAGGGGTTAATTTGCTGTAGGGATCTCCGGGAACTAGAGGGACATAGTAGAACTCAAGGGATTGCTGTAGAGATTTCCAGGAACTAGAGACACAGGAGAACTCAAGGGATTGCTGTAGGGATCTCCGGGAAGTAAAGGGACACGGGAGAACTCAAGGGATTGCTGTAAGGATTTTCGGGAACTAGAGGGACACAAGAGAACTCAAGGGTTGGTTGCTGTAGGGATCTCCAGGAACTAAAGGGACACAGAAGAACTCGAGTTTTACCAATCGAGCAATCTAGGGATAATCTTGGACAATCTAGGGATATCCGAGAACTAGAGGGACACAGGAGAACCCAAGGGATTTTAAGGGATAAAGCATTTTGAACCATTTATCCCAATTAACCTAATCTATCCCTCTTTTAATAAAAATGGCGAGAAAAAATTTAAGGCCATTTCAGCCAGCGTTTTTCGGACCGGATTATTTATAATAGTTTGTCGTAATATGTCTGTCTCTGTCTGGCTATTTGTTTGTTCTTTGTCTGTCTGTTTGAATGATTGTTTGTCTGTTTGTTTGTCTGTCTGTCTGTTTGTCTACTTGTTTGTTTGTTTGCTTGTTTGTTTGTCTGTTTGGCAAATCGGGTAACTCCCCTCCGTATAGACAAGCCCTAAATATTGACAAAGACATTGAACTCAAAAAATAGCATACTAAACAATTTAATCTATAGATCTTTCTAAATCATTGACTATCATACAAATTTATCTCTACAAGACTGACTGACCTAAATATATAACTGGACTGCAGGTCCCGTCGAAAAATGACCGAACAAAGATGGCGAAAATATGAAGGTTTTTTCTCATGGTAGCGACCGCTGGCCATATTCTACCAAATATGTTCACTTGACTGTGGGCTCAGTCGCGCCCGCAGGCCGATCAATTCAGTTTTAAATTTATTTATGAAAAAGGTCAGCGGTTATTACTATGGGAGAAAGGACCACTGGAAAAGGAACCAGTGAGCTCTATATATAACTGGAGTGATATCTGCTGGTCATGGACTGGGCAAAGAATGAAGCCATGCATGGCGGACATGTAGGCCTGAAGTACGTATAGTTCCAGTCTCCTACGCGGTCTTTTGACCAAATCATAAGTACTTCAGGCCTACATGCCCGGCACGTTGTCCGCCACAAAGATATCACTCCAGTTATATATAGAGCTAACTGGAAAGGACCATAAACAGCGTTCAGACTGAGTGCGCAGAGAAAGAGCCTGGGTACGAGGTTGACCGAGTGCCAGTGCCCGGGAATGGATGCCCTGGTGTTCAGACACGTTCCCAAACCCTGGATGCTTTTGGTGCTTCTTTTGGCGCCAAAATATATTTTGTCGATGTGTTTCCACTGTTTGTTCCTTTTAAGAATGTATGTTGGCTCAGTTTATGTATGTTGTTTTGGTTAAAAGTGCTGGGCACCGTAAAATCCTGTTCAGATTGGTGCTCGTGCCAGTACACGTGCTCAGTTTTTCGCTCGGGGACGATGTTCAGACTAGGGTGCTTATAAACCCAAATATGATATTACTGCATATGGATTCTATTTAATGTGTATAGTTGAATGCCAAAATATTTTTTGATTTGAACTTTTATTTGTTGTTATATTGAGGTTTGTATTTCCAAAATGGTAATGAGAATGACGTCTATGTAGGCATAATTTGCATACGCAGTGTTCCGTTACAGCAGAAATATTACCCAATGAATCCACATGATAATGGGATACTTGAATAGTATATTCTGTATTATAAAATATTTCTTTCATTAAAATCTTCAAGCGGTTATCATAAGAAAAGAAAAAAACACACACAAACGCCTACATTGACGTCATCCTCATTACCATTTTGGAAATACAAACCTCAATATAACAACAAATAGAAGTTCAAGTCAGAAAATATTTTGGCATTCAACTATTCACGTTACATAAAATCCATATCACTAATATCTTATTTGAGTTTATAAGCACTTTAATTAAGATGTGTCTTATTTAAAGGCGACGTACAGTCCGTTCTGCGCATGACCGCAATGTGGTCCCCAAAACATGACATTCGTAGATAATTACATGAAGTACTCAGCTCAATGTAAACCGTTAGGAACAACATGGCAGAAAGCCAAGCGATTCGGCGAGGATATCTCCTCGGATTTCGTCTATTTTTCCTGAAAATGTTTTGTTTTGGGTACAAGTAATGAATGGGAACCAAGAAAAGCTTACAATCTTGAATAAGGTATTAGTATTTTTTTTGTAAATTAAGATGTAAACATTAGTTTCGTACATGCGCAGAACGGACTGTACGTCACCTTTAAGAATAAGACGCGTCTTAATTAAGTCGCGATTTATTTTCTCCCGTTTAAATGGCCCTAAATCACTCTGCATCGGACAGACGACTGCGTTTTCCGTTTGTCTATTTGGTGTAGTTTTGAATCAAATGCATTCTTGAAATTAGTACTATATATTCGCCAGTAAATTGTCTTGTTTATTTAAGATGTCCAGTTTCCCCAAGGATTACCAGAGTAATAATGAGAAGTATGATTAGGACGACCACGATGAGGATAAGACACATTTTCGTGTTTTGCCACCACATTTTACGACGAATTCGCACAGCATTTGTTCGGAACGTGTTAGCCTGAAAAATATATATCAATAATCAGAACTACGTACAATGAAATAAAAGCAGCGTGCTGCGTAGGCAGTGTTGAAGCAACAATCGAAATATAGTAAGGTTAGATATACTGCCGAAACAGAGAACGTAGGAGTCTAACGTTTCGAGCGAAGGCCGAATGCTCTTCGTCAGAGACGGCCCTTTCTCTCTGACGAAGGACTTATGATATTTTCCGGTCCGTACGCAAAACGATGCGCGTGCTGATTGGTTCCCGAGCGGTCAGGATTCTACGATATTGACGTTGATTGGTTCCCGAGCGGTCAGGATTGATGACGCTAATTGGTTCCCGAGCGGTTGGGATTCTACGATATTGACGCGGATTGGTTCTCGTGTGGTCGGGATTCTACGATATTGACGTTGATTGGTTCCCGAGCGGTCGGGATTAATGACGCTGATTGGTTCCCGAGCGGTCGGGATTCTACGATATTGACGTTGACTGGTTCCCGAGCGGTCGGGATTCTACGATATTGACACTGATTGGTTCCCGTGTGGTCGGAATTCTACGATATTGACATTGACTGGTTCCCGTGTGGTCGGGATTCTACGATATTGACGCTGATTGGTTCCCGAGCGGTCGGGATTCTACGATATTGACCCGCCCAATCAATACGCTTTTTTCTCGGACCGGATAGTTTTGGCGGGAAAATTTCGGCCGAGTTGATTTAAAAACAAATAAAAGAGAACTAGGTATCTTTATTCAAATATTCTGAACATTTAAATGTGCAGAGACTCTCTTATTTCAAATAACTTTTGAAGTTACAAAGATTGGCGTTTGCAGCTCTTCCATATCTCACTTCGTTCTTTAGATATTGAGATTTGCGTGATATGTAAATAACATCACTTAGGGCGCTTTCTAATTGACAAGATTAGACCGGTCAGTCCGGCCAGAATGGACTTGCTTTTGATTAGGACCAAATTTTCCAGTCAGACCATCCCAGGCCTCAAACGAATCGTGTTCCATTTAACCGGACTGACCGGTCTAACCCTGTAAATGGAAAGCCCCCTTAGACCAACCTCGTACCCAGGGCATTTTGCCTCCACGTCGGGAGGTCGGCGAAAATGGCCCTGGCATCGGCTGGTCACGTGACACCCAGAATTTTGGGGTGTTATGGCAAGAAAATTTATGCGGCTTTTGTGTTTTGCTCTTTGTATAATACGTATGCATGAATAATAAATAGAAATATTCAACGCTTTGTCGAGTCACTCATGTGAAGCCTTCACCAGAAAAGCAACTGGGATAGCATTATTCATCATGATACTCCCATGATTATCCAGAAGACATGTAAATGTCATGAACAAACATACATATAATGTTGTTCTTGACTATAACCAAAGCTATCGTTTCCATTCTTTGAGTAAACTTTGCAGAGTGGATCCCATTGCAATTCAAATTTCCTGAATAAATTATACTCTATCTGAATTAATCGGGTTCTTAAACCGGCCAATCAGATTATAGAATCGACCAGCCGATGCCAGGGCCATTTTCGCCGACATCCCGACGTGGAGGCAAAATGACCTGGGGACGAGGTTGCCCTTAGACGTCACACTGTATAATGACTTGTTAGAAAATCATGTCTGTTCTTGCAATAATTCAAGTAAATCACTTGAAACTTTTCATGTATAGAGCGTTTTCATCTGACGTCAGGGCGGCCATGTTGGTGTACCAAAACAATCAAAACAATGGCGGCCATATTGGTGTACGGTATGGGAATTAGCTCTTTCTTATTCAAATATTTCGTAGTGTTTCACCACCCCAATGGGGCCACCGATCACGCGAGTGAAAACGCTCTATAGAGTCCTGCGATACACAGAAGCACATGCACAGTTAAAAGTGATTTCGTTAAATAATCTCAAATTGATGTTCAAGATTTTCCAACAAGTCATTATGCAGTGTGACGTCTAAGGGCGCTTTCCAATTGACAAGGTTAGACCGGTCAGTCCGGCCAGAATGGACTTGCTTTTGATTAGGACCAAATTTTCTTGTCAGACCATCCCAGGTCTCAAACGAATCGTGTTCCATTTAACCGGACTGACCGGTCTAACCGTGTAAATGGAAAGCCCCCTAAGTGATGTTATTTACATATAAAACAAATCTCAATATCTCAAGAACGAAGTGAGATGAGGACGAACTGAAAACGTCCATCTTTATAAATTCAAACGTTTTCTCAAATAAGAGAGTTTCGTTTGAACTTTATTTACGCTGCATAAACACTTTAACATGTTTAACTTGCATAGCAAACAACCTGAAATAACTCAACAACGAAGCAAGGAAACGAAAAACTGCAAACGATGTTACTTTGTCATTTTAAGTGTTCTTTCAAATAAGACAAACTTAATTTTCGTTTCATATGCACTTTAATGGCAAATGATGTATAGTTAGCCCGTTTGATAAAAAAAATTTTAATATTTACTTACACTATAGTCAAGTTCCTCTGTTTTGTCAAGCAACACATCAATTCGTTCACCACGTTCTAAAACTTTTTCTGTTAACAACATATACATATAACTTTAATCCAACTGAGATGCAAGACTATCCAACTCACAATCTTTGATACTCTAGTTCAACACTCCATCAACTGAACTACAAGATCATTCAACTCACAATCTTTGATACTCTAGTTCAACACTCTATCAACCGAGCTACAAGATCATTCAACTCACAATC
>JAWNZC010000133.1:200000-382500 GCA_035771165.1 Paragorgia papillata
CCATCCTTCTCTTCCACCATCTGTCCATCCTTCTCTCCCACCATCTGTCCATCCTTCTCTCCCACCATCTGTCCATCCTTCTCTTCCACCATCTGTCCATCCTTCTCTCCCACCATCTGTCCATCCTTCTCTCCCACCATCTGTCCATCCTTCTCTCCCACCATCTGTCCATCCTTACATAAGTACAACTACACCTCCTTGCCTCCCTTCCCCACTTCATCAGTCCCTCCCTTCCTCCATCAGGCTTCCTCTTCGGGGGCAGAGTATATAGGGAGAAGCAGAGAGCCTGTAGACAAACTATTAAAGCTGTCGTTCCACCCACTTATAACAAATTCTTATATCATAGAATGGCGGCTTCTATAGTTTGTCTACAGGCTCTCTCTTTCTCCCCATACACTCCACCCCAAAGAGAGAGCATGTTCACAGGCTATTCTCTCCCTCCCTCTTTCCCTCCATCCATTCATCTGTCCCTCCATTTCTCTGTCCATCTGTCCCTCCCTCCATCTATCTGCCCCTCCCTCATTTCCCTCTATCCATCCATTCATTCATATATGTATCTATCTCCCGCAATCTGTCCCTCCCTCCCTCCATCCATTCATCCCTCCCTCCATCAATCAATCTCTCCATCTCTCCCACAATCTGTCCATCCCTCCCCCCATCCATCCATCCCTCCCTCCCTCCATCCATCCCTCCCTCCCTCCCTCCATCAATCTCTCCATCCCTCCCTCCCTCCATCAATCTCTCCCTCCCTCCATCTCTCCTGCAATCTGTCCCTCCCTCCCTCCCTCCCTCCATGAATCTCTCCCTCCCTCCATCTCTCCCACAATCTGTCCCACCCTTCCTCCCTCCCTCCCTCCATCAATCTCTCCCTCCATCTATCCATCTGTCCCTCCCTCCTCCCCTCTCTCCATCTCTTCCTCTCTCTATCCATCTATCCCTCCCTCCCTCCCTCCCTCCATCTGTCCCTCCATCCTCCCCTCTCTCCATCTCCCCCTCCATCCATCCATCTCTTCCTCCCTCTCTCCATCCATCTATCCATCTGTCCCTCCCTCCTCCTCTCTCTCCATCTCCCCCTCCATCCATCCATCTCTCCCTCACTCTTTCCATCTGTCCCTCCCTCTCTCCTTCCTTCCATCCATCTATCTGTCCCCCATTCCTTTCCTCCATCCATCAGAGTACAAAAAAGACTCAAAACCCAAGTAGACCTAGTTTTAAATTTACCATTTGGGATGAGAGAACTTGTTGAAAATCTCTTTTCAATTCATAAGACAAAGCTGTTCTTGCTCTTTGCTTCAAAGTACCAGAATTGAAACGTCGCTTGATCTAAAATACATCAACCAAAAACACAAATTGGTACAAATTATTGAATAGTAAGTACAGTATTAGTCAACCCTTCTACGAGCAATAGGTTGACAAGGGATAACCTATTCCTCCCTGAGCTGGCCAAAAACTGCCTCTTTATTGTTTTACTCTGTCTAACACCAGATGATTTTACTCATCAAAGAGAGAACCCTCAGACATCCTAGGCAGCAATGAGTTAACAAGTGATTAACCTATTCATGCCTGAGCTGGCCAAAAACTGCCTCTTTATTGTTTTACTCTGTCTAACACCAGATGATTTTACTCATCAAAGAGAGAACCCTCAGCCATCCTAGGCAGCAATGAGTTAACAAGTGATTAACCCATTTCTGCCTGAGCTTGTGAAAAATGGCTCCTTTATTGTTTTACTCTGTCTAACACCAGATGATTTTACTCATCAAAGAGGGAACCCTCATACATTCTAGGCAGCAATAGGTTAATATACATGTAATTCTCAACACTCACCTCTTCCAAAAACATATACGATGTACGTTTACCCATTTGTTCGTCTGTCATGCATATGTACACCAAGTTCTCTTCCACAGCAACATGAAAATGGTAACTATAATTATTGAATAATTTTTGTTGAATCACATTGTTGAATCAGGTTCAAATAACAACAGTCACCAATGCAATAATGAAAACATCAATTGCCAACAGTCGGCGACTTTTTCCTACAGTAGATGTTTGCAACGATGTAAAACACAAAATTATTTACAAAAACCAGCCAAATCCCCAATGTACTATAAAGCATTAAAGAAGTCTACTAAATGACTAGTTCGAACTAGACTTGAATGCCCTACGTCAACTCAAATGTTTGCAACAGTCATCAAACATTCACGAAAATATGAGACTCGTACAGCAAAGTTACTGAAATGTGTAAATAATGCTTGCTATATTGTTATATAAACTGTGAAAATGATCACAAACAAAGTTTTACTCAATCATTCAATTTGTTTTTGAATATCAAACTTAGCTCAACCTGAGCTTTGAAAAAACCGAGTCCCAAAAGCTCAGTCCAAGTGAATTGGCAATGTGAATTACAACAATATGGAAACCAGGCTCTAATATCATTAGTGGTACTACTATAGTTAATTAGTAACAATTGTTAAATTGTTACAAATTATATACATATATATATATATAAATACCTATATACATATATATATATATATATATATATATATATTAATATCACGGCCACCTTGGTTTTCATTGTTTCCACACGCACATTTAATATCGAAATAACCCAATGCATAAAGATGAGGTATGATTAGTAACTAATCATACCTAATCTTTATGCATCAGGTACGATTAGTAACTAATCATACCTAATGTTTATGCACAAGGTACGATTCCCGTGAATTTGCAATAGGCAATATAATTGCCCAATGCAACGGGACCTTGCCTAAAACATTTCGAGTAGAGTACACTGGTAGCGCCCCCAATCGAGAAGTAGAGACAAGCGTTTGCCTATCTCGAAGTAGGTTCGCTGAACCCACTTGTAGCGGCAGCGCCCTAAACAAAAGGCAAACTTTCATTGTCTAACTGGTTTGTTATCTCAAGAATTTATTACAGTTTGCCTAGTACATAAAATGTGGGACTAATACTAAATCAATACGCATGTCTAAACACTGTTGTTGTTTTTATAGACAACTATCTAATATTAGTTTATGTGCGTGAATTTGCATTAGATCAATGGTAACCATTGAACCGATTATATACATGTATTGTTATTTAAAAGCGCTTGTAATATATTTACAGATATAGATAATTAGATATATAAATGGCGATTGCATTTCAAATAAAGATAGTTACCGTAAAAAATTGCCAGCCTTTACACACACGATAGATGGCCACGTTTGGATGTCGGTTTTATGCCAGATACATTCCCTCGGGCTTCGCCCTCAGGACTTTTACTCTCATTCTTCCTCGGTAACCGTAATATTACAAAGTGATAGCATAACATATTGGTTGATTAGTGATTAAATGTCCCTCAAGCCTCGGGAGGTTTAGTAAAAGTCCTCGGGCTTCGCCCTCAGCTTTCAGGTACATTTAATCACTAATCAACCCTATATGTTATGCCATTATTTAATATAAATATATGATATAAATTTAAGTATTGGTAATATTAAAGATTTTCTATTCACAACTATAATAAATGCCCCTTAGCAATTCTAAAAACAAATTATCTTCCTATTTATACGTATCCGGTCACAAATATTTTTACTCTCAGTCAGAAAAATCACTCAATAAATATAAAAAGACAACACAGAAAAGATTCTCCAACCTTAAACACATGATTTAGACTTTAAACTCGTCACATTAAGAACAAGAAACTCTTCAACAACACAAAACTTTCGATAGAAATAGAAATATGAGAACTCACTCGCCAGAAATGTACGTGCATTTTGTGTCCTCGTGAGGGATCTTTGCCAGGATTGTTTGGGCAATTTGAGCAAAATTTCCAGTGTTTTCAGTGTAGTCGACCAAGACTGTCGTTTCCCGAGCGATTAAACTGTAATAAATAGGCATTTTCTGTCGCTTTTTAGCCTTTCTTCTTCGTCTATTCTCAAGTTCAGTTTTTAGTGATGTAAGCTTCTGAAATAACTTAAATAGACCGCGACATTAGTGAAGGCCTGGGTACTAGAAACCGAGCAGAGTAAAGAAAACTTGGGTACTAGAAACCGAGCAGAATAAAGAAAACCTGGGTACTAGAAACCGAGCAGAGTGAAAAAGGCCTGGGTACTAGGACTCGATGTAAGTTAATTAAATGTGGTAACTGGAATGCTAACGTCCCAGCATATCCTCTCATCTAGAATTTAGGATAATCCTGAATATTAAGGAAAATACCCCCCCCCCCTCCTATCCCCCACCTATAAACTTGACCCTAAACCTAACCACAACCCCCCGGCAACCTAAATCCAACCACAACCCCCTGGTGACCCTACCATCTGGGAGAAAAGTTCCGTACTGGTTTATTTAGACCATTTCACAATTCAGGATAATCCTGAATTCGAGATCAGAGGTATAGGCTGATATAGAAGTCTGAGGACAATAGCTCAGAGAAGTTCTGGACAATAATCTGGACACGTTTGGGGAAAAAAACCCCAGCATTATCCTCTATGATTATCGTGAATTTTAAAGAACTAATACCCATAGAGTGGAAAAGTGGAAAGTATGGAAGAAAAGGGAGGGAGGGAGGGAGGGAGGGAGGGAGGGAGGGAGGGAGGGAGGGAGGGAGGGAGGGAGGGAGGGAGGGAGGGAGGGAGTTAGGGAGGGAGGGAGGGAGGAAGGAAGGAAGGAAGGAAGGAAGGAAGGAAGGAAGGAAGGAAGGAAGGAAGGAAGGAAGGAAGGAAGGAAGGAAGGAAGGAAGGAAGGAAGGAAGGAAGGAAGGAAGGAAGGAAGGAAGGAAGGAAGGAAGGAAGGAAGGAAGCTTGCTCCATAAATTATTACTTTTCATATCGTTACTATACGGCAAATGCTCAGGCAGCCCTTGCATTGCTAACATACAAAATTAAACAAATTTCAAAATTAAAACAATAAACGATATCTCGAGTCATCTTTATTAGTCATCAGATGTACAATAAAGTGTTCCGTAATAAAATATCTTCATTCCAATTTCAATTCAATTTTAACACCAAAAACGTGGAGGATTTCAAACTCTTAGTTGTGTGGCAATTTGCATTAGGGTTTTTATTCCTGGCATAAACGAACTTATTTCCGAAAAACTACCGCTTGAAATTAAATTGGTGTAAGCTTGGTAGCCACTTGCGTAATCTGTTCTTTGGCAAGCTGTGAAAAAAGATAAACAAAATTTGAATACAGCAGTGCGATTAAAAAATATAAAGGGTTAAATAAATTTCCGAATGTAGCTACGACGCGAAAGTCTGTCTTATTTGAAAGAACGCTTAAAATGACAGAGTAACATCTTTTATAGTTTTTCGTTTCCTTGCTTCGTTCTGGAGATATTTCAGTTTGCTTGATATGCAAATTAAACATTTTAACGTCACATGTGGATAATGAGTTGTCGAAAAAAGTTATAATATATCTTTGCTATTATCAAACCAAAATAAAGCGAAGGAAGGATGTGCGTGTGTTTTGCCCAGAACACTAAACATGTAGATTTTCAAGTGATTATATTTGACAATAGCAAAGATATATGTTTTTCCATAACTCATTATGCACGTGTGACGTCGCAACATGCGACATTTACATCAAACAAACTGAAATATCTCAAGAACGAAGCAAGGAAACGAAAAACTGCAAAAGATGTTACTCTATCATTTTAAGTGTTCTTTCAAATAAGAAAAACTTAATTTTCGTTTCATAGACAGTTTAAATGTGTTTGGATTGAAAGATTCAGTTCGAAATACACTATTTTCTTAGAAAATATAACAATTCAATTTCACTCTCTTTCATATCTCATTTCGTTCTTGAAAAATTTCAAAACCTTACCCTGAGCTATGTTATGTAGTCCTCCCAAAATAGACGGTGACAACTAAAACAGAATTGTTAAAATTTAGATATACAGACGTTGGAAGCCTTGGCCTATATATAACTGGATTGCTTCTATATGTACAGTTTTTCTACCTTTTGATCTCTTAGTTTATCGTATAATGCTTCTAGTTTCCTGCTTACATCATCAAGTTTTTTCTTCGTTTGCTACAAAAAAGAGAACAACAGATTATGTCAGACATAATAAAGGAAGGAAGGAAGGAAGGAAGGAAGGAAGGAAGGAAGGAAGGAAGGAAGGAAGGAAGGAAGGAAGGAAGGAAGGAAGGAAGGAAGGAAGGAAGGAAGGAAGGAAGGAAGGAAGGAAGGAAGGAAGGAAGGAAGGAAGGAAGGAAGGAAGGAAGGAAGGAAAGAAAAAAAGAAAAAAAAGAATGAAAACAGGAATTAGATTAGCTTTCTTTCCGCACCTGATTCATGGCTGTTCCTCTACATTTTGACACGAGACCATCAAACGCTTCTTGTAAATTAAGATGTTCAGCTGGAATCGGACCTTTCATCACTTCTTTCGCTGGTTCAGGCTTCAAAAGAGTGTAAAAACAGTTTACATAACAGAAAAGAAGGAAGGAAGGAAGGATGGATGGATGGATGGAAGGAAGGAAGGAAGGAAGGAAGGATAAAAGGAAGGAGGAAGGAATGAAGGGAAAAAAAAGGAAGGAGGAAAAACCATACATACCTGCTGGCTAGCATTAGAAACATTAACTGGGCCTTGTGGTGGGGCACCGGGTGGTACTCCGCTACCTTGATGGACCATTGGGGGTACTGCGTTGCCTATCGGATTATCTGTATAGATCACATGTAGTTAGTCATAGTAGCATTCAGAGCGTTGTAGACGGGTGAGTAATTTCAAGGGTTTAATAAATACCTGAAGGTGCAGGCTGTTGTTGATCCGCATTGAAGATTGGCATTGTTATGGGAGCTGGTGGAGTGTAGTTAGTAGGCTAGAGAGAAAAACATTGGCAGAGAGATTAGACGGTAGACTGGAACTACTGACTCGTTTCTAGGTATAAATACAATACTCTGATGAAGGACTTTGGCTTAAAACGTCAGTATTTCGTTCTATAAAATCTCAGCAGTTCACCATCTTTAAGATTTTCTATTCATCGTAACACACTGCCTACACAGCACTCTACTTTTATATTACTCCATGATTTACTCTGATGAAGAACTTTGGCTTAAAACGTCAGTATTTCGTTCTCTAAAATCTCAGCAGTGCACCATCTTTAAGATTTTCTATACATCGTAACACACTGCCTACACACAGCACTCTACTTTTATATTACTCCATGATTTACTCTGATGGAGGACTTTGGCTCAAAACGTCAGTATTTTGTTCTCTAAAATCTCAGCAGTTCACCATCTTTAAGATTTTCTATACATCCTAACACACTGCCTACACAGCACTCTACTTTTATATTACTCCATGATTTACTCTGATGAAGGACTTTGGCTTAAAACGTCAGTATTTCGTTCTCTAAAATCTCAGCAGTTCACCATCTTTAAGATTTTCTATACATCGTAACACACTGCCTACACATCACTCTACGTTTATATTACTCCATGATTTACTCTGATGAAGGACTTTGGCTTAAAACGTCAGTATTTCGTTCTCTAAAATCTCAGCAGTTCACCATCTTTAAGATTTTCTATACATCGTAACACACTGCCTACACATCACTCTACGTTTATATTACTCCATGATTTACTCTGATGAAGGACTTTGGCTTAAAACGTCAGTATTTCGGTCTCTAAAATCTCAGCAGTTCGCCATCTTTAAGATTTTCTATACATCGTAACACACTGCCCACACAGCACTCTACGTTTATATTACTCCATGATTTATTCCGATGAAGGACTTTGGCTAAAAACGTCAGTATTTCGTTCTCTAGAATCTCATCGTAACACACTGCCTACACAGTGCCTACACACTGCCTACGTCGGTCTGCCATATAAGTTCTACTGGCTCAATGGTTAGTGTCTCTCACTAGTATTTGAAAGGTTGCAGGTAGGATGAATGTTACAATACCTGATGTTTTTTCGCAATGGCGTGAGTACCATCCGCTGACCAAGTCGACGACGCATGAGGTGGTTCTGTAACATATACTAACACTTAGATAATGTTGCCTTGGTGATGTCTGCATTATTGTAGACACAGCCTATGGCTCTCAAGATTATGTATTTTACTTTGGTTAACGACAGACGATTTTAGTTGTCCCACTGACCTATATATAACTGGACTGCGTGTGTCCTATATAGCATCATTACGAGAGTACCCCCCCCCCGGGGTCCTATATCAATGACTGGCAATGGGTGACCAATCCAAAATGGGGGTCCTTTCTCTCATCGTAGTAACCGCTGACCCTTTTTTCATAAATTAATTTTTAACTGAACTGATCGGTCTGCGGGCGCGGCTGAGCCCACAGTCAAGTAAACATAGTGGGGTAGAATATGGTCGGCGGTTGTTACCATGAGAAAAGAAACTCCTATTTCCGCCATCTTTGTTTGGTCATTTTTTTAACAGGCCCCGCAATCCAGTTATATGCAGGTCAGCGGTACTTACCTGGTTGATGTTGTCCACCAGTTCCTGACGGGGGAGGAGGTGGGTAGGAGTTAGGAGCTCCGGGGGTCGCGGTCGTGCCATACCCCGCCATGGGTGGTGGTGCACTGGTGGCGTTAGTGAACTGGGACGAGCCCGGAGGAGGTGGGGCGTTGGTAAAATGACCGTGTGGAGGAGGGGCTACTGGATTGCTCATCCCCGTGGAAACGTGCGACGGAGGTGGTTGTATATTTGGTGTGTTTCCTGAAAAAGAAAATTGTATTAGCCATTTCAGAATTGCGCTAGAGACCTGGGGATAGCGAGGTTGACAATGCATCATGGGGCTGTTTTGGAGGACGTAAACAAAAGACCCGCCCCAAAAAAAGACCGCTGACAAACGTTTGCGCATGGGTGAATTTGCTAGAGTACACATTGCGAGAGAAGTGGGAACTAGCCGTGGCGACAGCAACCAGACAGCGAAGACTAAGTAAGACTCGACTATTCATTTGTGTTTTAAAAAAAGGGTAAAGAAAATTACGAAGGGGTAATTTCAGAATATGTTACAATATTGACAAAGAAGCCATGCACAAATTACCTACCTTATCTTTTTGGTAGTATGCTTATAATTTTAACTTTTGTGTGGGACTCTTGGACCAGTCCAAATATTTCAGTGTTTTCCCGCTCTTTTTTCGAGATACGAGCTCGGATGTCGCGCAGGCGAAAAACGTTTGGCAGCGGTGTTCCCCCCAAAAACAGTTCCATGATGCATTGTAAACCTAGCTATCCCCAGCTTTCTAGCGCAATTCTGAAATGGCTAATGAGCACGCAGATCAACGTGGCTGTGTTGAGGCATATCAAAGGCGCTCCAGGCAGCCGCCATACGAGACAGTTCACACCACGGATCACAGAAGATGTTGGTGTTGATTTTACGGAAGGAGGAAAACCGGAGAACCGGCGAAAAACCCTCGAAGCACAGGAGAGATCAACTACAACCACAGGGAGCCCATCTTGGCAGCGCGTGGGCACCCTGTGGCGGACTCGAAAAGACGCGCGGGGGACTGTGGCAGGGGATTTAAAAAAACGAAAAACGGTTAACCGGAAGCGGGAAAAAAGGCGGAAAAAAGGGGGAAACGGGGGAAGGCGGGGGGGGGGGGGGGGGGGGGGGGGGGGGAGAAGAAAAAATATAAGGGATGAAACACCAAACGTTCAACGTGGAATGTGTTCCGCAAGTAGCCAGGACATCTCGTATCGTTGGGAGCCACCGTTAGAATAATGAAACCGACTGAAACTCAGAGTCAGATGAATGTGCAATAAATCAATAATCCTGAGACTTCCCACTTTATCCGAAAAGCTTATCGTAAGATTTCGTAGCTATCCGAAGTGTCAACGATGATGTAGTGTCCTAGCTACTTGCGGAACACATCTCCCGAAAATACGGTATGTAATTTAGCTGCAAAATCACGGCTAAAAGTTGAGATTTTGCATCATTTTGATTTATATTTTGATAAATGAATCATTATCACAACTACTTCGCTCAATTGTCTTACAATTTTAATACCTATAGGCGCTTAAAACGATGTTCAAAACAAGGAAGAATTCGTGTTTCATCCCTTTATTATTTTCCTAAACACACCACGATCGAGTGTGCCACAGTCCCCCGCGCGTCTTTCGAATCCGCCACAGGTGCCCACGCGCTGCCAAGATGGGCTCCCTGTGCTACAACTCAACTCACATGAGTTCCAAGCTCGACAACGGGGTCACTCCCAAGCGGTCACCCATCCAAGTACTAACCCCGTCCAACCGGGCTTAACTTTTGGTGAGAGGCAGTGTTGTAACAGCACACGCGATCCTGCTCTCCCATTTATTCAATACTTTTTTCTTACAATGTACAATATGAGTCTTTCAAGAGCTCTTACCTCCATAAGGTTGAGATTGGTAGACACCTATGGTGGGTGTGACTTGAGGAGGTTGTGCTTGTCCTTGATAATAGGATGGTTGGTTGAACTGAGGTTGTCCAGTTGGTACCATGGATGGTGCCATGGATGGTGCCATGGATGGTGCCATGGATGGTACCTTCGCTTGGTAGTTGCTGGGGTTGTAAAAGCCACCAGGCTGCGTTACTTGTGATTGGCCAGGCTGTTGTAGGTGAAGATGGTCGTAGTAAAAATGTTTGTCATACATTTGTTCCGTAAGCCTTTTTCCAGAAGTAATGCTATCGTTTCCTGTTTTTCCCCTTTTTTTCCTTTCTTCCCTCGTTCTTCCCTTCTTCGTTCGTTCGTGTGTTCGTGCGTTCGTGCGTTCTCTCTCTCTCCTCTCCTCTCCTCTCCTCTCCTCTCCTCTCCTCTCCTCTCCTCTCCTCTCCTCTCCTTCCTTCCTTCCTCCCTTCCTCCCTCCCTCCCTCCCCCCCTCCCCCCCTCCCCCCCCCCCCTCCCTCCCTCCCGCCCGCCCGCCCGCCCGCCCTCCCTCCCTCCCTCCCTCCCTCCCTCCCTCCCTCCCTCCTCTCCCTCCCTCCCTCCCTCCCTCCCTCCCTCCCTCCCTCCCTCCCTCCCTCCCTCCCTCCCTCCCTCCCTCCCTCCCTCCCTCCCTCCCTCCCTCCCTCCCTCCCTCCCTCCCTCCCTCCCTTATTTCCTTCCTTCTTTATTTCCTTCCTTCCTCCCTCCCTCCCTCTCTCCCTTTCTTTCTTTCTTTCCTCCCTCCCTTCATTTCCCCTATTCTTTCCCTCCCTTTCTCGCATTTCTTTATCTTCCCTTCTCTTCCTTTCCTTTCCTTCCTTCCCATTTTTTCCTTTTCCTTTCCCCTTCTATTCCCTCTCTTTTCATCCCTCCTTTCCCTTGTCAGTTCTTTCACTCCCTCTCTTCTCTTTCCTTCCTTCTCCTCTCATTCCCTTTTCATTTCTTTCTATTCCTTCCTTCTCCGTCTCTTCCTTTATATCCATTCCCTCCTATCTCACCCTTCCGTCTCCTTTTCCCTTCTCGCTTCCTCTCTCTTTCCTTTCCTTCCCTTCCCTCGCCTGGTCTTTCCTTCCAACATAACGTCTGACTTACAACGTTAATAGTTCGCCCGCAAGCAGAATGCCAGCTACGCAAGCTACAACGTTAAAGAATACATCGACTTACCTGGCTTGTCACTTGGTTCTGCGAAGGTACAAAATTTGGTTGCTGATGAGGATCCGGCTAT
Organism: Paragorgia papillata; assembly: GCA_035771165.1. Classification (NCBI taxonomy): domain Eukaryota; kingdom Metazoa; phylum Cnidaria; class Anthozoa; order Scleralcyonacea; family Coralliidae; genus Paragorgia; species Paragorgia papillata. The sequence continues at coordinate 211,585 of JAWNZC010000133.1, forward strand.
ACAAATTAACGGAGCAAAGAATTAAATTTCTACGCTAGTATGTTCACACGCAAAGAGAAACTGCTGAACTTACTTTAGGTTGAACAGCAGGCTCACCCTTCACGTCAACTCTTGTGAACGGGAAGGTTGGAGGGGTTATGGAAGACGTGACGTGGCTAGGATACTGAGCATAATAAAGACGATCTCGCAGAACAGCGACAGACTTCTGAAATGAGAAATCAGAAATCTAATTACACCACACTACACTACACCACATCACTCCACACCACACCACACCACTCCACACATCACCATACTACATCACTCCACACTACACCACACACCACACCACACAACATATCACCACACCTCACTACACCACACCACCTCACCTCACCTCACCACACCACCTCACCACCTCACCACACCACCTCACCACCTCACCATACCTCACCTCACCATACCTCACCTCACCACCTCACCTCACCACACCACACGACGCTACACTACACCACACCACAGTCCACACCACACATCACCATACTACATTACACCACACTACACCACCTCACCTCACCTCACCTCACCACACCACCTCACCACACCACATCACCACATCACCTCACCACACCACCTCACCTCAGCTCACCACCTCACCACACCACCTAACCTCACCTCACCTGACCACACCACCTCACCACCACCTCGCCACACCACCTCACCACATCACATCACACTACACAACACTTGAGACATCACTCCACCAGACATCACAATACACCACAACTACATCACCCTACCCCACCTCACCCACCCCACCAAAAACGTATCGACCATAATGATATATATATGGCATAACAATACATTGTACGACATGAAACTAGATTGGCATACCTGATCGTTTGCCGACATCAAATACTCCATTGCAATCTCCACGCTTCCTTGTGATGCCAAGATACCAGCATACTTACTGAATAAACAACAATAAACATAGTATTTTCACAAATTAGCGAATACAATCAATTTTTATCATGCAATCATTCAAGAAATTAATGGGCCTATGACACGAAAATTAAGTTTGAAAGACCATGGCCACTTAAAATGACAAAGTAACATCTTTTGCAGTTTTTCGTTTCCTTGCTTCGTTGTTGAAATATTTCAGTTTGTTTGATATGCAAATTAAACATCTTGACGTCACATGTGCATAATGAGTTATCAGAGAAGGTTATATATCTTTGCTATTATCATACAAAATCACTTGAAAATCTACATGTTTAGTGTTATGGGCAGAACACACACACATGCTTCCTTCCAGTTAATTTGGTTTGATAATAGCAAAGATATATAATCTTCTCTGATAACTCATTATGCATATGTGACGTCAAGATATTTAATTTACATATCAAACAAACTGAAATATCTCAAGAACGAAGCAAGGAAACGAAAAACTGCAAAAGATGTTACTTTGTCATTTCAAGTGTTCTTTCAAATAAGACAAACTTAATTTTCGTTTCATAGACACCATAATAGACCTTATTAAAAAATGGCCGCCGAATTAGAATTCTTTTATGTGCATATAAATTAGCCCTTATGACCTCGTTTTAAAGTAAAAATTCTTTTGAATTTCACACATGAAAACGAGTTCATAAGGGCTAATTTATATGTATATAAAATAATTTTAATTCGGCGACCATTTTTGAATAAGGGGCCATTGAAACGGGAGAGAAAATAAGTGAACAAATTGATCATTTGTACGAGTGTGTTCGCGACTTAAATAGGACACGTCTTAACTAAGCCACAACTTATTTTTTTTAGAATACTGAAACCGACTGAAACTCAGAGTCAGATGAATGTGCAATAAATCAATAATCCTGAGACTTCCCGCTTTATCCGAAAAGCTTATCGTAGGATTTCGTAGCTATCCGAAGTGTCAACGATGATGTAGTGTCCTAGCTACTTGCGGAACACATCTCCCGAAAATACGATATTAATTTAGCTGCAAAATCACGGCTAAAAGGTGAGATTTTGTATCATTTTGATTTATATTTTGATAAATGAATCATTATCACAACTACTTCGCTCAATTTTCTTACAATTTGAATACCTACAGGCGCTTAAAAGATGTTCAAAACAAGGAAGAATTCGTGTTTCATCCCTTTATTATTTTCCTTAACACACCACGACCGAGTGTGCCACAGTCCCCCGCGCGTCTTTCGAGTCCGCCACAGGGTGCCCACGCGCTGCCAAGATGGGCTCCCTGTGCCCTAATGTCTTCTATTTCCTAATCATGATATAGAACTCACCATAGCATCTCTGACACGTGTGAGTTTGAGTCCTTTACAACTTGACGCCGTTCCTTCTCAACAGCTTTCTTTAAAATCATCACCTTCTCTATAAGGTTCTAGAAAATAACAAGCACTCATGGCATAAAGAAAACAGTAAACAGCAACGCATGATCACTATAATACTTTAAGATCTACGACGTCAACCTCAACGAGGACGTCCTCTAAACAAAATAATTATTTTTGCAAAACAAAGAGAATGAATAATTTTTGGCCCGAGAGAGTAATCTCAACACCGTCCTTGTTCTTTATACAACGCCACTTAGAGCATTTTCACGTCTTCAGGACGACGTCAACTCACCAAAAGATGAGAACTGTTGCTTGAGATTGACTTCAATACGGACACTACAATCATTTTAGCAATACTGGGGCGTTTTGGAAGTCATTAAACTAGCTTCAAATATCAAATATAATAGTTGACCGTGACTTCTTTAAATTGTAAAACTTGTCTTGCGTTTTAACCACCGTTGTCGTCCTACGGTACCATCTTAAAGTCCCTAGTATTAATGTGATGAGTTCTAACAGACGTTTGGTAAAGATTCGTCGAGTTCAAATACTCAGAAACGACTTCTAGAAGAGCTAAGGTTACAAATGTGTACAACCTGTAACCTTCTGATGACCAGTGAGATGCTCTAGCCATTGAGCTACTGAGACTCAGATGAAGAGCTAAGGTTACAAATGTGTACAACCTGTAACCTTCTGATGACCAGTGAGATGCTCTCAACCACTGAGCGACTGAGGCTCAGATGGAGAGCTAAGGATACAAATGTGTACAACCGTAACCTTCTGATGACCAGTGGGATATTCTAACCATTGAGCTACTGAGGCTCAGATGAAGAGCTAAGGTTACAAATGTGTACAACCTGTAACCTTCTGATGACCAGTGAGATGCTCTAACTATTGAGCTACTAAGACTCAGATGAAGAGCTAAGGTTACAAATGTGTACAACCTGTAACCTTCTGATGACCAGTGAGATGCTCTAACCATTGAGCTACTGAGACTCAGATGAAGAGCTAAGGTTACAAATGTGTACAACCTGTAACCTTCTGATGATCAGTGAGATGCTCTAACCATTGAGCTACTGAGACTCAGATGAAGAGCTAAGGTTGCAAATTCATAGTCATATGTGCTCCTAAGTGGTAGCGTTTGCATATGAGATGCAGTTAAACTGATGTTAAGAGTTGTATGTATACATGTAGTGCATGTGGTAGGTTTGTGAGCTTCGTGTAATGGAACAGACAGCCAATAGTATTAATACAGACCAATTTTTGTTAAGCTGTTCACTCATGCATTGATCACTAGAAGCATGATTAGACTGTTACTAAATCCTTCACTGTAGAATTCACAAACCTGGATTTCTAAGGGAGAAGGTTCTGAGGGCATTGTTTTAGACCTAGAACAAAAAACGACAGCAAAGTTTGCATTCAGAAATATTTACCTCCAGCAGGAAGTTTTGTCTGTCTGTCTGTCTGTCTGTCTGTCTGTCTGTCTGTCTGTCTGTCTGTCTGTCTGTCTGTCTGTCTGTCTGTCTGTTAATCTGTCTGTACATCTGTTTGTCTGTCTGTGCGTCTGTCTGTCTGTCTGTCTGTCTGTCTGTCTGTCTGTCTGTTAATCTGCCTGTACATATGTTTGTTTGTTTGTTTGTTTGTTTGTTTGTCTGTCTGTCTGTCTGTCTGTACATCTGTTTGTCTGTCTGTGCGTCTGTCTGTCTGTCTGTCTGTCTGTCTGTCTGTCTGTCTGTCTGTCTGTCTGTTAATCTGCCTGTACATCTGTTTGTTTGTTTGTTTGTTTGTTTGTTTGTTTGTTTGTTTGTTTGTTTGTTTGTTTGTCTGTCTGTTAATCTGTCTGTTAATCTGTCTGTACATCTGTCTGTACATCTGTCTGTAAATCTGTCTGTCTGTCTGTCTGTCTGTCCGTCCAGAGGGGTGAGTATACTGGGGCCAAGGCGACGGCCAGAAATCAAGCCACTTCACATCTGCAACAGTTCACTACAACCAACTCACCAACAAGAAACGAATTTCTCAACATTTCCCGCGCAGATGTAACACACCATGGCGTTGGCATAATGGTCGTCCTTTTGGGCCTCAAGCCGCTGACCTAGGAGATCGCAAAGCGGCGCAAACTCCTCTGGTTTGGCGTACGTGACCAATATGGCCAAAGCCTCGCGCCAGTTCTCCAGTTTGCAGCTCTTCACGACGTCAGGCCAGTCTCTGTTGACCACCACGGACATTAACTGAAGAAGTAAAATTAAGAAACTGGTTATTTCAATCATGTGGGACTGTGCACTCGGGTGGGGAATAAGGTTATACGTAATAGAACAGCGAATTAGTGGTATCACAACGTTTATTGTTTATTGCTGAGCTTTCAACCTGTTGACCATCACCTTCATCCTTCACCATTGCTCTCATCTTCACCCATCACCTTCACCATGACTATCACCCTCACCATAACCACCACCTCATCCTCACTATTACCATCACCATCACCCTCATTGTCACCATCACCCTCACTCTTAACCATAACCATCACCATCACCCTCACCATAACCATCACCCTCACCATAACCATCACCCTCACCATAACCATCAACCTCACTATAACTATCACCTTCATCATAACTATCACCCTCATCATAACTATCACCTTCATCATAACTATCACCCTCATCATAACTATCACCCTCACCATAACCCTCATCATAACCATCAACCTCACTATAACTATCACCTTCATCATAACTATCACCCTCACCATAACCATCACCCTCATCATAACCATCAACCTCACTATAACTATCACCTTCATCATAACTATCACCCTCATCATAACTATCACCCTCACCATAACCATCACCCTCATCATAACCATCAACCTCACTATAACTATCACCTTCATCATAACTATCACCCTCATCATAACTATCACCCTCATCATAACTATCACCCTCACCATAACTATCACCCTCATCATAACTATCACCCTAATACTCACCATCACTCTCTCATCCTCTCCCCTCACATTCATTATTACCATCACCATCACCACCAGCTTCACTATGACCCTCACCATCACGCTCATCCCTCAACCGTATCCTCACCCTCATCCTCACCCTCCTACACCTTCACCGTCACACTCATCCCTCAACCGCATCCTCACTATCACCCTCACCCTCCTGCACCTTCACCATCACGCTCATCCCTCAACCGCATCCTCACTATCATCCTCACCCTCCTGCACCTTCACCATCACACTCATCCCTCAACCGCATCCTCACTATTCATCCTCACCCTCCTGCACCTTCACCATCACACGCTCACGAGAACACCCTCAACCGCATCCTCACTATCACCCTCACCCTCCTGCTAGACCACTTCACCATCACACTCATCCCTCAACCGTATCGCTTCCTCTCCTCACCCTCCTACACCCTTACACCATCACGCACATCCCTCAACCGTACCTCACTATCACCCTCACACCCTCCTGTGCACCTTCACCATCACACTCATCCCTCAACCGTATATCCTCACCCTCCTACACCTTCACCATCACCGCACATCCCTCAACCGTATCCTCACTTATCACCCTCACACCCTCCTGCACCTTCACACCATCACACTCATCAGCCCTCAACCGTATCCTCATCACCTATCATCCTCACCCTCCTGCACCTTCACCATCACTCTCATACCCTCAACCGTATCCTCACCTTCATCCTCACCCTCCTGCACCTTCACCATAACACACTCATCCCTCAACCGTATCCTCACCCTCATCCTCACCCTCCTGCACCTTCACCATCACACTCATCCCTCAACCGTGATCCTCACCCTCATCCTCGACCCTCACATTCACCATTACCATACCCTCCTCTCCATCCTTACCCATCCACCATCATTCTCACCCCTCCAACTTCACCATCCCACCGATCGTAGACACTAAAAACAGCTTGATCAAGATCTCTATTAATATGATCCGCACATACCCTCTTCAGATTGCTCTTATTTTTCTGAAAATACATTTCTTGAGTTCTCGCCAACAAGTCTGGTCCACCAGCGATAGCCAAAAGAAACGCATCTGCCTAAATTTGAAAATTCACAAAAGAAAAACGAATTCACATATACAATGAATAAATTCGTCTTGGTTGTAAGCACTATCTATATATAACTGGACAGCGGGTCCCGTTCAAAAAGTAACCTAACAAAGATGGTGGAAATACGACCGCTGACCCTGTTCTACCCAATATGTTTACTTGAGTGTGGGCTCAGACGCGCCTGCAAGCCGATCAATTCAGTTATAAATTCATTATAAGAAAATGGTCAGCGGTTACTACTATGGGATTACTACTACGGGATTACTACCAGGCTCTTGGCCCAACAGTCTTCGTGGTTCAACAACTTAGAACCACAAGCTCATCAACAGTCTACCTACCATTCTGTCTCCTTGAATGCAAACATCCACAGCAGCTTCAAAATTTCCAGTTAGCAACGCTTGGCTGATTAAGCCATCACTTTCTAATGATAGGAAAATATCATGATTAAATCGCGTTTGTCAACCTCATCTTGACTACCCCCCACCACACTCCTTCTCACACTCAACTTAATATTCGGTTCACCATTACCATCACCCAAAATCACCCTCACATTTCACCCTACAACTTTCACTCTCACACTGTCACCCTCACTATTCACCCTCACTTTCACCCTCACTTTACACCCCTCACTTCACTCTCACTATCCAACCCTCACTTTCAACCCTCACTTTTCACGCCTCTTCACTTTCACTCTCACTTTTCACTCTCACTGCTTTTCAACCCTCACTTTCACCCAATCACTTTCACTCTCACTTTCACCCTCACTTTCATCACCCTCACTTTCACCCTCACTTTCACCCTCAACTTTCACAACTCACTTTCACCCTCACTTTCACTCTCACGTTCACTCAACTCACTTTCACTCCTCACTTCACCCTCACTTTTCACCCTCACTTTCACTCCTCCCACGTCACTCACTTCACTCTTTCACTCTCACCCTCTACTTTCACCCTCACTTTCACCCTCACTTTTTCCACCACACTTTTTCACACTCACTTTCACTCCTCACTTTCAACCCTCACTTATCACCCTCACTCTTTCACACTTTCACCCTCACTTTCACCCTCAACTTTCACCACTCACAATTTCAACCCTCACTTTCACCCTCACTTTCACTCTCACACTTTCACCCTCACTTTCACCTCACTTTCACACACCCTGCACTTGCTCACCCTCACTTGCACCATATCACTTTCACCCTCACTTTCACCCTCACTTTCACACTCACTTTCACACCCTCACTTTCACTCTCACTTTCACTCTCACTTTCACTCTCACTTTCACCCTCACTTTCACCCTCACTTTCACCCTCACTTTCACCCTCACTTTCACCCTCACTTTCACCCTCACTTTCACTCTCACTTTCACTCTCACTTTCACCCTCACTTTCACCCTCACTTTCACCCTCACTTTCACCCTCACTTTCACCCTCACTTTCACTCTCACTTTCACTCACCCAGCCTTTCGCTCACTTCTCACCCTCACTTATCACCCTCACTTTCACCCTCACTTTCACCCTCACTTTCACCCTCACTTTCACCCTCACTTTCACCCTCACTTTCACCCTCACTTTCACCCTCACTTTCACCATCACTTTCACCCTCACTTTCACCCTCACTTTCACCCTCACTTTCACTCTCACTTTCACCCTCACTTTCACTCTCACTTTCACCCTCACTTTCACCCTCACTTTCACCATCACTTTCACTCTCACTTTCACCCTCACTTTCACCCTCACTTTCACCCTCACTTTCACCCTCACTTTCAACCCTCCACTTTTCACCCTCACTTTCACTCTCACTCTCACCCTCACTTTCACCCTCACTTTCACCCTCACTTTCACCTCACTTTCACCCTCACTTTCACTCTCACTTTCACCCCTCAGACTTTCACCCTCAACTTTCACCCTCACTTTCACCCTCCACTTTCACCCTCACTTTCACTCTCACTTTCACCCTCACTTTCACCCTCACTCGAGACTTCACCCTCACTTTCACCCTCACTTTCACCCTCACTTTCACTCTCTCATCTTTCCACCCTCACTTTCACTCTCACTTTCACCCTCACTTTCACCCCACTTACCTTCACCATTCACACCTCACCCATGAACCATCCCACCTCATCCATCACCCTCACTTTCCTCACCAACTCTCACTTTCACCCTCAACCGCTTCACCATCACCTTTAACCAACTTTCATCACTTTCATTCTCACTTTTCATACTCACCATCGACAACACCATCCACTTTCACCTCACCTTCACATCACCATCACAACAAATCCTCACCATCAACCATTACCCTAACCTTCGAACCACCCAAGATCATCACCATCGACAACACCATCACCTTTCCTCATCATCACCATCACCATTACCCCTAACCTTCACCAAGATCATCCCCAACCAATCCACCATCATCCTCTTCATCATCACCATCACCATCATCACCTCATTCATCACCATCATCCATCAGCCGTACCCCTAACCTTCACAAAGATCATCACTCTCACCCTCATCATCATCATCACCATCGACAACACCATCACCCCTCACCTTCATCACCACCCCTCATCCCTTACCATCACCCTCATCCCTCACCATCACCCTCATCCCTCACCTTTATCACCAATCTACACTCAACCCTCCCCCTTCATCATCACTATTAGCTTCACCTTAATCTTCACCACCATCACCACCGTTCTCCTCACCTTCCATCTCACCCACACCTCCCACCCCACCCCACCCCCATCTAATTATCTATAAATACACTAACCGTCGTCAGTTGGAATAGTAAAAGGAGTTTTGGCGCAAACGTCATTGTCTTCGTTACCTAGCAATCCCACAAAGATAATGCCATTAATTAATCTTCTCATTCAAAATTCACACCGCAGATCTCTTGAGAACTTACAGAAGCCTATTTTACTGACTGTTTGGACGGCGGGTCACGCCCAAAAAGTGACCGAACAAAAATGGCGGAAATATCAAATATGAGTATTTTCTCTCATGGTAGAGACCGCTGACCGTATTCTACCCAATAGGCCACTTTGGAAATGAGGAGGGGACTGGGGTCAAGTGTTAAAAAGAAACAAAATAAAGAAATAAACTTAGCCAGTGGAAAGAGCAGCTCAAAATTAGTAGGTAAGCGAAGTTTGAATATGTTTCGATAAATAGGGTTTGAATAGCAAGCTTTCAAAAATCGCGAAAATAACTGTGAAATGTATTGTTATGGGGGACGCGTGCAGTATATATATCGCGGTGGCGGTTATATATATATATATATATATATATATATATATATATATATATATATATATACTATAAGTGGGCTTACCTCAAATGTTGATGGTCGCCCAGCGTGAAAACTAACAGTAGCGACCATCAACATTTGAGGTAAGCCCACTTATAGTATATTCGCTCTATCCTTACGGTATTGAGCACTTTTCGACATTTCGCGAACAACACTTTGTTTGTTTGTTTGTTTGTTTGTTTGTTTGTTTGTTTGTTTGTTTGTTTGTTTGTATATATATATATAATTATACTATAAGTGGGCTTACCTCAAATGTTGATTCAGCGTGAAACTGACAGTAGCGACCATCAACATTTGAGGTAAGCCTACTTATAGTATATTCGCTCTATCTTTACGGTATTGAGCACTTTTCGACATTTCGCGAACAACACTTTGTTTGTTTGAATATATATATATATATATAGGTCAGTGATAGCAACTAACAAGAAATGGAAGATTTTCGAGACTTACCAGGGGTCTCTAACGTTCCGCTTGAAATAGCATCGAAGACCGAACTTGCGTCCGCATTGTCTGACAGAAGAGTCTGTAAGGACACAGTGTTATACGAGTAAATTATACATGTAATATATATATCCATAAGAGCGGTCAAACCGTGTAAGTATTTACAAAGGCAAGCCGTTATAAAACCCATACAGTTCGGACGCAACTATTGTAAGGCAAATTTTAAGATCAAATTTCATTTTTACTATTTTCAATAGTACTTTTCTCTCCTAACAAACAGAAGGCTTACCCTTGAGTCTTCTGGAACAGAAGGGGTTAAAGCCCCACCGGAAAACACTCCGTCACTTTCCTTTCCAGATGTCGTCTAAATATTAAAAGTAAAGTGAAGTGAAGTGAAGTGAAGTGAAGTGGAGTGGAGTGGAGTGAAGTGAAGTGAAGTGCAGTGAAGAGAAGTGGAGTGAAGTGAAGTGAGGCGAAGTAAAGTAAAGTAAAGTAAAGTAAAGTAAAGTAAAGTGAAGTGAAGTGAAGTGAAGTGAAGTGAAGTGAAGTGAAGTGAAGTGAAGTGGAGTGAAGTGGAGTGAAGTGAAGTGGAGTGGAGTGGAGTGGAGTGGAGTGGAGTGAAGTGAAGTGAAGTGAAGTGAAGTGAAGTAAAGTGAAGTGAAGTGGAGTGAAGTGGAGTGAAGTGGAGTGAAGTGGAGTGAAGTGGAGTGAAGTGAAGTGGAGTGGAGTGAAGTGAGGTGAAGTAAAGTAAAGTAAAGTAAAGTAAAGTAGATTAAAGTAAAGTAAAGTAAAGTAAAGTAAAGTAAAGTAAAGTAAAGTAAAGTAAAGTAAAGTGAAGTGAAGTGAAGTGAAGTGAAGTGAAGTGAAGTGAAGTGAAGTGAAGTGAAGTGAAGTGAAGTGAAGTGAAGTGGAGTGAAGTGGAGTGAAGTGGAGTGAAGTGGAGTGAAGTGGAGTGAAGTGGAGTGAAGTGGAGTGAAGTGGAGTGAAGTGAAGTGAAGTGAAGTGAAGTGAAGTGAAGTGGAGTGAAGTGGAGTGAAGTGGAGTGAAGTGGAGTGAAGTGGAGTGAAGTGGAGTGGAGTGAAGTGAAGTGAGGTGAAGTAAAGTAAAGTAAAGTAAAGTAAAGTAAAGTAAAGTAAAGTAGATTAAAGTAAAGTAAAGTAAAGTAAAGTAAAGTAAAGTAAAGTAAAGTAAAGTAAAGTAAAGTAAAGTAAAGTAAAGTGAAGTGAAGTGAAGTGAAGTGAAGTGAAGTGAAGTGAAGTGAAGTGGAGTGAAGTGGAGTGAAGTGGAGTGAAGTGGAGTGAAGTGGAGTGAAGTGGAGTGAAGTGGAGTGAAGTGGAGTGAAGTGGAGTGAAGTGGAGTGAAGTGGAGTGAAGTGGAGTGAAGTGGAGTGAAGTGGAGTGAAGTCAGTGGAGAGGAGTGGAGTGAAGTGGAGTGAAGTGAAGTGGAGTGAAGTGGAGTGAAGTGAAGTCAGTGGAGTGAAGAGGAGTGGAGAGGAGTGGAGTGAAGTGGAGTGAAGTGGAGTGAAGTGGAGTGGAGTCAAGTAAAGTGAAGAAGTGAAGTGAAGTGAAGTGAAGTGAAGTGAAGTGGAGTGAAGTGGAGTGAAGTGGAGTGAAGTCAGTGGAGAGGGGTGGAGTGAAGTGGAGTGAAGTGAAGTGGAGTGAAGTGGAGTGAAGTCAGTGGAGTGGAGAGGAGTGGAGTGAAGTGGAGTGAAGTGGAGAGAAGTGGAGTGAAGTGGAGTGAAGTGGAGTGAAGTGGAGTGAGTGAAGTGGAGTGAGTGGAGTGGAGTCAAGTAAAGTGAAGAAGTGAAGTGAAGTGAAGTGAAGTGGAGTGAAGTGGAGTGAAGTGGAGTGAAGTGGAGTGAGTGGAGTGGAGTCAAGTAAAGTGAAGAAGTGAAGTGAAGTGAAGTGAAGTGAAGTGAAGTGAAGTGAAGTGAAGTGAAGTGGAGTGGAGTGGAGCGGAGCGAAGCGGAAGTGGAAGCGGAAGCGGAAGTGAAGTGAAGTGAAGTAGAGAGTTGTTGAAAATCTAGCAACATTAAATGCTTACCGGTAATGTTAACTGTCGGATTTTCATGGCCAGTTCCGCTGCATCAACACTCGCCTGATTTCCAGGACCCGCCTCGCCTATCTGAGCAGCCACCTTAACATAACATGACAACATAAGATAGCACACATGTAAGCCCAGCCCAGCCCAACCCAGCACAGCACAACACAACACAACACAACACAACACAACACAACACAACACAACACAACACAATACAACACAACACAACACAACACAACACAACACAACACAACACAACACAACACAACACAACACAACACAACACAACACAGCACAGGGCAGCAAAGGACAACACGTCGCAGCACAGTACAATACACCACAGCACAACACAACACAATAGCACAGCACACATGGTATGACATAGCATAACATAGTGTAGCGTAGCCGGTAGCATAGCATAGCATACAGGACATGCAGCATAGCATAGTGCTTATATTATTCAGTATTGCCTATTATATTTAAGTCAGAAAGGAACTTACTTTCTTTGCCAAACTGTTCGGATCGTAACCAAGCAACGTAAGAAACTGCTTTCGCGGCTCGCCTTCAAAATTAACCTAAAAAAAAATTGCCATTTGCGTACGTCACAAGGTATTGTTGCCGAAAGCCTAAATTTTGTTCAAAAAGGAACTAAAAATTTGATAGTTAATAGCGCGAAGACTAAAAGGTAGCTAGTTACCTTAAGAAAGTTCCACAGGGTCGAGTCTAGGTCAGCGGAAGAGCTTTCAATTTTAGTCCGACAAAACTCGCCGAAACTTCCCGAAGCAAGAGCACCTTCTAATAAATTAGACCTACTGACCAAATCAGCCTCTGTCACCAATTGACTGACGTTAATCTAACGGGAAATTTGAAAGAGGAAAAAGAGTTAGATAAAGCATAGGGCAAAGTTAAAACGATGGTAAACTGCCGGGATATTTAGCAACGAAATACAGACGTTCCGAAGGGAGCCCTTCGCCAGAGTAAAATGTCAGTTTATCGTAAAATGTCACATTTTACTCGGATGAAGGGCTCCGCTCGAAACGTCAGTATTGTAACTCCAGGGTTGCTGATCTGAATATTTCTAGAGCCACAGGGATAGCGGATGGTACAATAAATGATTTTCGAACTCAACAGATAAACAATAAACAAGACTTTAATTAACAAATAAACGATTAGCTTGGGTAAGCTGATGTAGGTTATACGAAGAAGTAGAGTCGGTTGCGAAATTTAGCCAATGGGAACCGTAGAACTGTAGCGCTGTTGAACTGCTGAATACTGTTGAATACTGTTGAATACTGTTGGATACTGTTGGTTCGAATTTGGTTTACACTTGTACTTGTAGCGATAGTAGATTGAGTAGATAGGTAGATTAGGTAGATTGAAATAAAGTCCCTTAACTTTGGTAGCGTCTGTACTGAAACACAGTCTTGACTATAATAATTCTGTCCTTAGATTGTTACCAATTAGAAATACCCTGAAGGCGTTTCCGTAGGAACAAAGAAGTACTAAATAATAAAGGTTCTATTATACTAACTAAATAATTATTAAAGTTTAGCCGTTTCAAACTAACATGTATTTCGTTACTAAAATCCTCGGAAGTTTACCACCTTTTCACTTTGCTCTGTCCAAAACACTGCTTGGGCAACACTCTGCTTTTTTACGCTCTTAGTTAAATGACCTCGGGGCTACACGCGTAAAAATCTCACAGGATGTGTTTGCAACCAGCTACACGCGTAAAAATCTCGCAAGTTGTTACAGCATTGTTGCCTGAACAATGCTGTAACAACTTGTTGACATATGTGAACAACATTGATAAATGAACAACATTGTTCATCATTGTTTCAACAAGTTGTTACAGCTTGATGAAACAACAACCGTTTTCACGCATGTTGTAACAACCGAAGAACGTGTTGATACATCAACCATGTTCACCATTGTTATAACATTGTTGTTCATCGTTGTTATTTCGTCATGCTGTTACAACATGTTGTATCATGTGCGAACAACGTTGTTGGCTATAAAAATGTGCTGTTGGAACAACTTGTTCATGACTGTTGATTTATCCGTGAACAAGTTGTTCGAACCGTAAGTGAACAACTTGTTGACAACTTGTTCACGGCGAGCAGCACAACGTTGTTCACGGATGGCAGCACAACAATGTTCACGCCTGTTGACAACCGTGAACAAGTTGTGCGTTTTTACGCGTGTAGTAGCAAGCCTGTTATAACAAGTTGTGATTTTATCAAGCTGATAATTGAGGCTAAATGTAATTTAGGCAAGGTAAAAAAGGAGACAATGCTAGTCAGCAGTCACTCATGTATAATATGTGGGGATTATCTCAGCGTTCATCAGAGTCTTGTCAGCGTGGTCTGAGCTTGACTGGTTTTGCGCGCGCTGTTCATTGAGTTGATACGTGGGGATTCTTGCTTTGCGCTGTGTTGACCCACCCACCCACTTCTGATGGAATGCAAGGTAAGTATATATATTTCCACTGCTTGACAGTGTGACTGGTGCCTGGAGGTGGGCTGTGGCGGGGTTGCCATGGTTACCTCTGATCAGGGGGTGGTACCCCCTGTGGCTTGGCACCTTTGCATTTTTACTTCCGCTACTATTCATACTTCCGCGGTGAGTTGTTAGCCGTGTGACTGAGTGAGTCCGTGAGACATCTTGTAAGTTCTTTGCTCCTTTCGCTTTTGGAGTTGGACAAAAAGTTGAACAGCTTTGCCTTTTGATCAAGAGGTGTTCTTGCACGTTGTTGGTAGATTTTGAAAGTGACTGACTGACTTTCAAGTTTAACAGTGATCAGATGTGGCTGACAACTCTCTTGATCGTAAATATGTTGACTTGTGTGAAGTATGCACCACATTCAGCCTTCGATTCAGGCTCCGCGCGCATGCGGCAAGTGACTCGCTAGCCTGGTACCCTGGTCCAATTTCAAAAGAAATATGGGCCAGGTAACCACTAATCTCATTCTCGCGTCATCAGGGCTAAATCCACTTATGACGATTGCAGTTTTACTCATAGCCACTAAAAACGCGCGAAATTTCAACCAATACGAAAGCGGAAGTCTTTAGTGGTTACCTGGCCCATATTCTTTGATTGGGCCAGGGGACCAGGCTAGTGACTCGCCAGTACGTATACGCAGCCCGAGTGAAAGCCTAACCCCGGCGTCTTGTCAACCTTGTAGGAACTTGTTGAGTGCAGAGCGGTAACAAGCTGTTGCAACAACTTGTCATAAGTCCGTTAGGGTCATCAACCTTGTTACAAGTTGTCAACAACCTGTTACAGACATGGCAACAAACTGGGAGCATGCAACAGCCTAGTAACAACTTGCTTGCACGTAGGGAACAACCCGAGCGTTTTTGCGCGTGTAATTGTCCTTAATTGCGAGCCGGTAGACGCGACCAACGTGGCGGAGTCCTATGCATATCAAAAGCGCTTAATTCAGTTTTTCTTACCAAAGACACTGGGGCTTCGGCTGTTTTTCCAAATGATATCAACTTGCCACCAAACTGAAAAAAATACCCATAAAATCGTCAAGTTCCCACAACAAGAGTTTCTTTGAAATAATTTAAAATGTTAGTGTGTTTACTGCCTAGCTTATACACTAACCTGACCCACTAGCGTGTTTACTGCCTAGCTTATACACTAACCTGACCCACTAGTGTGTTTACTGCCTAGCTTATACACTAACCTGATCCACTAGCGTGTTTATTGCCTAGCTTATACACTAACCTGACTGACTAGCGTGTTTACTGCCTAGCTTATACACTAACCTGATCCACTAGTGTGTTTACCGTCTAGCTTATACACTAACCTGACCCACTAGTGTGTTTACTGCTTAACTTATACACTAACAGAACATATTTCTCTTAATCAAAGCGTAGTTTTAATAAGCTTATCTACATACACCAAACGAAGCACCACAAGGTCTACGAAGCCATTTGGGTGGTTTCTTTAGAGTCGCCGCGGTCGGAGGGGCTGGTCCAGAGGTCTGGTGTTGAACTGATGCCGTAAATGAGTCACTGATATTAAAAGCATCGTTGACGGTCTGAAGGCATAGAAAAAACAAGAAAGAAAATATCATCATCATCGTCGTCATCACAATCACCATCATCATCACCACCACCATCACAACCATCATCATCATCACCACCACCATCAAAATCACCACCACCATCATCACCACCATCATCACCACCATCATCAAAATCACCATCACCACTATCACCACCACCATCATCACCACCATCACAACCCACTCAACATCACCTCCATCACCACCATCACAACCATCATCCATACCACCTACCATCATCACAACCATCATCACTATATCACCATCACCACCACCATCACAACCATCATACACCACCACCATCACAACCATCATAATTCACACCACAACCATCACAACCATCATCACTATCATCCCACCAACATCACCATCATCACCACCATCACAACCATCATCACTATAATCACCACCACCATCACAACCATCATCACCACCACCACCATAAACACCACAACCATCACAACCATCATCACTAGCAGCAGCATCATCACCACCACCACCATCATCACAACCATCACTATAATCACCACCACCATCACAACCATCATCAATATAATCATCACCACCATCACAACCATCATCACTATCATCACCAGCATCATCACAACCATCATCACCAGCAGCAGCATCATCACCACCACCATCGCAACCATCATCACTATCATCACCAGCATCATCACAACCATCATCACTATCATCACCACCACCATCACAACCATCATCACTATAATCACCACCACCATCACCACTATCATCACCACCACCACCACAACCATCATCACTATCATCACCACCACCATCACAACCATCACTATCATCACCAGATCACAGCATCACAGCATCACCCAGCATCACCACAACCATCATCACTATCATCACCACCACCATCATCACTATCATCACCACCACCATCATCACTATCATCACCACCACCATCACAACCATCACTATCATCACCAGAAGCAGCATCACCACCACCACAATCACCACCACCACCATCATCACTATCATCATCATCATCATCAGAATGATCATCACTATCATCACCAGCAGCATGAGCATCAGCATCACCATCACCACCACCACCACCACCACCACCACCATCACCATGACCACCATCCCTACCTTTTGATCAACACCACTATGATCAGCCACACCACCACCCATCAAGGAATAGACACTAATATGGCCATCAAAAGATGGAGTACAGATCATATTTGGATTACGAGGGCACCATTTTACATCAAAACTCCACTGCGCAGGACAAGGTAGCTCATAGACAACCTAGGAACGTAAAGAAATACAAAAATTGAACATTATCACCCGAGAGTGACGTTGAAGCCTGAGGGACCGTACGTAAAACTCGATGTTTCTCGAGGCAAAAGTCAACAAGCGTTTTGTTATATATCAAAGACTTTTAAAATACAAAATACCAAACTGACTCGAAAACTTGTAAAAGGCAAAAAGACTTACCAAAACACTCCGAAACTTGTAAAAGGCAAAAAGACTTACCAAAACACTTTGACTTTGTCTTCGTATTTCAATTCAACTGAACAAATACACCAGACTCAACAAGTACAAAGAACAGCTTTAAATTTATCCAGATTCTCTTCAGACCTTCCTTGAAGATATGTATAGATATTCTTTCCTTTGGAAAATGGACTATTTCGTACCAAACAAGCACGAAACAGCTCTTGTTTTCAAAATGTTCCGAAAAGTCCAAAGTTCTTGATCTGATGCAATAATCATTGTGTATTCACGTGAACAACGCATGATTAAAGCTGACGTCAGAGGGAAACATTGAGTTTGTTTGAACAACACGTGACCATGATTTGACCAATAGGATTTCATTATTGGCAATCGAAAGTCTTTGGTATATAACAAGGTAAAATATTAAAGCGAGGTCTTGCTGTATTGACCGAGCGACAGCGAGGTTAATACGCTCAAGACCGAGGTTATTAAGTAGTTTATTATATGGCACTTTTTATTTCAAAATCAATCTTGTATTTCTTGGTCTTCGCTTCCTTTAACTTCGTCAAAACACCGAACTAGCGTTATTTTCTTCTGTTTCTTTCTCGTCTGGATACTAGAATTTACTTTTATAATGTTCATCGTCGTCTATTTCATCTATTTTCGCCGTTTTTCGGCAATAAAAGTATCTTACTAGGATTTTTTGTTTGTTTCCAATCGTAGGGCATTAACAATTTTCATAATGCCCGTGGACATTACGGAGAAATCTCGCCCCGTCAGCAACCAATCACAGCGCGTGATTTTACCGGAAGTAATCCGTTCCATATAATAATAAATATTTACCTCTTACATTTTAACTCACTTTTACTCAGTACAAATATTCAAATGTTAACGTATACCTCTCCTCTAGGATCATTGCTGCTTGGGTTCCAACATAAAATTCGACTATCCTAAAAAAATAATTTTTTTTCTGATAAAGAATCCTCCTGATTTACATAAACTTTAGCTTTGATTTTCTCGCCTTAAAAATTACTACGCCAATGAACTTACCAAATGAGTCGTTTTTGAAGCTATTCCAACTAGTGAAATGCGAAATTTGACCAAAAAGCCTTGTTTTCACGCACAATTCGCCTAAAAACCCTCGTTTTTAAGCGAAATTCAACCAAAAAGCCTCGTTGTCGTACAAAATTTGCCCAAAGAGCCATGTTTTCGTGCTAAATTCGGCAAAAAGCCCCGTTTTCATGCAAAATCCATAACACTATCAGATGTCTTTAATAACTCACCTTGCCACAGCTCATGAGAAGTTCAGGATCTTGCGGACACCAAGCAATTGACAGCACACCTCTGAATTGAAAAACCCCCAAAGAGCTCAGTGATATGATAAGTTGTACGTATACTTGTAGTGCATGTGGTACGTTTGCGAGCTCGGTGTAATCCATTGAACTCTAAAAAGACCGGAACGATAACTCGGGGGGGGGGGGGGTTTGGGGGTTGAAGCCAGTGCCAGTCCCTTTGCAGGTAGCTCCCGTGCTTCAAGTTTCTTAATTTTCATCCTGCCATATATTTTGTTTGGGACGATAACAAATTACTCCAAAACAACAAATAGTTGAAATACATTGTGTGCGTATGTTTTTAGAAATAGCATTGCCTTCAATTTGATGTATAGTATAAGTTTCCTCGTTATGTTAAACTTTTTCAAATGTGGTATATGTTCGGCCATATTTCGTTGGGAAATAACACTAAGAAACTTGTTGTAGTTTTTCTGAGTTTTGAGCTGAAATACTTAACGCCGAACGTTGAGCTGTATATGAAACTGAAGCTATTGAAAAATGCTATTTGGTATAGAAACTTCAAGAGTTTAGCTAAAAGGGAAATAATTAAAAACTATAAAAACAACTGCCATTTTGTAACGTTCAGCAAACAAAATGGCAGTTGTTTTTCTATTTTTTAAATATTTCCCTTTTAGCTAAAGTCTTGAAGTTTCTATACCAAATAGCAATTTTCAATAGCTTTAACTTCATATACAGCCCAACGTTCAGCGTTAAGTATTTCAGCTAAAAACTCAGAAAAACTAACATTTAAAGATTTTTGGCTTCATCCAATCATAGGGCCTGTTTATGGAGTTAGCGTTCCAGTCTTCCTATAGAGTCCACTGGTGTAATGGAACAGACGCTTGGTGGACGTTGGTCAAGCTCAATTACTCAGAAAAGATTTCTGAGCCCCAGACAGAACCTGATTATCAAACAAACTGAAGTATCTCAACAACGAAGCAAGGACAAGATGTTACTTTGTCATTTTAAGTATTCTTTCAAATAATACAAACTTAAATATTGTTTCATAGCCACTTTAACTCATTCCTGTCCGAGGGCTTCCCCAGAGGTGAATAAAATCGTCTGGCGTTAGCCAGAATAAAATACTAAAGACCAATTCGGACAGGAAAGAATTAGGGGCTGTTTACATGGGAGGCGGGACGGGACGTTTGCCGGGACGGGACGTTTTTCATCCCGGGTTTACATGAGAATGTTTCTACCGGGACGATTTCACCCTGGGATACCCGGGACGTTCAACAAGCATCTCTAGTTCGTGTTGGACATGTTCGGTATTTCGCTTTTTTTAAGAAAACTAAGCTATCAGGTTGGATAAACTGTACGTATGTTGTAGCCAGATGAATTATCTTTCTTCCAGTATATTTGATAGCTTCTACAGTGGTTTATTTATCGAGAAAACATTCGGAGAAGACAGATTATAATACATACGAAAAAGAATTTCAAAATAGCGTCCGCTATTATAATTTGGACATGTTCGGTATTTCGCTTTTTTTAAGAAAACTAAGCTATTTGGTCGGATAAACTGTACGTATGTTGTAGCAAGGTGAATTATCTTTCTGCCAATATATTTTATAACTTCTACAGTGGATTATTTCTTGAGAAAACGTTCGGAGTAGACAGACTAGGCCAACGACCAGGCACTCCTCTTCTCTGTGGAAGCCATTTTTGTTTTTGCATAACATGACAAATGTTGCAAAGTCAGCATAATATCGTCCCGGCAAAGCGGGACGGAGTGTTTACATGAGAAAAATTGTCTTGGATTTGCCGGCATCCCGGTTGAGAAAACCGGATGAAAAACGTCCCAGCAAACATCTTTCCATATAAACGGAACGGGATAAATAAGAGAGATATACATGCATGGTGAGATCCCGGCAAACGTCCCGTCCCGCCTCCCATGTAAACAGCCCCTGAGAGAGATAGTTTATAACTCATTCCTGTCCGAGGGCTTCCCCAGAGGTGAATAAGATCGTCAGGCTCTTTCGGACAGGCAAGAGTCGATAAATGGAAAATAAAAATTTAAACCTTTGATGCTTTTCCAGAACTTTCATCGGTGATGTAGCATATCGTAGGTCCCACATCTGAAAAAGAAACAAAAAACATTTTGACAACTCTTTCCCAAGTATAAATAATGTTAAGAACCTTGGTCAGTTGGTCTGCCAGGTGCTTAGTAGCTTAATGCTTACTGTAGCTGACCTGAATTACTGGACATCTATCATCTTCTGATGCAAGAACCATCTGCGTTGCTACTTCAGGATGCCATTCAATGGCTTTACAACGAGCCTAGAAAAAGCAAGTATAAATCATCCAGGTTCTAATTCATTCCTTCCTTCCTTCCTTCCTTCCTTCCTTCCTTCCTTCCTTCCTTCCTTCCTTCCTTCCTTCCTTCCTTCCTTCCTTCCTTCCTTCCTTCCTTCCTTCCTTCCTTCCTTCCTCCCCCTCTCTCTCCCTCACTTGCTTCCTTTCTCCCTTCTTTCCTTCCTTCCTTCCTCCCTTCATCCTTCGCTTCCATCCAATCCATCAATCCTTCCCTCCTCCCTCCTTCCCCTACCTTCCTTCCTAAATATCACTTACAGTTCCCTGCAAAACCACACTGTACAGTTGGTATATATACACACACATACGCCTACCATAGATCCTTGGTCGCTGACTTTAATAATTGGCTCGTTTTTTCGTAGGTCCCATACAACACATCGGCCACATGGAGAAGTTGATGCAAGAATATGCTGAACTTGTCTATTCCAAGCTAAACAGCTGATATTATCAGGGGGGAGTGACTTAGCTCCTGGAGTCAGTGGATTAGTGGGGTTATTAAGATCCCACACATATATCTCCGAATCACTAGCCCCCGAAGCTAAGAGATTGGCTTGGAATGGATTTAGGTCCAATGCTTGCACAGCACCTAAAAAAAAACGACGCCTGGGTCATCGGAGGTGACTCGTCCGCAGACGCTCTATACCGCGCGAGCAAAGGTGGGAGTGGGCCGAGGAAGATCAGATCGCAGCCTGAATGTGGTGCATACTTCACGTCAGTCTATTTCGAAATCCACCAACAATGTGCAAGAACACCTTGATCAAAAGGCAAAGCTGTTCAACTTTTTGTTCAACTCCAATCTCGTTCCCAGAGCCCACGTTCTCCACCCGGGAAACGAGAGACTCTGGGATAATCCGTTTCAAATCGTTACGTTATTGGCTGAATAGTGAGCATGAGTTGGTCTGAAGTGACCGGAAGTAGAATTAATAAAACCAAAATAACAAAGATGTCGGACGACAAGACTCCAGTGAAGACGTCGCCGCGATCGATATCTTCGCCGTATGTGTGTAGATGCTGTAATTCGAGCTTCGCCAGCAACCCCATTGACTTGTTTGGGGAAAAGTCAAACAAGGAGAACATACTATCCACATTCCGCTCGGATATTTACGCATGCGTACCTCAACCGGAATAACAAGAATCCTGTGATTTGAAACGGATTATCCAAGAGTCTCTCGTTTCCTGGGTGGGGAACGAGATTGGGCCTAAATCAGGCAAAATCATGCCGTTTAGGCCTTGCGTTTACACGATACCGGCACAAAAATGACATGAAAACGGCACAAAATGAAGACGGGTTCCTTGACGGCATGAAATGAAAACGGAACACTAACCGGTATCGTGTAAACGCCCGTGCCGTAACAGTTTGATGACGGTAATCACGATATATCCGCCCACAGTATTCGGGTCAACAGTATTCACAAAGTCTTCTCAATTCTTATTGGAAGAGAATAGTCACATGCTAATCCGTCATTATATTATACCGCACCGTGTAAAACGCAAGACTTTTTGGCCTGTATTTAATACACACCGGCACCGGCATGATTTTGTTCCGGGTCTCGATCACACAGCAGACTTGTTACAAGACTGTTCCAACAAGCCGATATCAAGTTGTGTTCGCACTGCTTGTTCCCAGTTGTTGTGACAAGCCGATATCAAGTTGTGTTCGCACTGCTTGTTCCCAGTTGTTGTGACAAGCCGATAACAAGTTGTTGGCAGCCTGTTTGTGTTCTTTATCACTAATATAAAGTGACAAAAAAACTTCAGACTGTTCTCTATTATGAATTTCGTTTATATTATTGTGTTCACACTACATATATTTAACTTTTGGAGGGGGGTCCAAATCCGCCAACGGGGGTCCATATTTACTACACACGTAAAAACGCGCAAGCTGTTACAGACCTGCAAGCAAGTTGTTACAAGGCTGTTCAACAGGCTGTCACTGTCATGTGTTCGCACTGGCTGTCCCAGTCTGTTTAACAGGTTGTTGACAACTTGTGACAAGGCTGATGACTCCAACAGACTGATGACAAGTTGTTCCAACAACCTGTTACCGCTCTGCACTCAACAAGTTGTTAACAGGTTGATGCTAACAAGGTTGTAGCAGCTTCTTGAATGAACAGCATTGTTACAACTTGTTCCCAGCCTTGTTACAAGCCTGTTGCGAACACATCCTGTTGACAAGCTGTGAGATTTTTACGTGTGTAGTAGATTTTTACGTGTGTAGTCCGAATTTAGGGGGGATCCAAATTAACTGGGACACCCGTAACAAGCTACCATAGTAAACCCAAGTAATAATTCCCGAGATTTACCTGTGTGTTTATCGGTCTGTATAATAAGGGCATCATCTTTTTCATCATTAAGGATTTTTAACGGGTCCCATATCATTACACTGCCACTGTCTGTGCCCCCAACCAAGATTCCTGATGGCGTGTCTTCTTTCTCCATGCCAAAGGTACCCCAAACTAAT
Source organism: Paragorgia papillata (assembly GCA_035771165.1). NCBI lineage: Eukaryota > Metazoa > Cnidaria > Anthozoa > Scleralcyonacea > Coralliidae > Paragorgia > Paragorgia papillata. The sequence continues at coordinate 235,439 of JAWNZC010000133.1, forward strand.
TTATGAAATCTTTAAGAAAATAATATAAGTCAGTAAGACATTAACTCATTGTTGCCTAGGATATCTGAGTGTTATCTCTTCGGCAAGTAAAATCATCTGGTGTTAGCTAGACAGAGTAAAACAATAAAGGGACCATTTTTGGCCAGCTCAGGCAGGAATGGGTTAATCACTTGTTAACTCATTGGTTGCCTAAGATATCTGAGTGTTCTCTTTCCGGCAAGTAAAATCTTCTGGTGTTAGACAGAGTAAAAACAATAAAGGGACCATTTTTGACCGGCTGAGATAAGAATGGGTTAATCACTTGTTAACTCATTGCTGCCTAGGATGTCTGAGGGTTCTCTCTTTGATGAGTAAAATCATCTGGTGTTAGACAGAGTAAAACAATAAAGGGACCATTTTTGGCCAGCTCAGACAGGAATGGGTTAATCACTTGTTAACTCATTGCTGCCTAGGATGTCTGAGGGTTCTCCCTTTGATGAGTAAAATCATCTGGTGTTAGACAGAGTAAAACAATAAAGGGGTCGTTTTTGGCCAGCTCAGGCAGCAATGGGTTAATCACTTGTTAACTCATTGCTGCCTAGGATGTCTGAGGGTTCTCTCTTTGATGAGTAAAATCATCTGGTGTTAGACAGAGTAAAACAATAAAGGGACCATTTTTGACCGGCTGAGATAAGAATGGGTTAATCACTTGTTAACTCATTGCTGCCTAGGATGTCTGAGGGTTCTCTCTTTGATGAGTAAAATCATCTGGTGTTAGACAGAGTAAAACAATAAAGGGACCATTTTTGGCCAGCTCAGACAGGAAAGGGTTAATCACTTGTTAACTCATTGCTGTCTAGGATGTCTGAGGGTTCTCTCTTTGATGAGTAAAATCACCTGGTGTTAGACAGAGTAAAACAATAAAGGGGTCGTTTTTTGACCAGCTCAGGCAGGAATGGGTTAATCACTTGTTAACTGATTGCTGTCTATGAGTAAAATCATCTGGTGTTAGACAGAGTAAAACAATAAAGGAACCAAACATTGGCTGACATAAGTAAGAATGGGTTAATCACTTGTTAACTCATTGCTGCCTAGGATGTCTGAGGGTTCTCTCTTTGATGAGTAAAATCGTCTGGCGTTAGACAGAGTAAAACAACAAATGGGAACATTTTGGGGCAGTTTAAACGTGCATACATTCAATACATGTATGGTACAGTATATAGTATAAGTAGCTAATCCTTACCTATGTTCTGATGCGAGGGTACCTTTGACTGGCATTTCTCTGTCACCACTTGTCAGATCCAATGCAAAAATCTCCAAAGCTGCTGAAGTACTTCATGTAAAAGAAACCAGGTGAGAGTTTACAGGTGATGATGATGATGATGGTGATATTCATAATGATAATGATTGCGACAATAATGGTGATGGTAATGGTGATGATAATGGTAATAATAATGCTGATAATGATGGTGGTGATGGGAACATAATGATTGTGACAATAATGGTGATGGTAATGGTGATGGTAATGGTGATGATAATGGTAATAATAATGGTGATAATGATGGTGATGATGGTAATGAAGATGGTGATAATAGTGCTAATGGTGATAATAATGGTGATAATAATGGTGATAATAATGGTGATAATAATGGTGATAATAATGGCGATGATGGTAATGATGATGAAAATGGTGATGATGGTAATGGTGATGATGGTAATGGTGATAAAAATGGTGATGTAATAATGATAGTGATAATGGTGATAATGATGGTGATGATGATGGTGATGATGATAATGATGGTGATGATGGTGGTGATGATGATGACGGTGATGATGGTGGTGATGATGATGATAATAGTAATATTGATGATGGTAATAATGATGGTGATAATGATAATAATGGTGATGATGATAATGGTGATGATGATAATGGTGGCAATTATGGTGATAGTGATGATGGTATTAATGATGGTGATAATGATGATGATGATGATAGTAATGATGATGGTAATGATGATAGTAATGATGATGATGACAGTGATGATGGTGATAATAGTTATGGTGTCAGATGATTATAATACCCATAATAAATTGTCAAAACAATCATGCTTCAGTAACAGTAATAAGAGCTAGAATTACTATGGCAATCATGGTGTGTGCAAGTTACTTGTTAGAGTCGGTTCTTACCTAAACGTTGCATCTAGTTGTTGAGCTGCTGTTCCTGCAGCCAGATATATAGGATGATGTGACGCAGGGCTCCAAGCAATGTTGGCTGTTCTCTGAATTTCTTTAACTTTCATCTTGATATTGTTCTGCAAAGAATCCAATACAATACTCATCCCCATGCTCTATTAGATATACAAGCTCTCATCTTTGGCTCAATCTTGTACAGTATATCAAATGTAACACAGCTACTAACAATGTAAATAGTACATCAGGGTTCTGCCCACGGTGGGTGGTGCTGGGTGGCGGCACTCAGCACTGCTGCCCAGCACTCACGCCAAAACGGACCCTTCCACCCGGCACTCGAAATATGCAACAAGAAAACCCCATGTGTTGTATTTTTTATATATCGTTTAATTAATATAGTACATAATTTTGTATTTTTTTGTCCTTGGTGATTTTTTTTTTATTGAAACAATATTATTTGGTGAAATTCAGCACCACAACGCACACAATATTAGCTACCAGACTTGTAATTCCGTGAAATACAATATTCCTTCAAAGCCAGATTGGATTGTCTGGTACTTGGGTAAGGCACTGATCACTTCACACTTTGTTTATTAATGCCTGTAAGATGATACACCGGCGTTGGTAGTCATAGGATATATGCAGGAAACCTTGCCCTAGCTTTACATAGAGAATTCGTCATGCTGTATATTCCAGCATGCCCTAGCTAATAGTAATATTTAGTCTGACAAAATTGTGAGACACATTATGTAAAGGATTATGAATTTCACTTGCTCACATTTGGAAAATATCATTTTCAGATTACTAATTTTCACATATTCTTGGAATCTTGATTAATGGTTCAATCAGCCACCTGCAAACACTTTATTACGATTCCTCGACGCATTGCCCTAAAAATCGTTTTAAATGCCGAACTTTGGATAATGCGAAATTCTATATAAAGCTAGAGCCATTACCTTCAAGTATAACATCACATTTATGTGTTGTTCAAGGTTTAAAAACCAATATTTTAAGAATGCATCGAGGAATCGTGATAAAGCGTTTGCAAGTTGCTGATTGAAATCCACCAATCAAAATTGCAATGTTGCATATCAAAAAGAGCACCTTCTTCAATCCGGCACCATTTTGTTTGAGAGCACATGGTTGAGAAGCCTAGTCCCAGTACTAATACTCGGCCACAAGCCCCACAATATGGTGCAAGAATGGGCAAACATCAAAGCTTTATACGGTAGTGTTTTCCGTGATTCACTTCTGATTTTTACAGTGTTTTTGATACTATTAGATATTTATTGTAAGAAATTCAAGGCGCTCGATTTTCTGAGCTCATTGCCCGTTTTCAGGGGCATTTTACGAGCGTGAGCGCAATCACGCTCCTTTCCTGGAGAGCCCTGGGTTTGACTATAATAGCATCCAGACTCCATTAAAACACTATGACCTATTACCAAAAGCCTATTTGCATCTTGACAAATAAAACCATCGTGATTCTACAGGGGTATAAATATGGGACCTGTCTTCACAACGATCACCCCTGATGAAGACACTAGATCGGAGTGTCGAAACATCGGGTCATGAACAGTAACTTTTTAAGCATACATAACATTCAAAAAACTTTTAAGCCAGAGTAGCGTTAAACTATCCAAGATCACTTGATATCAACTGTTATTGAGGCATATTATAGCCATTATTTAATAGTTGAGTCAGTTTCCTTTGTTTTTTTGTAGGGATGTATCTATGATAAATACCTGGTAAGAGGTGTATACAGATACATCCCGTGAATTTGCAAATAAGCAATATCATTGCTCAATGCAATGGGATCTTGCCTAAACCATCTCGAGTAGAGTACACTGGTGGCACCCCCAATCGAGAAGTAGAGACAAGCGTTTGCCTATCTTGAAGTAGGTTACGCTGAACCCGCTTGTAGCAGCCCTATACGAGAGGCAAACTTTCATTCCGTAACTGGTCTGTTATCTCAAGAATTTATTACAGTTTGCCTAGAACATAAAATGTGGGACTAATACTAAATCAATGCGCATGTCTACACTGTTGTTGTTTATATAGACAACTATCTAATAATAGTTTATTGCGTGAATTTGCATTAGATCAATGGTAATCATTGAACCGGTCATATTAAATTGTTATTTAAAACAAAACAATCTGTCTTACTTTTGCATAAAAGATCGCGTCAAGCGCTTGTAATGATTTACACTGAAAGAGGTTTAGATATATAAATGGCGATTGCATTTCAAATAAAGATAGTTACCGTAAAAAATTGTCAGCCTTTATGCACCAATCATTTGTTTCCCCCACCCTTGGGGGACCGGGCAAACCCCCGGGCATTTGACATTGGTGATTTTTTTCAGTCAAATTCCCCACCCTCAGGCAGGAAAAACAAGTCAAATTCCCCACCCACATGTTTTCAAATTTTATCTACAGTAGGTTTCTACAGTTCACTGTTGGCATAAAAATATCTGGTTACACTTTTGAGTGTTGCTTTTTTGCACTTTAATAGTCACGTAGTTTTGTAGTTTAATAATTGCACAATACAAATTTCAATCCCTCAGTTTAATAAATCTACATCTGTCATCTGGTAGTAATTTGAATCCACCTAAATCTGAGCAATCATAAACCAAGTGAAGCCTAAACTGATAGAAAATATTTTAATGATGATTAATTTACGGTATTTTGTGTCTTTTAAAAAAATTCTACTCCTCAATGATCTATCAAACTGGAACATTTGCATATATGAATAAAATTAACGATCATAATATTTTGAATGTAAAATGTGCACATCTTTTAATATCTCTTTCTTTAATAGCCTAGTAAAAATACGTTTGAATATAAAAGTGTAATATAAATTGTACATGTGGTGACGTGTGAACGTAAAATGAGCGAAAGAGCCTGGACACGAGGCATGATCAAATCACCCCACCCCCAGGCTATTGATTCTTGTCAACATACTGTCCCCCGGGTCCTGATTTGTGGTAAACTCCCCCTGGGTTGCCCGGCCCCCTAGGGGTGGGGGAAACAAATGATAGGTGCATTACACACACGATGTATAGCCACATTTGGTAATTGATGTATTTAGAAAACCTCTTCAACTATTAAATAAGTAATACGGCCCCTCGGGGTATGTATCTAGTATCAGAGAGCTACACTAATACAATGTACCAATGATCCAAAGCTTGGCAATATACAAACACGAACAAACACAACATTAACACCTCATTTCAAATAACAAGAAACCTAACATGTTTCCCTTACCTTTTATACGTAGTCCAAAAGTCTTGGGCACAGGAAAACAGCGTAAATTATTTAAAACACACACACAAAGGAATAAAAGGATCCCTGTTCAGTCAAATCCGCCATGAATACTCGACCGCGTTTCCTGGGAGACTGGGGAAGAGTAAACGTGGCGAAAGTAAGTGTACGCATAAATTTTTATGCGTACACCGCTGACATGACTTGTGCTTTTTGAATTTTCGACTCAAAACGTCGGAAAAAACATAAATTAAAGGTTTTAAATTGAATTTTCAATTTAAATGAACAAAGAATGTTTTTCCTGGTGAAGTTAGGTACACGAAAAAGGTTATTTGCAAAAAAAGTGTAACCTCATTCATCTTTATTTTTTTAAATTAGGTTCTGGCCAAAAACAAAATGGCGGCTTTTTTGTTCTGAACAGTAATCGGGGAACATTGGGATAATGATGGATATGAGATTGTTATCCACCAAGATCCCCATGACTTTTGTTTTATTTTAAAATTAAAATATTTGATTGAAAACTGCTAAAAAAGTATAAATTATAAGCTTAATTAAATGTTCAATATAAATTAATAAAGAATGTTTTATCTAGTAAAGTTCACAACATTTTAGAAGAGAAGAGAAGAGAAGAGAAAAGAAGAGAAGGGAAGAGAAGGGAAGAGAAGAGAAGGGAAGGGAAGAGAAGGGAAAGGAATAAAATGGAAGGGAGAGGAGGGAAAAGAAAGGGAAAGGAAAGGGAAAGGAAGGGAAGGAAAGGAAAGGGAAGGGAAGGGAAGAGAAGGGAAGGAAGGAAAGGAAAGGGAAGGGAAGAGAAGGGAAGGAAAGGGAAGGGAAGAGAAGAGAAGGGAAGGAAAGGGAAGGGAAGAGAAGAGAAGGGAAGGAAAGGGAAGGGAAGAAAAGGGAAGGGAAGAGAAGGGAAGAAAAGGGAAGGGAAGTAAAGGGAAGGAAAGGGAAGGAAAGGAAATGGAAGGGAAGAAAAGGAAAGAAAGGGAAGGGAAGAGAAGAGAAGGGAAGGAAAGGGAAGGGAAGAAAAGGGAAAGGAAGGGAAGAGAAGGGAAAGGAAGAAAATGGAAGGGAGAGGAGGGAAAGGAAAGTTGATTGAAAACGGCTAAAAAAGTACAAATTATAAGCTTTAAATAAAATGTTCAATATAAATTAATGAAGAATGTTTTATCTAGTAAAGTTAGTTTACAATATGTTAGAAGAGAAGAGAAGAGAAGAGAAGGGATCAGAGGAAAGGGATGGGAAGAAAAGGGAAGGGAAGGGGAGGGAAGGGAAGGGAAGAGAAGGGAAGGGAAGGGAAGGGGAGGAAAGTGAAGGGAAGGAAAGGGAAGCAAAGGGGAGGGAAGAGAAGAGAAGGGAAGAGAAGGGAAGGCAAGGGAAGAAAGGGGAAGCTGAGCTAGGGAAGGAAAGGAAAGGGAAGGGAAGGGAAGGAAAGGGAAGGGGAGAGAAGGGGAGGGAGGGGAAGGGAAAGGAAGGGAAGGGGAGGGAAGGGAAGGGGAGGGAAGGGGGGAGGGAAGGGAAGGGAAAGGAAGGGAAGGGAAGAGAAGAGAAAGGGAATTCAGGTTATCCATTAGTATCCCAAATAGTTATCCATCATAGTCCCCTTTCGTCCTCGAGTCACTCGGTGTCCTAACCGAACCGAAATTTGCCGTGTAATGGCAAGTTTTGGAGGAGAAGGGGAAAAAGACAATGATAACGAAGATAACCCGTCCTCTTCAAGCGCTGAATCGGACAACATGTTAAAAACCGAAACCGAGAGCATCCTTCGACAGTTTGTCTACGACCGATTCGAAGAAGACACTGAGCTAGACGAAGGTGAAGTGCCGGTAAGCGAAACAGCAAGACCAGATGCACTGGAAGAACTACGCAGTATCCGGCAGGAAAACGCTCCGGACTCGACCGCTGTAAAGGTCAGTAAAAAACTTCGTGAAGTCGGCGACGAAATCAACTCGAGATACCACGACGAATTTCAAGATATGATTAGCCAATTGAACATCACTTCGTCAACAGCTTACACATCTTTCGCCAATGTTGCTCAAAGATTATTCAGGAATGGCATAACTTGGCACCGTATTGTAGCTTTGCTGTCTTTCGGCTACGAGATAGCTAAGTATGTATTAAGGAACGGATTTGGTGGGACTTACATGCGAAAAATCTATCAATTGGTTGTTGATTTTATGGTTAACGAAAGGATAGCAGCTTGGATTACACTGAATGGAGGATGGGTACGTATGTAAAGCAATATTTTTACCCCCAATATCCAACATAATGTGTGGTGATGGTGGTGGGTATTGACCACTGGTATTGACCCATTCTTGCCTGCACCTGCCAAAAAATGGCCCCTTTATTTTTTTATTATTCTAGGCAGCAATGAGTTAACCCCAGGGTGAATTTCAGAATTCTCTGCACCAAAGATTTTCAAACATTTATTATTTTTGCGCCAAAATACTAGAAAGCTTTCACCAAAAAAACCTACACCATAACTATGAGCTTGTCAATCTGCGCCAAAATTTTTGAGGTAAATGCTCTGCACCAAAGATCTTGGTCAACTACCCCCTCAAATTCAGTTTGGAGTTAACCCTTTCAAACTCCCACATCGACGAGTAAAATCATCTGGCGTTAGACAGAGTAAAATAGTAAAGCACAGAGTGAAATGCTAACAAGTAATTGACCAATTAACCATAAGGTTAAATATACTGCCAAAACAGAGAACGTAAGAGTCTAACATTTTGAGCAAAGGCCTTTCGTCAGAGGGTCTGAGGTGGCTAAAAACAGTTCCTTTCTTGTTTCACTCTGTCTAATGCTAGACAATTTTACTCATCAAAGGGAAAACCCTCAGACATCCTAGACAGGGATGAGTTAACAAGTGATTAACCCATTCCTGCCTGAGCTGGCTAAAAACAGTCCCTTTATTTTTTTACTCTGTCTAACACCAGATGATTTTACTCATCAAAGAGAGAACCCTCAGCCATCCTAGACAGCAATGAGTTAACAAGTGATTAACCCATTCCTGCCTGAGCTGGCCAAAAATGGTCCCTTTATTATTTTACTCTGTCTAACACCAGATGATTTTACTCATCAAAGAGAGAACCCTCAGACATCCTAGACAGCAATGAGTTAACCCTTACACTCCCAACTTTCTGGGAGCTCTCTCATCGACAAGTAAAATCATCTGGTGTTAGACAGAGTAAAATAGTAAAGCATGGAGTGAAAGGGTTAACAAGTAATTGACCCATTTGAAATATAGTAAGGTGAGATATACTGCCAAAACAGAGAACGTGGGAGTCTAACATTTTGAGCAAAGGCCTTTTGTCTGAGGTGGCTAAAAACGGTTCCTTTCTTGTTTTACTCTGTCTAATGCTAGACAATTTTACTCATCAAAGAGAGAACCCTCAGACATCCTAGGCAGCAATGAGTTTACAAGTGATTAACCCATTCCTGCCTGAGCTGGCCAAAAATGGCTCCTCTATTGTTTTACTCTGTCTAACACCAGACGATTTTACTCATAAGGGAGACCCTCAGACATCCTAGACAGCAATCCTATATATACAAAATATCTTAAAGACTTATTAACCAAGTGTGAGGTCTGTACATTGATTCAAGTGCAAGGGTTTGTATGTTCAAAAATTTGTGAACCCAAAGTGTTCACATAAGTATTGCCAAACTCACTCGAGTGTTTGCTGACGTTATATTAACACAGCTGGCTGTCCATTTTCTATTTCTTTTATGAAATAAGACTAAGAAATGTGCTGTGACTTCATGTAACCGTGTTTGCATACCCTGATATAAACACATCAGGGTTCTGCCCACGGTGGGCGGCACCAGGCGGTGGCACCCGGCACTCACGCCAAAACGGACCTTCCACCCGGCACTCGAAATATGCAATAAGAAAACCCCATGTGTTGTATTTTTATATATCTTTTAATTAATATACATCATTTTGTATTTTTTTGTCCTTGGTGAATTTTTTTTTATCGAAACAATATTATTTGGTGAAATTCAGCACCACAAACGCACACAATAAATATTAGCTACCAGACTTGTGATTCGTGAAATACGATATTCCTTCAAAACCAGATTGGATTGTCTGATACTTGGGTAAGACTCTAATCACTTCGCACTTTGTTTATTAATGCCTGTAACATGATACACCGGTGCCGGTAGTCCTAGAACATACGCAGGAAACATTGCCCTAGTAGCTTTACGTAGATAATTCGTCATGCTCTATATTCTAGCATGCCCTAGCTAATAGTAATATTTAGTCTGACAAAATTGTGAGACACATGATGAAAAGGATTATGAATTTCACTCACTCACATTTGGAAAATATCATTTTCAGATTACTAATTTTCACATATTCTCGAGGGAGGTGGTTGAGCCACCGGCACTCACATGCTTCTGGGCAGAACCCTGACACATTATGTAAACTACTGGGTCACTGATAATAATGTTGGCCCTCATTAACTAAAGTGTTTTATTATATAAAATAGAGTGTTTTATTGATTCTTCCACCACTAATAAAAGTGATAATCTCACATGTGCGATTATTTATGATAATTGCACATGTGATGATTATCGCTGAATCAGCATTATAGTTTAATGCAATTTTTGCAAGGCAATAGGACAATTTTTTTATATAATAAACAGAACAATACATGGATGCTTGGAAATATGAAATTTATTTCTCATGTTGACCAGGATATGTCACTCGTGAGATATCCTGGTCAACACTCGAAATAAATTTCATATTTCCACACATCCATGTATTATTCTCTATCTAATCCAATCCAATCTTTTTGTATTTTTTAGTTAGGGTTCCTGGCAGACTTCAGGCTAAATGAACCAAGTTGGTCAACTATTACTGCGGTGCTTGCAGTTGCTGTCATATGTGTAGTTTGGTCTCTAAGGTCTAGCGCAAAATGAACCTACAGGCTACAAATACAATTTGAACTAAATATACATCTACCACAATTCAAACAACTGTTTTAACATGTTTCCTTAACTAGTTAACTGGTTTTAATTTATCCTGATAACTAATTGTTGTAATAATGCTTCTTAGAGTTTCATACACATTTTTTATAATTTAAATTAAGAACAACACTTATATGTATATGATATTAACTAAATATGATTGATTATTCGAACTCACGGTTACCACTACTATACTGGTTGTTCCTTTGACAGATTAGTAAAATAGTCTGGTGTTAAACAGAGTAAAATAGTCTGGTGTTAGACAGAGTAAAATAGTCTGGTGTTAGACAGAGTAAAATAGTCTGGCGTTAGACACAGTAAAATAGTCTGGCGTTAGACACAGTAAAATAGTCTGGTGTTAGACAGAGTAAAATAGTCTGGTGTTAGACACAGTAAAATAGTCTGGTGTTAGACAGAGTAAAATAGTCTGGTGTTAGACAGAGTAAAATAGTCTGGTGTTAGACAGTAAAATAGTCTGGTGTTAGACACAGTAAAATAGTCTGGTGTTAGACACAGTAAAATAGTCTGGTGTTAGACACAGTAAAATAGTCTGGTGTTAGACACAGTAAAATAGTCTGGTGTTAGACACAGTAAAATAGTCTGGTGTTAGACAGAGTAAAATAGTCTGGTGTTAGACAGAGTAAAATAGTCTGGTGTTAGACAGAGTAAAATAGTCTGGTGTTAGACAGAGTAAAATAGTCTGGTGTTAAACAGTAAAATAGTCTGGTGTTAAACAGAGTAAAATAGTCTGATGTTAGACACAGTAAAATAGTCTGGTGTTAGACACAGTAAAATAGTCTTATGTTAGACACAGTAAAATAGTCTGGTGTTAGACACAGTAAAATAGTCTGGTGTTAGACACAGTAAAATAGTCTGGTGTTAGACACAGTAAAATAGTCTCGTGTTAGACAAAGTAAAATAGTCTGGTGTTAGACACAGTAAAATAGTCTGGTGTTAGACACAGTAAAATAGTCTAGTGTTAGACACAGTAAAATAGTCTGGCGTTAGACAGTAAAATAGTCTGGCGTTAGACAGTAAAATAGTCTGGTGTTAGACAGAGTAAAATAGTCTGGTGTTAGACACAGTAAAATAGTCTGGTGTTAGACAGAGTAAAATCTATTTAAACTTATTTCAACTAAAAAAGTTATTTCGGTACCAACAATGGATATAAACGCTCCTTTATAACAGATGTTGAAAAAATTTCACTACTGTTATAGAAAAACGATAACACTGTTAATTATATGTGGCTCTTGAGTCCTTATAATACATATTTATGTTTACAATTTGTGTCATAACATTTTTGAAATGCTTCACTTTGACCCTACTATAACAAACAATAATACTAAACACCATACAACTAGTTCAGTTATATGGCATGGTGGCACTTTTTTACGTTCATTTAATTTAATTAACTGTTTTGAACTTGATTAGTGTTTGGCTAATAATCCTATTTCCTATTAGTTGTTCAACATCAAATGAAGAACATGATTATTGTTCACAAAACTTGCGGAGGGATACATCCAACTCCAGAAAGGCTCCATTCGTTCCATCCATTGGGCACATCTAGTAAAACGATACTCACGCGATTCAAATTGTGAATTTACTTATAATAATAATAATATAAGCTTTGATATGTGCAGCACAAGAACAGGCACTAAGAACGAATTATATCAAGTTCAACATCGATAAATCTGTTGAATCACCATTATGTCGGCTTTGCGGGGGAAAGGGAATATAAGAGACGACATGACTGTGGCAAGGATCATACACTGGTCATTAAGCCCTAATCAAACGAGAACGCAAGTTGGCAGTCAGAATTTCTGTGGCGGTCGTCCGAACTCCCCAAATTAACAAAATAAAGGTTTCATGAGTGTTTTAAACAAGTTTTAACTTTGTCAAGGTACATAATATTTTCGGGAAACTATTCAGAGCAGCTGGCTGAGATAGCGTGACTGCCAATTTGCGATGACTTGCGCTCTCGTTTGATTAGGGCTTTATGCGGAAAATACGATCTGCCCCTTGGAGTAGTAGAATCAGATAAGGTAAAACTGCTCTGGGATTTTATGATTCAGTGTGACCATCATATAGAATGCAGAAGGCCAGGTATTGTAATAGTGGAGAAAGAAAAGCAGAAGTGTACAGTACAATTGATGTTGTAATTCCAGGAGACAACAGAATTGGTGCGAAAGAAACAGAAAAAATAGACAAGTATCAAGAACTAAAACGAGAGATTAAGAAATTGTGGTCAATGAAAAAGATAGAAGTAGTTCCAGTATAGTCAATCGAGATATGGTCTGGAAACTCAGCTAAAGTCTTTGGTCTATCTTTTTGTTCGCTTTTGTGCACGGTGCACGGTCACTGAACACATTGTATTTTAGTATAATGAACGAATTGTCCAATAGCAACGTTTCAGTTCAATCACTCAACCGTGCTATTTAAATATTAATAAACCTAAAACAAAGGATGTGCACGGTGTAAGGTACGGTTCAACATAAAATCCCAGCTCATTATAGGCGCTTTGAAGTTTGCCGAGTTTCCAGACCATATCTCGATTGACTATGGTTCCAGTTGTTGTTGGAGCTTTGGGCGCTGTTAGCAAAACGTTCGAACAATGGATCGAAAAAATTGGAATTACAGTAAAGGTTGAACAAGTCCAGAAAACTACGCTTCTTGGGTCAGCAAGGATACTCAGAAAAGCCGACTAGAAAGCTAGATATCCCAGTGTCACCTTTGTCTACTGGTTGTAGACAGCTGTGTTTACACGGCCAAAATTTAAGCACGCTTAAGTTAAGCGTGCTTAAAATGCGCCACCTTGGTGCGTTTACACGGTCATTTAATAATCCCTTACTAAAACACGTACACCATTATTCAACATGGTATTCAAACATATTTTTGGTTTTGGAAGCTTCGTATGGGTAGCGTGCGTCAAAGAACAACGGAAGACATCGGTATACACGAGAAAGAGCTCAAAGGAACAAAGAATAGCGAGATGGAAGCTTCTACAGCAAGGCAAAAAAATGCATTTTATCGTATTAATAACACCGTATTAATAGCAAGCGTTTACACGGCCAAGTTAAGCGCGATTAACCGATCGTGCTCACCACCTCCTTGAGGTGGCGCAAACTAATCGCGATTAATTTACGCCGATCTGTTTACACGGACATTTTAAACCCGCTTAAAGTCAGATGTGGCTCAGATCCCGCTTAAATTTTGGCCGTGTAAACTGGGCTTTATTAATGGAGTGCGAGGTCTGTACGGGAAAGTATTTGCCTGAGGTTTTCGTACAGACCGAGCGACGAAGGAGCGAGTTTGTGCGATAAAACAGAGGGCGAATACTTTCCCGTACAGACCGAGTAAACGAGGTTAATAAGGAATTTATTATATGGCTATTGGTTCATTTTATTTTTAAGTTTCGAGCGTTGTTTTCGTCTTCGGAGATGCTGTTTACCTTATATATACCTGTTAACTTTTTCGTGTCGCTTCTTGGCCTTCTTGTTTACACCAGTTCGGCTTTTATTTGTCGTGTTTTTAGATAAACAGCTTTAAATAAAACCAGCAGTAATGTTCCAACACATTTTATTGTTCAGAATATTTGAATAAAGATACCCAGTACTCTTTTATTTGTATTCAAATCAATTCAGACATTTTCGCGCCAAAACTTACAGGGCCGAGAAAAAAGCGTATTGCCTGTCGGTCAATATCGTAAAATCCCGACCTCTCAGGAACCAATCAGCGTGCGTCGTTTTGCGTACGGAACGGAAATCAAACCCAGCTATATAATAATAATCAGTATTTGGGGCATCCTATAAATCTCGATACAATTTTCCTACAATCATCTACGTCAATTACATCAACGAATTAAAATAAGACAAATAAAATTAAAATATAAATCTAAACTAATAATACATGTTAAAAAGATAAGTCTTGATAGCAGATTTAAAATAAACTAGGGAATCTAAACTTCTTATATCTTCAGGCAGAGAGTTCCACAATTTTGGTGCCGCAACAGAGAACGACATATCACCATAGGATTTCATATCAGACTTAGGAATTACTAGAAAGTTATTGTCTGAGGATTGTAGCCTACGATCGAGTCGGTATATACAGATTTATTAGTTCAATTATATAGGTGCATGGGAGCTTGACCACGAAGTAACTTAAAAGAAATCTCTACTTAATTATTAAATTAGTTAATTACTTTATTTAAAATAACTACTTAATAACCGAGAGTGAGGTCTTTACGGTAAAATATTAAACCGAGGTCTTGAATAATGAGTAATGATTTATTTAACGTCGCAAGCACAGGATGTGGTCGCCCAATCATCCGAGCCAGAGGCTCATGTTAAGTGCACGACATAAGCTAAGACCTAAGTGTTGATTTTACGGAGGGAGGAAAACCGCAGAAGCCTGCGAAAAACCCTCGAAGCACAGGAGAGATCAACTAAACTCTACTCACATGAAATTCAAGTTCGAGAATGGGGTCATTCCCAGACGGTCACCCATCCAAGTACTAACCTGTCTTGCTGTATTGACCGAGCGATAGCGAGGTTAATACGTTCAAGACCGAGGTTTAATATTTTACCGAAAAGACCGAACGGTCGAGGTTATTTATAAGTAGTTTATTATATGGCACTTTTTATTTCAAATCAATCTTGTATTTCTTGGTCTTTGCTTCCTTTAACTTCGTCAAAACACCGAACTAGCGTTATTTTCTGCTGTTTCTTTCTCGTTTGGATACTAGAATTTACTTTTATAATGTTCATCGTCGTTTATTTCATTTATTTTCGCCGTTTTTCGGCAATAAAGGTTTTTTATTATGATTTTTACCAAATTATTACGAAATTTAAACCAATACTCTCTTAGGTCTAAACGATGAGACGAACTAAATTTCTATTCGACCTTCTATGGGTCGACCTAAGTTAATTCGACATGCAGTTTGGTTAAAGCGACTTTTTGGCGAAGCGACTTTTTGCTTTTGTCGTGGCTGATTAGTTCCACCTCAGAGCTTACGAGACAAAAACGAATGTCGTTTCGCGCGACATTTTTTGCCAAGTCGGGAAATCCCATTGTCGAACCGAATTTGGTACTATTAACTATGCATGATGCTAATTATGCATGCTCTCATACTAAAATCCACATCAGTATCATAGTAAATTATTTAAATTATGAAAAGATTAAGGTTTGACCATAGTTAATAGAACGTATATACATGGTTTGGAAAGTCGTCAAAGTCATTCTTCTATGTACGTTTTTGTTCAAGTTCATGGAAATTTGTGCAACTTCACGGTATTGTATTTTCTGTATAATGAAGCAGTCATCAATTAGTGTGGTCCTTCATCGCCACGTGTTGTGGTGCTTCCTCGTCACGTGTTCATAGAATTTACTTCCATATAAGGAACTCCATTGTCTTTCAACATGACCATTCAAGTTGAAAGATAATAGAGCTTCCAAACCATATGTTCTATTAACTATGGTATGACCCAGAGACGATCTTCCAATGAAGTCGGATGTTCTGTCCGTTTGTGCCAGACGGTGGAACCATAGTCAATCGAGATATGGTCTGGAAACTCGGCAAACTTCAAAGCGCCTATAATGAGCTGTGATTTTATGTTGAACCGCACCTTACACCGTGCACATCCTTTGTTTTAGGTTGATTAATGATTTAAAGGAGCAGTGTCACCATTTGCGCATCTTTTTTGCGCACATAGAAATAACTTCGGAAAATGTTGGAAATAGCTCTAAATCGGACAAGAAACCAGAGAAATGAATCAAATGATATTTACCTTCTACGGTATTCCAATGAGAGCAGATGGGCTGCGAAGTCGCTATCGGCGCCTATCGCTACATGAACCATATCCAGCTACGATTTTAGCATCTTTCCATGACTCAAATATAGTCAGTGATAAGTAAATACGTTTGTGCTGACTATTCCAGGCTTTCTGTGAACTATTTGATCCCTCGTATTTTCTCTTTCGGCCTGAATTATCGCGTCTTCCACCATACGGCCGCCAAGTGCGGCCGCCATCTTGGATCAACAAACTTGAAAACCTACAGGCTGTAGTTTTTCAAGTTGGCGCGTGATTATTGCGTGGGCTTTGCGAGTGACACTGCTCCTTTAAATAGCACCGTTGAGTGATTGAACTGAAACGTTGCTATTGGATAATTCGTTCATTATACTAAAATACAATGTGTTCAGTGACCGTGCACCGTGCACAAAACTGCATAAAGGCGAACAAAAAGATAGACCAAAGACTTTAGCTGAGTTTCCAGACCATTATCTCGATTGACTATGGTAGAACGTCTCGGTCGATCCAAATAAAATCAGTCGAATTTTAATAAGGTTGGTTTCCATTCAAGAAAATCTTCCCCACGACCGGAACGGGCAGGGAAGTTTTCTTTGTTTTGTGAGTTCCCGGTCGGAACTAATGACTTTAACACAAAGGAAACTTTTCTGTCCGTTCCTATCCTGCGGAGAACTTTCCGTAGTCGTAGAATTTTGTTCGTCTCATATTAAGTATTTTGGTCGTCGTTGTAACCAAGGGACCAGTTTGAATCAAGTTTCTCAATTCCCTTTATTTCTAAATAGAGATGAATTACTCGGCTTATGTACCGTGTAAGAACTCACCAGCTGCGTCACAACTAGCGACACGTCACGATTCAATCAACTAGTAAGTGTTGAAGTCGCGTGTCAGCTGGTTTGCGCTTATATATACTTTCCTACGTTGACAGGTCGACAGGTTTAATGTTCAGTTTCGCTTTCAATGCCGACAGGTCGACAGGTTTAATATTTTTCGCTTTTCTTTGTCGACAGGTTTAATGTTTTGAGCTTTCTATGTCGACAGGTAGACAGGTTTAATGTTTTGAGCTTTCTATGTCGACAGGTAGACAGGTTTAATGTTTTGAGCTTTCTATGTCGACAGGTCGACAGGTTAATGTTTTTCGCTTTTCTTTGTCGACAGGTCGACAGGTTTAATGTTCAGTAAGCTCACCTTCGTTTTCGGTAGGCGTGCCCGTTTCCCAACCAGGCCAGTCAACAGCAGGCTGAACTAAAGCGAGAAGACGGCGCGAAACACGACCGAATAACGCCGATATACCATACAGTCCACGTCGTAGAACTTCTTGAGGTCTAAAGCAAAAATTAAACAATAACAGAGCATTAGTAATAAATGTAAATTAATTTATAAAAGACTAAATGATTCTACTCCATCATATATCGAACAGTTATTGACACGAAATTCTGACATTCCTTATGAAGGCTGGGTTTGGGTCATAGTCCACAGTCATAGCGACGGAACATAATCTTATATATTTTATTGGCCGTTCCCTAAATATTCTATTCCACCAGATTGTTGTGATATACGAAACTTCGATTGGTACGACATTTATAGTTCGAGTCGTCTAGCGTTACAATATTTCTGCTCTGGTTCTTGCTTCTATTACTTAGAACTAATTTGTTCTGAGTTACTGTTTATATATCCCACATTTCAGCGACGACATAATTTGCGCAGGCGATAAAACTGCGTTGGTCATGCATTCGCGTGCCAGACCCTTGTTAACCAAATACTTGTTACTGATAATATGTAAAGAAACTCGCGCTAGAGATTAAGTTGAACATATATGCATGGATCGAATGCGGACAACTGTACAGTGTGTGCATTCAATTATTTATAGTGAAAACCAGTTCTCTGTAACACCACTGCCAATTGATTTCTAAGTGATTATTGCTACAGTAATATAGTATAACATACTAAAATTTAGCAAATCCCATGACCAGACCGACGATAAAATTGCACAAAGATTGCACGCAAAACAACGTAATTCTTAGACCAACATTCTACCCTCTATAATTTTTCATGTCATAGACACTTTTTAAACTGTTGAAGATCCTATCAGCATAAATGCTGGTATTAACAGGAGAACAGTGCTTAATTATAGATAATAACTAATCATTAATACAAAGTGAACAAAATTAATAAAAATACAAGTTATAGGAAATTTATAAACTACAAATGTGAGTATTGTTGTCAGTTTCTAATAGGTGCATGAAAATACTACGTTTAAAACTAGAGATAGATGTAAGTTCTTTGAATTCCGAAGACAAAGAGTTCCAATCCTTTGCAGCTGCATATACTTGAACATGGATTGCCGTATTGCACTTTTTACATTTGGGAGATCTAATAACGTTTTTTCTCAGTGTCCGAATGTTCCCGAAAAGTGTCACGCGGACCTCCTGGATTCCTTCCTCAAGGATTAAAATGTGTCCTCCATGATTTCATCATATTTTACATTTTTATCGATTTACATTAAGAAACTGCAAATCTCTCGACTGCCGCAAATTTTTTTCGAAAATATTAAAAAGCGACCAAGATATAGCCAACAAGAAACTATTTCTATAAAGAAAGTGTTTCGTTCCCGTCAGCCTCTTATAAAAGGCTGTTGTTAAATGCCGATTGGGGGGAATGACGAATTTTAGCTTGGCCAATTTCAAGCCAGTGGTCTGACGCGGCAAAGCCTGATGGTGTAGGAATGAGAACAAGTGTAGGTTGCGTGCAGACGTTTTGGGCCAAAGCCAGCTACTTCCCAAGACAGTCTTTTCAGGCAGGCTGATAACAACAGGCTATAAAATCTGGTTTGCCGGCAGATTTGCCTGCAGAACCACCCCCATACCCCCAAATTCCAATTTTTCCAATCACTTTTTCTGGGGTTATTTCATTTAAAAAAATTAAGATAACCTACCCCCATGCAACCCCACTTTCCAATTTTCCAACTATGATCTATTTCAAAAACCAACCCATAACCCTAACCACTTTTTTCGGGGTCTAGATCTACTTCACAAAAAAATCACAAGATAACCTAACACTCCCCCCCCCCCCTTTCAACGTAGTCTAGTTTATATGTTATATGTATGTCTGGTATTTATGTTGTTTGAATAAAGGTTTACTATAACATCATCCAAAGATCTACCCTAAACTTAACCGTATTTATAAATAATATAAAAGAACGATGTGAGTTGGAGTTTCAATCAGATTTGACCTAACTATTTACCTGGGCAGCACGGGTGGCGTGTGCTGTTAGTGCGCTGCCTCTCACCCAGGCACGTAGCTACGGGGGGGCGAGGGGGGGCCACCGCCCCCCCCAAAATTCTTTCTTGCCCCCCCAACGAGAGACTGCATGACCAAAAAAATCCGCAGCGTGAGTGGATAAGTAATTGAAATGTGACGCTGTCGCGTACTTGCGTATAAACGTAAAGCCTGGTTTCCATATATTCGCTACGATCGCTCAAAAATGAACTTGGCGATCGTAGCGATCACTGGAAACCACTGACGCAACGATCACGATCGCCGAGATAGAAAATGTTCTATCTCAGCGATCGTGGCGATCGTTGCGTTTATATGGAAACGGTGATTTTGCAATCTCAGCGATCTTGGCGATCAGTATGCATCCCAGCGGACCATGGATCCCTAAGTCCCGCCTTAGCGATCATATGGAAACAGCGACATGATTGTTGATCGTTGCGATCGCCGAGCTAATTTTTGAGCGATCGTAGCGATTATATGGAAACCAGGCTTAAAAAGCGTCTAATGGCAACGTAAACCATGTCACAGACTTGGGGGGGGGGGGGGGTAGCGTCTAATGGCAACGTAAACCATGTCACAGACTTGGGGGGGGGGGGGGTAGCGTGATTGCATCAGTTGTCCTACATAACTCAACTTTTGTACCTTTTCACTTGCCCCCCCAAAATAAAACTTGCACTCCTAGATTTCTTAGTCTAGCTACGTGCCTGCAGTCTCACCAAAACGTTAAGCCCGGTTAGACGGGGTTAGTACTTGGATGGGTGACCGCTTGGGAATGACCCCGTTGTCGGGCTTGAACTCATGTGAGTAGAGTTGTAGTTGATCTCTCCTGTGCTTCGAAGGTTTTTCGCCGGGTTCTCCGGTTTTCCTCCCTCCATAAAATCAACACCTAGCATCTTAGCTGTGATCCGTGGTCTGAACTGTGTCGTTGGCGGCTGCTTGGAGCGCCTTTGATATGCCTCGACACGGCCACATTGATCTGCGTCCTTCGCAATTCAGCCACTGGCTGCAAGTAAGGATGATTAGCCCCCCAGTACTTTATCCATGTCCCTCGTCCTACACCCAAGTGATGGCATGGCATGTAAACGTGCATGATTGGATCCGAAAACCTGTTTTTACGACCTGTTTTTTTGTTTATAGAGGTCAGCAATGTTGCCTTCATGTGTGTTTATCATGTATTTATTATTGTATCATCGGTGCATGTGGTTCTGTTGAAACATGGCATTTTCCATCATGGGGATAGCGTGGTTTTACATTATTTTGACCTTGAGTTAATTCGAGATGGACCACTGTACTTCGTAAACGATTTACCTGTTCAAAGAAACCGCGAGTGTTGTATTTACGAGAGACGGCAACAATTTCACCAATGTACTGTACTTTGGTTATACTAGTATAGTTGTTACAGTCACAGTTGCTGATCACTATCCTCGAGCGGGGATTTTCCCCGCAAAATGACGAGCCGATTACATAAAATTATAGCTACAAGTATGCTTACAAAACTATAGTACAAACATTACCTCACCTCATTCTACGAGACTATTTTACACTTTCCTTGGCTTGGGCGAAATATAATGGACCCTTCCTCGGGAGCGCTTCTGTAACGATGTAACTTAATTGTGTGCTTTCTAGAACTTATATATGGATTAATTTTGCTGATATACCTACATTTCAATATGGCATAATCCTTAGCTCTTGTAATGATATCACTGTGAAATGGATGACCCACCCACTATAAATACCGTCGGTGTACATGACACCTTCCAAGAAAGCGCCGCGGCTGCCTTTAATAATTTGCCGGCGCATATTAGAAACTGTAGTGAATTTTATACTTTTAAACGTAAAGTATAAGGGCTCATTTAACTACCCTAGCTAGGGATCGCAATCAAAAATGACAATTTGCAGTAGGCCTTCACAAATAGGCTAGTTTGAAAGATCTCATGCATCATTTGAAACATTTTGGTATTTATTTCATCAAAATTGACCAAACTTGTCTGTAATGTGGCGCCAGGACCAACTGTTTTTCCTTTATGAAAACCACAGGCGTAACGGGTCCAAAAAATTTGCCCGAATAACCCGAATTTGGGTAATCGGATTAATTATTTATATTTCAAACATTGCAAAAAGGATAAGCATTGCAAACTATTGTTGACGTTGCTATTTATTTACAAATGTATTGAAAACGAAAGATATAAAACTTTGCATCTGTTATCTGTATATACAGTTGGCAAAAACTTAGAAACAATACATATCTCGTCCATGTCCTCCTTAGACTGCGTTTACACTAGAGTAAAGTTTGGCTCCTCCTGGACACGGCTGCGAGGGAGGCTAGTATGTCCTTCTAGGCTTCTACACGCGTAAAAACGCACAACTTGTTCACGGTTGTCAACAGGCGTGAACAATGTTGTGCTGCTCGCCGTGAACAAGTTGTCAACGAGTTGTTCACTTATGGTTCGAACAACTTGTTCACGGATAAATCAACAGTCATGAACAAGTTGTTCCAACAGCACATTTTTATAGCCAACAACGTTGTTCGCACATGATACAACATGTTGTAACAGCATGACGAAATAACAACGATGAACAATGTTACAACAATGGTGCATGAACATGATTGATGTATCAACACGTTCTTCGGTTGTTTCAATATGCGTGAACAACGGTTGTTGTTTCATCAAGCTGTAACAACTTGTTGAAACAATGATGAACAATGCTGTTCATTTATCAATGTTGTTCACATATGTCAACAAGTTGTTACAGCATTGTTCAGGCAACAATGCTGTAACAACTTGCGAGATTTTTAGGCGTGTACCGGCGAAGGTGTGAATTATCTCAATTATTCTCAATAGTTCTGTTAGCATAAGCTCGTTCAATGTTAATAAGAGCAATAGAATTTAAACGTTCTTGACCTATTGTTGAGCGGAGATAACATGAAGTAGCAGAAATCGATGCGAGGATAGTGGCTGTCTCGTATAATACAGGTAGCAATTCGTTTAGTCCATTCTGGAACATCCTATTAACTGCATCTACCCAGATCAGTGCATCTACCACAGTTTTCACTTGAGGGTTGGAGTCTTCAACGACATCGATGGAATTTTTATGCATATTCTTCATTTCTTCTCCATTTCTAGAAGGTCTCTGTCCATACCATAAAAAGACAGCTTAAGGAACAGACGTTTGACACCCACGGACGGCGTTTTAATTCAACAGCATCTTTCATTCAAAACAATGATAATAAGCAATTTATAATTCCAAAGCAAAGTGAACGCCGTCGTCGTTCTACATAAGACGTCATTGAGTGCATTTTCACGTTCTGGAGACGACGGGAACTTCTAGAACGTTGAAGCCTGTCATCGTTGTTTTACTACAATGAGACTGATATACATTTAACTCTTTCCTGTCCGAATTGGTCTTTAGTATTTTATTCTGGCTAACGCCAGACGATTTTATTCACCTCTGGGGAAGCCCTCGGACAGGAATGAGTTAAAGTGCTTATATCACTTGTGGGGTTTTAACGTCTTTAAATAGAGCGGAAAAAATCAGTTAATAAGTTATTTTGCCGTTTTTGATTTAGTAAAATAGTCCCTGACATATTGGCTTCTGAACATGCCAATTCTCAAAAATTCGTTCATTTTAACACCTTGGGGGCCTGGGACTCAGGAACGAGAATGTATTGATACGGTAGAATGTATTGATACGGTACGGTAGAATGTATTTATACAGTATAGTAGTTTTTCGGCGACGTCGTCACACGCGTAGGCGGCGGGATGGTTCAGTTCTTGGTGCTCTTGCTTCTTTGAACGTGAAGCGAGTTGCTTTGACATCTTCTTTTATCTTATCAGAGAAGATCTGGCTCAGATCTTCTGGGCTCTTTCCCATAACAGTTCGAAGTTATCTTCGTTGCGACAGTTGCTGAGGGCGGAAGGCATAACAGCCTCAATTATAATCTCAATTGAGGCTGTTATGCCTTCCGCATTAGGTATATTATGGGTCATGTGCCGCGGTTAATATATAGGTTATTGACCTTGCATATTAAATGACCTACTATATCGCTTTAAAACTACGTCAAGAATACTATTTTTGCGGTAAATAACGACAAA
Source organism: Paragorgia papillata (assembly GCA_035771165.1). Taxonomy (NCBI): domain Eukaryota; kingdom Metazoa; phylum Cnidaria; class Anthozoa; order Scleralcyonacea; family Coralliidae; genus Paragorgia; species Paragorgia papillata. The sequence continues at coordinate 259,011 of JAWNZC010000133.1, forward strand.
TATCGTCTGTATCATGACTAACTAAATCAGTTAATTACCTCAAAGTCGGTAATTAACTGATTTATAGTTTATTCAAGATACAGACTTAGTTACCTTCAACTTGTCCTTCAACTCTTATATTCTTAAGAAGATTATATATAATTGAGCTGTTAACGTTGTGCCTATTTTGAATCTTCTAGGATTATAATTGAGCTGTTGTGCCTATATTAAAACTTCTAGGATTATAATTGGGCTGTTATGCCTATATTGAATCTTCTAGAGTTATAATTGAGCTGTTATGCCTATATTAAAACTTCTAGAATTATAATTGGGCTGTTATGCCTATATTGAATCTTCTAGAGTTATAATTGAGCTGTTATGCATATATTAAAACTTCTAGGATTATAATTGGGCTGTTATGCCTATATTGAATCTTCTAGGATTATAATTGAGCTGTTGTGCCTATATTAAAACTTCTAGGATTATAATTGGGCTGTTATGCCTATATTGAATCTTCTAGGATTATAATTGAGCTGTTGTGCCTATATTAGTGTAAAGACTTTTTAGTGTCAAGTATGATGTTGTTAGGAAGTGTATTGTTCAGTGCGAATAGTCGTTTTAAGAAATCAGTCGAGTCTTTAACGTAGGACTTGATGTTTTTCATTAAAGGTTTTAGATAGAAATCAGTATATTCAGATAACCTAACGGTGGGACCTCCGCAGCCAGCACTCGGCTTTCCAGGCTCGTCAGGCTTATGTACTTTATGTAACAGATAAAGTGTCGGTGTTCGAGTAGGTTTATCCATTTAATAAATCAGATGAGGATCACACTGTTCTTGGCTTGAGTGTAACGAGAGTTGTCGTGCAGATCTGTGTGCAGATGGAACGCAGTAAAAGCCGTCACCAAGCAAATGGCCAAAATTGTCAAACCTCTTCTCATTTTAACGATGCGGACAACGATCCTGAGACATATATGCTGGCAGCACCGCCCTTTTGAATGCTATTTGTGATTTCGAATTCGTCTTTGGATTGCTCCTTCTGAAAGTGCTATTGTTAAAATACAAGCAGTCTTAGCAGATGTTTGCAAGGAAAACGTATGAACGTTGTAAAAACTTCCGCATTAGGTATATTATGGGTCGCAAAACTATTCAGCGAACTATTTAAGCAATCAAGAATAACAAAAATCGTACAAATAATAAGACATTCGATCTCTTAGCAAATTTATCAAATCAGTTAATGATCATCTTTAGTATTACTGTAAAGTAGCGTCTATACTGCAACATATTTGCTTTATACTAAATAAAGGCAAGAAGTGTTTATTTGTTTCTGGACTTTCCGAATCTAATTTAAAAAGTTTAGAAATATACAAAGTCAAAGTCTTCAGTGCTATCTATATAATTATGTTCGTCGATCGTGGTATTGTTGTTGATCGAATATTTGTATTAAAGTACAACCTCATGCAACGAGGACAGCAGATTCGAATATGCCGTTTGAATATCAAATCAACAGATACACCAATTAAATTTCCATTTCCACAAATCCCAAACGTGTGGACAAGAAACAAAAATGCGCTGTACAGGACGGCAAATAAAAATAATAAAAAATAAAAATGGGTCGTCCTTTAAATTCCCAAAGTACCATAACAAGCTTTATACCGACTCTGCGACAAAGTATTCTTATTTCTTTACGAAAATATTGTTTTAAATAATAAATGAAGACATAAAAACAGGGTTACAGAAGTCCAACAGGCTATAAATTGTGTTGACAACTATTCAAGTTTCAATATTGGTGGGTTGCAATCAATCCCCTGAGATTTAGAGGACCGTCATGTTGGTTGGTAGGTACCATAGCATCTAATATAATATTATTTTGTATCTATTAACTATGTTTGTACCTACCAACCAGTCTCGTTCCCAGAGCCCACGTTCCCCACCCGGGAAACGAGAGACTCTGGGATAATCTGTTTCAAATCACAGGATTCTTGTACGCATGCGTAAATATCCGAGCGGAATCTGGATAGTATGTTCTCCTTGTTTGACTTTTCCCCAAACAAGTCAATGGGGTTGCTGGCGAAGCTCGAATTACAGCATCTACACACATACGGCGAAGATATCGATCGCGGCAACGTCTTCACTGGAGTCTTGTCGTCCGACATCTTTGTTATTTTGGTTTTATTAATTCTACTTCCGGTCACTTCAGACCAACTCATGCTCACTATTCAGCCAATAACGTAACGATTTGAAACGGATTATCCCAGAGTCTCTCGTTTCCCGGGTGGGGAACGTGGGCTCTGGGACGAGATTGCCTACCAACCACATGGGGATGCCTGTGATAGTTTCTACAGTATATTTTGCCAGTAAACAATGGCTCCTTCTTCCAGTAGAAATATAATCACTTTCGTATAGACGTATACAATTATTACTCGGACTACCTGTGGTAGCCGAGTCTAGGTTTCAGTGGCGTTTCTGTTTTATTTTTCTGGTCGACAAATTGCAATTATTGCATCATCCCGATAGGCTTTGCGAAACCACGCGGACCGCTCATCTTCTCTGGTCGATATGGCTCGAGTGTTCGTTGCAGGGCGGAGCGAAGGCTCTAAATTTGGGGGGGGGGGGGGTGCATGACTACATTTTGCCGACAAGAGGGCGTGGTCTAGGTTGTGGTCTGAACGAGCTATATTTCCTTTTTGCTTTATTTACGACAATGCATTCCGAATGCTTTTGACAATTAATTTATTTTTCAAGTTGAAAGATATACAATGTATGATCACATCGTAAATAACTAGAGAACATACATGAAGTCATAAATCTATGTGTGTATTAACCAAGTGCAACTTAAACAATTAACCAAGTGCAGCTTAAAGGGTATTGGCAATAAAAATTAAATTTATCCCATTTGAAAGACCTCGTCAAATGGTATAAGAAGACGTTTTGTAATTTTTCTGTATCTTTCTTGTGTTTTGAAATATTTCAACCAAAGACAGCGTCCTGTCCACCATCTTGTTGTAATATTGGGTCTAATTAACTAGGAAATTGGTGATGTCACAAGCAGGGTAAACCTGATGAAACTACTCCGTGGGTGACCAAATTTCCACTGGAAGGCTTTTTAAATGTTGTGGGTCAATTTAAAATGGAAATAGCGCAACAAAATCGAGTTTCTAGCTCATAATGTCATAAGGTTGGCAAGATAAAAATTTCACTTTACCCTGGTTATAATGTCACATGCATATCGAAAATAATTCCAAGATGGCGGACAGCAGGCTGTCTTTGGTCGAAATATTTCCAAAACCAAAACAGATACGGAAAAATTGTAAAAGGTCTTCTTATATATACCATTTGACGAGTTCTTTCAAATGAGACAAACTTAATTTTTATTGCCAATACCCTTTAACTCATTCCTGTCCGAGGGCTTCCCCAGAGATGAATAAAATCGTCTGGCGTTAGCCAGAATAAAATACTAAAGGCCAATTCGGACAGGAAAGAGTTAAACAATTAACCTAGGATATGGCAATGCGCCTTTGTTTCAAAGCTGCCCAAGCCGTAGCCAGTTGGGCAACGCTGATATCATCTGTTATGTATTTTTCACAAGTAGTAGTTTCTCCAATCTTTGCTCATTCATCGTGGATCTCACTTAGGATCTGCATAATGTTTTCACAAGTTTTAGTTTGCTAAATGTTCTTTCATCTTTAGCCACCGTCACTGGTGCAGATAGAGCCAGGCGATAAGCTGTGTTAGCAATCGGAAACACTGCATGATTTTTGCTGCTCAGCTATTCTGGCCGCATCTGAAATATTTCTTCACATTCTCGCTGGTACTGGTCATGTGGCATCTGAATATCTCTATTTCGGACATGAGAGCATCGGGGTCTGATCTTTGGTTTTCAGGGAAGAATTCTGCTAGATCCTTGAACGTCTGCAGCACGTGAGCCGGCTATTTGCTTGTCAGGATGTAGGGCGTCAATCAGAGGTCTGGTGCTTTCCTTACAGTTGTTGTGGACGTCTGCAAATGTGTTGATTTGAGTGTCCAAAACGTTAGCGGCTTTGAATTATTTTCGATAAAAAGACTCCATGCTGAAAATCGCTGCCGTCTTTGGATTTTCATCGATTCTGCTGGGGGGCTTTCTGTAGCGATGGTGACGTTTAAAATCATCACTGACAGCATCAATGCCAAGCATTGAACTATAAGAAGACTGGAACGATAACTCAGGGGGGGGGGGGGGGGTTGAAGCCAGTGCCAGTCCCTTTGCAGGTAGCTCCCGTGCTTCAAGTTACTTAATTTTCATCCTGCCATATATTTTGTTTGAGACGATAACAAATTACTCCAAAACAACGGATTGAAATACATTGTTTTATACATATGTTTTTAGAAATAGCATTGGCTTCAATTTGATGTATAGCATAAGTTTCCTCGTTATTTTAAACTTTTTAAAATGTAGTAAATGTTCGACCATATTTCGCTGGGAAATAACACTAAGAAACTTGTTGTAGTTTTTCTGAGTTTTGAGCTGAAATACTTAACGCTGAACGTTGGGCTATATATGAAACTGAAGCTATTGAAAAATGCTACTTGGTATAGAAACTTCAAGATTTGGTTACAAAATGGCAGTTGTTTTTATATTTTTTAATTATTTCCCTTTTAGCTAAAGTCTTGACGTTTCTATACCAAATAGCATTTTTCAATAGCTTCAGTTTCATATACATCCCAACGTTCAGCGTTAAGTATTTCAGCTCAAAACTCAGAAAAACTAACATTCAAAGATTTTTGGCTTCATCCATTCATAGGGCCTGAATTATGGAGTTAGCGTTCCAGTTTACTTAGAGTTCAATGATGCCAAGGCGCTCGGCAAATGCTGCTGCCGCTTCAATCTCTGCATTCATAGCGTCGATGTCGTTGTTGATTATTTCCAGGTTCTTTACTGTAGATTCCAGGATGGTTATCGCGTCAATAATGTTGAGATTTTGGTTCTGGAGGAATCTCCGTCATCCTCTTCGTCTTGTACATGATAGACACAATGAAATCAAAACTTGGCGGAGGTTCTTGCCTTGGACTATCCAGAATTGCCTCGTAACTAACCCACACTGATTTTATAGACTGTCCACCGTGTTTTCGAGAGGTTGTGTAGATGTAACGGGTTGTCTATATCCATATTGCCAATGGACTCTTGAAGGGCCAATATTCCGTTTTGTACTGCTAGTAAAAAATACGTATAGTTCCACCAGAACATTGAAAAGCTCTTGCATGATTGGACTTGCTTTGCAACTGTGCTCAATAACTGTGTTAGAGCGATGCGCCAAGTCCATTTCATCACCACCATTTTGTTTTTAATATAATTTCTTGGTCAGCGGCATTTCTTTTACAAATAGAATACTTCAAGTAGCGCTAATGTGCCGGAAACTTACATTATATCATATTTTATAAATAACTCTTTTACGTCACCCCTCGGGCAACGGCACAGTCACTCTTTTCTACAGCAAATAGCAATGTTATACTTCTACGAAAATTGTACATTAATTCTTCCCAGTATAGGCAATATGCCGCAGTAAACCTTAACTGCCACATTTATATTTTTATAAATTTTTATTTCAGAAAAAGGGCACATTTTCCAATTTTGAAAAAAGTGGGGGGGGGGGGGAACCTGCCCCCAGTGCCCCCCCGGTTCCGCGGCCTCTGATTCACTTTGTAATTTTGACACTAAAAATATATGTGAAAGTTTCAGTAAGGTTTCACAACGTAAAGTCCAGTGCTGGAAAATGTCCGGCAGCACCGCTGCCAGGAAATTTTTTGTAAAAGTTGTTTGCAGGAAATTTTTTGTATCTTGCAGGAAAAATTTGTCAGTTTTTTTAATCCAAGTCAAAGTTTAAAGATAAATTTCCTATTCTTCAGAAAATCTAAAAGCGTCACGCACGGTCACACAATTTTGATGGGCATCACTTTTGATTGAATATCAAGTTTCATATTCGATGACTCATCTTTCTATATTCTTGCCAAACCCAGCGGTGATTTGTAAACAATTGAAAGTGTTTTGAAGGTTTATTACATGACCTTAACCTGTCTAAGTTTCGTATATCCTTGCGCAAATGACGCAACGATTTGTTCTAGACTAGAAAACAATGAAGTATTTATCATTTCAGTATAGTGTTGCTGTTGCAGGCTGCAGCTGTCATTGTGCATTTGCAAGAATGCAAGCTGCTTTTATCTTATTCAACTGTTTCAGCATTTCGATTTTTGACGCTAGTATCCAGTACTTGTATTACGTATAGTATTCAATTGAAAAAGTTTGCTATTTCAAAGTATGTATAGATACCACATTCAGATAAATGATGGTTTTGAGATACAAACTTGCAAGTCTGGTGGTATCACAACTTATAAAATTGAAAAATTCTATCAGGCAGGAAATCGTTAATTTAGTTTAGCAGGAAATATTTATTTTTGGATTTTGCTGCCAGGAAGAAAAATGCTTTATCTCGGACTGGTAAAGTCTTACGATGCAAGGTATATCATCTTTAAGTGTAGGGTTACTAACAGTTTTCACAACATAGTAGGTTTTACATTTTACAACTAAACTAACACGTTATTAAGCAAAAGATAACTATGTGTAGAAAATATATAACTTAGATCTGCAGTTCATATTTCTGTGCTGTAATTGATATGTTTTAATGCACATGCAATTTGCATGCATAAAGTTACTTACACGTGCGATTTACTGCACACATGCAGTTTCCCTTATGAATAGGCCTGTGTTTCTTGATCATTAAATTACAATGCAGTTTACATTGAAACAGTCATTGGTTTATGCGCGTGTCATCGGCTTCCCCCCCGAGGGTAGGGATCCCAGGCAAATGTGGGGACTTTGGTAAATTACTTTTGTAATGTTACAATATTCCCCCACCGTCCCCCTCTCACCATTAGTTCATTAATAATGGAGTGGTTGAGCTGGCAGCATTCACATTTCACAAAATGAGTCTTTGACCACGGGTGAGTGAGCAAAATTAATATTCATAAACACAGAAGCATTAAGTCGTATGCAAACACCTACTGACAATGACTAGTTAAATATGGCTATTGTTCATTAAATTGCTGCAACAGTGAAATACCGTTTAATATATATACAAGTCATTTAATAATAACTTTAATACCTTCGTAACATTTTATTTCAAAGCCGCTATTTTCAATTCACTTCCGGCACTTCGAAGCACGTGGTCATATCAGGAACATATCGGAACGTTATCACTAAAAACAGGAAATCCGGAATTGTACGAAACCTTCACGATCACTTTCGAGCATCCATGATGTTTAAAAAGAAAGTTTAGAGCAAATTGCTGTTAAATTAGTGAAGTTTTGCAAAATCAGACAAAAAAAACTTGTTCTGTGTACATATAAACATCTCTTGTAAACCCCCCCCACCCCCCCCCCCCCCCCCCCCCCCCCCCCCACCCCCCTACCCGACCCCCCCCCCCCCCTCATTTTCCCCTTGGTATTGGGGCAAATCTCCAAAGCTCCTATATTTGCCTTACACCACAGGCAAAAGTTTGATCTAAAGCCCCCACAAAGTCATTAAATTCCCTTAGGTACAGCCTGGGGTCCCCCCCCCTCGGGGAAGCCGATGAAATACGCATTAGGTTTACGAAGTCCCCCCCCCCCCACCAAGTAGAATTGTCTGACATTGTTTGGCCAAGAGTGGCTGGAAGAATTTGTATGTGACTGGACATATAATTATTTATAAGTTAAAGTGTAGTTAAATTATTTTTGAATCCCAATAATTATATATTCATGCAGACGACAAATAATAACGCCATGTGGCGTTAGCCAGAGAGGGTTAACATATTTGCTAAGTGCATAATAAAACTGAAATATACAGTAGAAAATATCACGAAGCAGAATTTACACTGAAATACAGTTGAAGATCAGAAGCACGCCGCACGGGCGATCTTGTTCTCGTTCAGTAGATTAAAACTCGCAATAAAGAGGCAACTTAATGTTCAAAATATTTACCGAGAAAAGCTGTAAAGCCTTGGCGACAAAACCAATTGATGCAAAAGCCGTGTAAAAAGCTAAATAACTTCAAATCATAAGGCATACTGATACTCTTATCGGCTGTCTTTAATAATTAATATAAATACTTGCGGACTCGGCTAGTCGATTGGAGAAGGCTCAGTTAAAATAGCTTTAAATGTTCTTAATCGGTTTCTAAGCAGTAAATTCTACGTCCCCTACCTTCTTCTTGAATGTCCCCGCCATAAAACTTTAATCTACGGACGAAGTTTCGAGATATGACCATTTTAGAGCAGATAACCCAAGGGAACGCGTTAGAATGTGATACGTCTTGTAAGGCCACTCCAAATGAGACTTTAGTTTCCCCATGGTTTCCCGTCCACCCCTTTCTGAGAATTGCACGCGGGCGCGCGGCTAGCCTGGCGGGGGTGGGGGCGAAAAAACGGTAATAATTCCATGGCCTAAATAACCCAGGTACTTCATGAAAGCCTGACCCCAACACACACCCTAATCCTAACCAATAAATTCGTGAATATAGGACATGGATTTATAACCGAAAAAACGACCGCAACGCCTGCAATGCAGGCTAGCGTGCGCCCATTACATATTATCCATTATTTTAGGCCCCGAAAACCTATCCGGTATAGTGTGAACAGACGGCATAATTATGTGCCGTTTCGTGCCGAATACGATATAACCCCGTGATCCAACCAATCACCACGCTCTATTCTATTAATATACTTCCGAAACGATTTCGATCTCCGTTCACACTGGAGCTGAAACGGTACAAAAAGCTATCCGATACAAGATGTACCTCTTTCGAGATCGGAGCGGCGCAACGGCGTGCCGGCACAAAAATTGTGCCGGAACAGGCGTTTTGTGTGTGAACAGAAGGCATGTTCGCCTAGTTTAGTACAGTCGAACCTCTATTAAGCGGCCACCCTCTATTAAGCGGCCACTTGTCAAAACCCCTAAAATATTCCCTGTAATTTACTATAGATTACCCCTCTATTAAACGGCCACCTCTATTAAGCGGCCACGGCCACCTACGAGCGGTCCCAATTGGTATTTCATACTGTTTTTTACCTGTATTAAACGGCCAGCTTAATTTATCTTAGGCACAATTTTTACCGCAAGAGAACCGAAACTAAAACTTGAGCTAAATAAGAGACCATAGAACACTTAGTCGCTGTCAGTAAGTACATGTATTTCATTCAACATGTCACTTGAAACCTCATGCCTCAAGTTTACATGTAATCAAATAATTCAAAAACATTGTCGGTAATAAAAATATCTGCATGCATGTCCGGTGCAGAGAAACACTACTCTTTACTTTGCGTCAAATCCCTCCTTGTGCAGGGCTTTGGCGTGCTGAGACGCTGCAGAATTTTGCACAGTATCATGGATATGAGGATCTAGCTCTATCAATTTCAAAGACAAATGACTTGCTTTGCCCATTGAAACTCAGTGCACCGCAGCGACAGATGCACATTGATAACTATTTTAAACCAACATAACTTGCTAGGCGCACTTTTGTTATTCGTTTCGTTGCTCCTTTGTTTTATTATTTTTTCGGTTTTTGAGAACTGTTTTGTTAATTTTCTCCTTGTTGATTTCTTTTCAAAGTCTACTTGTTACTGTTATCAGTGTTTTAGAATCGAATAAAAGGTCATTTGACCACACCATAGGCCCATTGTTGGCATCACTCTATTAAGCGGCCACCTCTATTAAGCGGCCGCAAAGCCATTCCCCGAAGGTGGCCGCTTAATAGAGGTTCGACTGTATATCAGTCTTTCGTAAAAATATAATACTTTATCGTTGCCGTTCTCTGTCGCGTAGTTTGTTACTACCACTACCGCTAGCGTAAATGTAGTTAAGCTGGTGTAGTGTTCGTTTTTTCGTCCTGTAGTCGTAGTTGGTTTTAATCCAAGTGCCGTAAAACGCTTTCTTCTTGTACTAGGTTTGAGATCTGTACTCAGCTTTTCAATGTTTTGGCCACAGAATAGAAATACAACCCAGAAGTCCAACTCGCGTCGGAACCTTTGAAGTTTATGTCCTCGCGCATGTCGCCTCGCGCAACTTGATTCCTCGCCATCCTATACGCAATCCTGGCAAGTTCCCCCGGCAGTTTGGACGTTCAAAAGAAGGTTAAAACTGCCGGGGAGACTTGCCAGGATGGCGTAGGATGGCGTAAAATATCGCGCCTGCGCATTGAAGAAATGCGGACAAGTTGTCACTCGAGTTGGACTTCTGGTTGTATTTCTATTCTGTGTTTTGGCTGAGCACGAAGGGACAGCAAGGGATTGGGAGCGGCAGAGTGGGGACTATAAGGGAACTGGGGGATACTTTTAACCTCACGCTCAGTCTCCCGCGTGAACCCGGTCAATATGGCGAAAACATGACGAAACATGTGTAGCAGATTTAGCTAAAATAACTTGTATTATATTAGTTATTAGATAAGAACACTCGGAAATGCAGGACACGCATTCCGATATAAGTAGCATAACTTTATATCCTGTAGTAATTATAGTCCTTTTATGGAAGTCTTAATATAAAATCCTTGTACATATATATGATTGAAATATACAAAATAAAGTCAGTTGTGACTCCTGAATAGAAGTTGTGTATTGCGCTTCGTAACAAGAAAGAGCGATGGCAACAGGACAAAACCCAACATTAGCGCCCATAATCTGTCAATCAAGAAAGTTTAGTAAGTAAAATTAATAATTTCAATTCTAATTTTCAAACAAAGCTGAAACGATTATCAAAGGAAATATCTAAACATCTTGCAGTGCTTTTGCGATTTGATCAAATGAAAATGCTGAGTGTCGTGTCAGCCTCCTCGACTCCCATACCATTCAACTAAGTTTTATATTTAAAACCCCCATGCAAGACTTTTGGAATATATCTTAATAATAGGAAGTTCCTGAATTTGATTTTGAAAGCGAACACCGTGGGACGCCGCAGACATTTCCGTTCAATAATGGTATACCTTTCACTCAACTGTTTTATTTTGGTAAACACTCGCTGTCATTATTGTTTTTTTCATGAATATTCGTTGCCATTGATAGAAACAGGGTTACTCTAGCATTCACACCTAATTTTATAAATTCCAGTCCACAGTTTGAGAAATATTTGTGAGCTGACACTGTGGGACGCCGCAAACACTTCCGTTAAATAATCACTACTATTTATATACCTATCACAACTGTTTTATTTCGGAAACACTCGCTGTCATTACTGTTTTTTTTCATGAATATTCGTTGCCATTGATAGACACAGGATTACTCTACCATTCACACCTAATTTCATACATTTCCAGTTTAATTTATCCCTTCCACAGATTTGCGACCAACTCTCAGTCTTTTAACTCCCTTTTAATTGTACTATAATTGTTTTCTTAGGCTTTTCAAAATTCCACTCTTTTTGAGGGTTTTTTGGTATCACAGCTCCGCAATCTTTTAAATTTTTCAGTTAAGAATTGTTATTTCCTAGTTACTGCTATTTCCAGTTGATCGCGCCGCGCGCCGCTTTTTGACAGTTGTTCGAGCGTTCTAAATACACGTTTCGGGAGTGTCATTCAATTGTACATTATTTCAATAATTTGTTTTTGTAATCAATCGGCTGCTATTATTTCTACTTTACACTCCTGTTTATTCTCCTGATCTCAGCCCAGCTGAAGAAGTGTTTTCAAAGGTTAAGAACGCTTTTAATTTTGATTTACTTCCTGTCGTTCACTACGATCTCAAAATAGCTGTAAACAAACGAAGCTATTGACACCATAACTGCTCAAGATGTGCGAGGATTTTACAATCACACGTCATATATATTTGTATAAAATAACGCTTCAAGTTTAAATTTAAAAAAAATTTAATAACAGGGAAACTGTGAACATAAAATAACGTCTTTATGAACAAGTGGATGGTGTAGCTATGGGCTCGCCACTTGCTCCTCTATTTGCCAACACCTTATCTTACCATGAACGTCATTGGTTAGCTAATTGCCAGCTCTGCTAATTGCCCACTTGAATTTAACTTCTTTTTTTTCGTCGTTATGTTGATGATTGTTTTGTTATTTTTCGTTCTCGTGATCTCATTCTAGCCTCCTCCGCAGGCAACTCTGTGTCTTCCCACTTTGCGAGCAATAGTGGAAACTGTGTCTTCCCACTTTGCGAGCTATAGTGGCAACTGTGTACACTTCCCACTTTGCGAGCAAACCAGATTACCAGAGAAAGAAATTAAGAGCATGGCTGGTTTGCTCGCAAAGTGGGAAGACACAGTTTCCACTATTGCTCGCAAAGTGGGAAGACACAGAGTTGCCTGCGGAAGAGGCTAATCATGTTCGTCCTTTTCAAGATTACCTTAATTCTCAACACCCTAATATTACCTTTACCAGTGAGTTAGAAAGCAACTCCACCCTTCCTTTCTAAGATGTCTCAATTGATCGCTCTGACAACTTTTCTACGTCAGTTTATCGTAAACCCACTTTCACTGGTTTATTTACTAATTTTGATAGCTTCATTCCCCTGTCTTTCAAACGTGGTTTGTTTTATACTCTTCTTGATCGTTATTTGAAAATTTGCTCTTCATACCATTTGTTTCATTCGGAACTAGCTAAACTTAAGAAACTCTTTCTTAACAATGGCTATCCTAATGTTTTTCTTGACCGTTGTATTCGTGCCTTTCTTGACAAACGGTTTTCTCCCACCTCTTCTCTAGACGTTAACCCCCTTCATAAAACTAACTATTCTCTACTTTTCACTTCCGTTTACTGGATTACACTCGGTCAAAGGGGGCAAACGCCATATATTTTCATATGTAAACTTCACGATTTTTTATCAGTGGGTGAATGGTTTACGCTTGTTTTGAACGATTTCGGGTCCGTATCGTTTTGTAATTTTTGTAATACTTCAAGGAAACATAGAAAAAGCTTTGTATGTTATTTCGGAAGGCTTGGAGGATTCTAAAGGAAATCGCGATGGTTTGTTGAAGAATTGTATGTACACGCGCCTATATTTGATATACAGAGCGAGGAGTGATGAACAAGCCAACTTACGAGCAGGTATTCTAAATGTTAGTGATAGAATGCACTTTTTTATACGTTAAAGTGTAGTTAATGGGAACCACAAAGGAGTTTTAGTTGCGCAATGTTGAAAACCGAGGGAGAGATTAGAAGGGAATTTGAATAATAAGCGCAATTAGCCTCTGGCTATTTTGCGTATGAAAAAGTGACGCGGAACCGCTGTTGGACATGCAGTGTATATATCATGCTTAAGAATCGTGTGAAAAAAGAGTAACGATAAAAGATTTGTAACGTATAAGTAAAGTGCAATCAGGATCTTGGGACACAACCCTGGACGCACGTTTCGACCTTCTGAATTGGTCTCATCAGCAGGGATTTGGGGTTGGAAGTCGATGTGATTAGGTAAATAGTTAGACAAGAATAATAACATAATAACCATAATAGAGATAAAGTGAGTGCTTACCGAACTTGTTGCTTGCTTTCTTATGGAATCCAACGCGTCTCAGCATCATGGGTTGGGCGGAATTGTAAAAGATGTCCTTGTCGCAGTGGATAAGCGTATCCAAGAAAATAAATTGTGCTCCTCTGTCGTAAGTCTTCGGATGCGCAACGAGGGCGTACGTATGTAATTGTAAGGTTAAGAGGGTTAAGTGTGTTGCGTCATTCGTTACCAGGTTGTAGCTAAAACCTTCCAAAATAACATACAAAGCTTCCCTACGTTTCCTTGAAGTATTACAGAAATTACAAAACGATACGGACCCGAAATCGTTCAAAACAAGCGGAAACCATTCACCCACTGATCAAAAATCGTGAAGTTTACATATGAAAATATAACTATATATTTTCTATATAATTATAGTCCTTTTATAACTATATAATTATAGTCCTTTTATGAGATCTGTACTCAGCTTTTCAATGTTTTGGCCACAGAATAGAAATACAACCAGAAGTCCAACTCGCGTCGCAACCTTTGAAGTTTATGTCCTCGCGCATGTCGCCTCGCGCATCTTGATTCCTCGCCATCCTACGCAATCCTGGCAAGTTCCCCCGGCAGTTTGGCCCTTCAAAAGGTTAAAACTGCCGGGGGGGACTTGCCAGGATGGCGTAGGATGGCGTCAGGACATCAGCGTAGGATGGCGTAAAATATCGCGCCTGCGCATTGAAGAAATGCGGACAAGTTGTCACTCGAGTTGGACTTCTGGTCGTATTTCTATTCTGTGTTTTGGCTGAGCACGAAGGGACAGCTAGCAAGGGATTGGGAGCGGCAGAGTGGGGACTATAAGGGAACTGGGGGGATACTTTTAACGTCACGCTCAGTCTCCCGCGTGAACTCGGTCAATATGGCAACTCCACTCTTCCTTTCTTGTTTTATACTCTTCTTGATCGTTATTTCTAAATTTGCTCTTCGTACCGTTCGTTTCATTCGGAACTAGCTAAACTTCAGAAACTCTTTCTTAACAATGGCTATCCTAATGTTTTTCTTGACCATTGTATTCGTGCCTTTCTTGACAAACGGTTTTCTCCCACCTCTTCTCGAGACGTTAACCCCCTTCATAAAACTATTCTCTACTTTTCACTTCCGTTTACTGGATTACACTCACTACAGCTCCGAACTCAAATTATGTAATTATGTTCTTCAGCTGCCTTCCCAGATGTTTCTTTACGTTTTATTTTCAAATCTGGTAGACGTCTGTCGAGTTTCTTTTCTTACAAGGACCGAATCCCCATGTTGATGAGATCGCGTGTTGTTTATATATCGGTCAAACTCGCCGACATCTTCACACGCGAATCTCAGAACACATGGGGTTTCGCCTTTGACGGGAAAGAAACGGACCGTTTCGTCTTTCTCAGGAATTCTCTCACATGTCGACCGAACTAAACACAACATCTCACCAAGTGACTTTACCATACTATCTTCCTCTCGTTCTAACTCTAATCTTCTCTACTCTAATTGCAGGGCTCCACTGAAAATCACTTTTGTGAGTGGACTTCCTGACTAAATATTGTTACTAACTAATCTTGAACTCCTCCTTCGCGAGAGCTTACTCATTTCAAAATCTCGACCTTCTCTAAATGAAAATATTTCTTCAAAACAACTTTCGTTGTTTTGATATATATTTTATTTTTGTCATCTTTATTATTTTTTCATTGCCTTTTATATGTTATTTCACACCTCATCTTATTTTTGTTCATCTTTCATCACATTCTTCACACATTTCTGTTTTGAACTTGTCATTTCATTCCTCTATTGCAGCCTGGTTCCCAGGCCTCTCTTTTTAACGTCGAGCGGCAGACCGAATTGTGAGAGGCCTGGAATAAAATGTTTTGCCTGGCCCCTAAGCTCCCGCGAAGGAGGAGTTCAAGATTAGTTAGTAACAATATTTATTCAGGAAGCCCACTCACAAAAGTGATTTTCAGTGGAGCCCTGCAATTAGAGTAGAGAAGATTAGAGTTAGAACGAGGAGGAAGATAGTATGGTAAAGTCACTTGGTGAGATGTTGTGTTTAGTTCGGTGGACATGTGAGAGAATTCCTGAGAAAGACGAAACGGTCCGTTTCTTTCCCGTCAAAGGCGAAACCCCCATGTGTTCTGAGATTCGCGTGTGAAGATGTCGGCGAGTTTGGCTGATATATAAACAACACGCGATCTCATCAACATGGGGATTCGGTCCTTGTAAGAAAAGAAACTCGACAGACGTCTACCAGATTTGAAAATAAAACGTAAAGAAACATCTGGGAAGGCAGAAGAACATAATTACATAATTTGAGTTCGGCGCTGTAGTGAGTGTAATCCAGAAAACGGAAGTGAAAAGTAGAGAATAGTTTTATGAAGGGGGTTAACGTCTCGAGAAGAGGTGGGAGAAAACCATTTGTCAAGAAAGGCATGAATACAACGGTCAAGAAAAACATTAGGATAGCCATTGTTAAAAAAGAGTTTCTTAAGTTTAGCTATAGTTCCGAATGAAACAAACGGTATGAAGAGCAAATTTTGAAATAACGATCAAGAAGAAAGAGTATAAAACAAACCACGTTTGAAAGACAGGGGAATGAAGCTATCAAAATTAGTAAATAAACCAGTGAAAGTGGGTTTACGATAAACTGACGTAGAAAAGTTGTCAAAGCGATCAATTGAGACATCTTAGAAAGGAAGGGTGGAGTTGCTTTCTAACTCACTGGTAAAGGTAATATTAGGGTGTTGAGAATTAAGGTAATCTTGAAAAGGACGAACATGATTAGCCTCTTCCGCAGGCAACTCTGTGTCTTCCCACTTTGCGAGCAATAGTGGAAACTGTGTCTTCCCACTTTGCGAGCAAACCAGCCATGCTCTTAATTTCTTTCTCTGGTAATCTGGTTTGCTCGCAAAGTGGGAAGTGTACACAGTTGCCACTATATAGCTCGCAAAGTGGGAAGACACAGTTTCCACTATTGCTCGCAAAGTGGGAAGACACAGATTTGCCTGCGGAGGAGGCTAGAATGAGATCACGAGAACGAAAAATAACAAAACAATCATCAACATAACGACGAAAAATTGTTTAAATTCAAGTGGGCAATTAGCAGAGGGCAATTAGCTAACCAATGACGTTCATGGTAAGATAAGGTGTTGGCAAATAGAGGACCATAGCTACACCATCCACTTCTTCATAATAAAGACGGTTATTAAATAGGAAATGACAATTCTTAACTGAAAAATTTAAAAGATTGCGGAGCTGTGATACCGAAAAACCTTCAAAAAGAGTGGAATTTTGAAAAGCCTAAAAAACAATTATAGTACAATTATTATTATTGAACCATTATTGAACGGAAATGTCTCCGGCGTTTCACGGTGTTCGCTCGCAAATATTTTCAGAAATTTTATGAGTGACTGAGAGAGACATGTGAAAGCAAAGCGTCACACGGTGTTCGCTTTCAAAATCAAATTCAGGAACTTCCTATTATTAAGATATATTCCAAACTCTTGCATGGAGGTTTTAAATATAAAACTTAGTTGAATGGTGTGGGAGTCGAGGAGGCTGACACGACACTCTAATTAGTCTATTATTTATTTTGTAAACCCATCGTTAATAAAAAGATTGTTAAAGTCTTAGCTAACCCAGGAAAGCGTCTTCACGAAGACTAATTAATTTATTAAATCTTCACTTTGATCACGAAACACACAAACAACGTTGATGTTCTATTTCAGTTCCTTTCAGCACTATTTATTCACACAGTCAAGCAAACGAACGCGTATCGAAGCGAGTTCAACAGTTTTTCAGCCCGGTTTGCCGGGATGAAAACGATTACATGGACATTTTCATCCTGGTTAACCGGGCTAGCCCGCTTGCCATGTAATCGAAATGTAGCCTAGTTTCTAAGCCTTTCGTTTCCGCCATGAGCTTGGCCGCGTAGGCGGTTTGGGTTCTTGGGAAGACTGGGGAGAGGCTGGAAACGAGAAGGCCTAGCAACATTCGTAAAAAGGTCCTGCCCAGAATCGTTCTGGCCCTTCGAGTGTTCCTGGGATCTAGCGTAGCGACAGTAAAAAGCATAAGGATGTCTGCGAAGATTTTACCAAAGATCTTGGCGATGGAAAGAAGGAAATTATGGAATATATTCCCATTGGAGCTCGAAATGAAAATTTAACTGTTTAAATTTCAACTTTTGGCGGTTGCAGAAGGAAAGCTAGTGTGATAAGAAGCTAGGACAGTGAACCTTCGTCGATCAGAGGTGAGTAGGCTTGTATTATTTTATGTAGATGGAAATAGTAAGTGTCGGGAAACACTTAGGACGTCATAACATCATAATTCTTCTTCAATAAACAACTGAGCTGTAAAGTGAAAGTGTTTACGAATGTTGCTAGACCTTCCCCAGCGGGTCCGTTCGGATCACTTCCGAAACGTGTCAACCGAGGAAGGCCTAGAAACTAGGCTAATCGAAATGTTAAAACAACATGTGTTTTATATATAAAGCGGGTTAGCCTGGTCCATGTAATCGCCACCTAAAACAATTAAAAATATAAACTATAAACGATCATTAAAATTGTTTAATCTCTTTTTGATCGTTTATAGTTTATATTTTTAATTGTTTTAATCTCCTTTTTACCGTTTTTTCTTGTAATATGAAACTATATTAATGTTATAATATAAGTATATTCAATGTAATCTTTAAGTCATTCTGAAGATGTTACTGGTTAAGTAACGAAACGTCAATAAATATATTTTGTTTTATTTAAATGGGTTTCCGTACTCTAGCAAGACTACATGACAATGGCAATGCATAATTGCATAGATTTTCACAAATATAATCTATGGTCTTATATGAACTGCTGCGGTGCAGGAAGCGCCGAAGGTTTGCTAATAGTATCCAAAACTCATTAATAATTCATGAAGAAAACACAAAGGAAATCAGTACCGTGTCGGTGGTTTGGATATCGGAGGAAGAAATTACATAAATTAAGCAAACTTTCATCTTGATTTTCTCTTAAAATACTGATTTGTTTGAGATGCTATATCAAACACGAGGAGGAGTGTTTCATCAGGATATCCAAACACCTCGAAGTTTGTTCAAAAACCTCGGCTTCGCCTCGGTTTTCAACAAACGTCTCGGTGTTTGGATATCCTGATGAAACACGCCTCCTCGTGTTTGATATATTACATAAATGCATGTAAACAAGGCCGTTTTTCTGAAAATTAAACAATGAATCTAATATATTTAGTAGACAAAACCTATAGTGTTGGATTCGGCAAATTCAAGCGATCATTTTGATATAGAATTTATTTAAATTCGGACAAATAGAAAATATTTAAACATGTTTTAAAACACACGTTTCCAAATGTATTAATACGACACGCGAGATCTAGACATGCACTGAACATGTTCAACATATTGATATCTTATTATCTTACCGGTATTTGCTCTATTCGGTGCTTATTATTATGCTTGCATTTTGAAGTTGTCGGACTATAAAGCAGCAAGGCCAGGACCAACCTGTTTTGAAATAGCTCGTCATCTTTTACGTACTAGGTCTACCGCGATCGCATGCGTGTGCAGTTGTAAACATTGTAAAGCTTTATGATGAATTGAAGCCAATTGTCAGCCGCATTACTGATCAACTATAACTCGGTCACTTGCAAAGCTATTCAAACAAGTAAACAACTGAGAAACAGTGAAATGTCTTGCAAATATTCAAAAACATCGATAAAATGGCAATAAAAGCTTCGTTCAAACTTCAAAAGACTTTCCAATTATTTTTAATACACCTTCATTCGCTGACAGTCCGACTACTCTGACATCTCTGTTTGAGACAACTGCTGGGTAGTGTGCCAAGAAATGTCGTGGAAATATTGAAAAACATCGATAAAATGGCAAGAAAAGCTTCGTTCAAGAGACAACTCGCCATGAAAGTGAAATCTCGGTTTCGCAAAGCCTGCTGGGGCAATATCGCGACCCCAAAAACCACCAATATCCGGACCGAAACCTTAGACTCGTTCTACCACAGGTAGCCCGAGTAATTAAATGCCATGGATTTTGAAATATTACAATTAATACAAACAGTTAATTTAATAGCTTCAGACACTGGCCGCTCGAGATCATATTTCATTTCGGGGTGTTTGACAAAACCAAAGAGCTCCACTGCAGGCGTTACTTCTCAGCCCTCTCCCCAGTCCCCTCATCCAGTAACGCCTGCTACGCAGGCTTGTAGCAGATCGTATAAAGATCGCGCCAAATACACTAAAATTATCATATTCTACGACTCGTTCAGTAACTACTAACTACCCTATTGAAGTTCTTGTAAGAATTTCATTAAAAATAATGATAGTTTTAGCACAAAAGGATCAGTACTCGTACTGGTCGATCGTTCCACAGACTCGACTCCTCTTCTTCTCGCACGAACTCACGAAGGAAATAAATGAAACTTCTCAAAAGTTGCACGATTCAGTTGGTTGACCTTGCCGAATCTAACTCCTGTTGTATATGTTGTGGACTTCTTCGGTATTGAGATCATATCCTGGAGCGTCGACAAACAAACCCGCGATGGCGCGATTCTGACAATAAAAATTCAAAATGACTTGCAACTTATTCATGAAAGCCAACGGTTTTCTCATCAGTCTACTGATTGATAAATCATTCAACGAAAACGTCCTGCTGTGAATATCACGAAGATCGGGTTCTGTTGTCTCGGTATTCGCGTATATAATTATTGTGGTTTGCACTTGACGTCATGGCGGCCATGTTGGAGGAACTTTAACAAAAGAATCTCTTTAGCAGCTATTGTATTTGAAGTAGGTTTTCCTCCAACATGGCCGCCGTATCTTTGTCTTCTAAATCTCAAAGGATTGATTGCAAACCATCAATAACAATACTCTATGTGCATAGCAACATTCTAAACATATACAAAAGGAGTTAGATTCGGCAAGGTCAACAGGGTTCAAAATAAATATTTTGGATTTAGATATTTTTGTAGGCTGTCTTGCATATGTACATTTATGGTACCGGCTATTTATAAATATACAGGATATTTGCCTGCTATGTGAGTCCATGAGAGGCCCACCCAGGAATTGTTTTAGTTAATAAGCTCGTATTCAAAAAAAGAATCTCATTTACTGTAGACGTCGCGCTAGGCTGTGAGACGTTACACTACATTGGAAGTTACACTACGTTTTAAGACGTTATAACACGTTATTAAAGCTACATAATACAACATCACGCTGTGTTGTAAGACGTTAATACGTTATAAGACGTCACACTTTGTTGTGAGACATTTTCTACGTTCTATAACATTACGCCTCGTTGTAAGATGTTACGCTACGTCATAACACGTTATTAAAGCTATGTTATACAACATCACGCTGTGTTGTAAGACGTTAATAAATAAGCTATGTTTAAAGACGTTACATTACGCTACGTTATAAGACGTCACACTTTGTTGCGAGACGTTCTATAACATTACGCCACGTTGTAAGATGTTGCGCTACGTTATAAAACGTATACACTAGCCGGCTAGCGGCGTGAATAGCCGGCAGCCGGCCGCTATTTTGAACCCTGGTCAACCAACTGAATCGTGCAACTTTTGGGAAGTTTCATTTATTTCCTTCGTGAGTTCGTGCGAGAAGAGTTTGTGGAACGATCGACCAGTACGAGTACTGATCCTTTTGTGCTAAAACTATTCATTATTTTTAATGAAATTCTTACAAGAACTTTAATAGGGTAGTTAGTAGTTACTGAACGAGTCGTAGAATATGATAATTTTAGTGTATTTGGCTCGACCTTTATACGATCTGCTACCGAAAGATATCTCGGTAGTTGCACTCCCCTTCTCTTTTCCCTTCCCGCTCTGCCCTCGCGTATCTTCGGAGAGTATTCGGCTCGCTCGTCGGGGGCTCATATCGTCATATCGCACAAAACGTGTCCTGGTCAACAACTATAGGTAAGTAAAGTTTAGTTAATTTACAAGACGTATCACATTCTAACGTGCTCCCTTGGATAACCCTGAAGTTTTTTCTTGCTGGAATTTCTGGTATGCACGAAGCGACCTGCGCGAGGACGAAAATTTCAAAAGTACAAGTATAGTGGCGGCGCAGTGGCGCCGCTTCAACTTCATAGCTGGGGAATTATTGTCAATTTTAAGCCCTAATGAAACGAGAGCGCAAGTCATCGCAAGTTGGCAGTCACGCTATCTCAGCCAGCCGCTCTGAATAGTTTCTCGAAAATATTATGAACCGTGGACAAAGTTAAAATTTGTTTAAAACATTCATGAAACCTTTATTTTGTTAATTTGGGTGTTCGAACGACCGCCACAGAAATTCGTGACTGCCAACTTGCGATGACTTGCGTTCTCCTTTGATTACGGCTTTAAAGTGTCGAGTCTCTTCTTTTTGAGAAAATTTCACTAAATTGCACAAAATTGTCAACTTGTCTTGTACAGCAAGGTTTTCGATAACCAAGTTTGAGAAAGCGAGATTCTACGCTAAAAGCAACTTTCTCGAGCTTAGCTCCCATTAGTTATCACATCATATTTATACAACTATGTATATTGAAAAAACAATTCAAAAATAACTCACCTCATTGTGTTATAACCAAACTATATAATCTTAAAACCGTCCCTGGAGGCTTGGCTTGCGTCGAAATATATGTCCTTCTGCGACTGTGATATGAAGACGAACGTGCAGTATATAGCGAACCGCACAGATGACGTCGAATTTATGTTTCTCAGAGTTGAGTTTATAATTTATTCTTGCATTCCCAACAAAAGAAAGTGACTCCTTATGAAGTCCTCGAGATTTCATTTTGGTTTGTTTGTCTGAGTTTTGGCCTATAAATAGTAACAGTGCGCTTCGCTATTAAAAAGCGCAATATATTTCAATGCAAAAGTGCTAAACCACCAAGGTTATTGTTGTTTTGAATTACATGCATTTTGTTCCACAAAGTCGTGTTTTCATTAACCTCACATGAGTCAGGCCTGCTGAGTGGCGTACTGGCAGGGAGGGGGCGGGAGGCCATACCCCCCCCCCAGTGAAGATTTTTTTAGGCGGGGCGCCAAAGCTTAAAGGGGCGCCAAAATTGCCCCCAAAGGACACAAAAACGTTTTTTTCACAAAACAGAATTGATCCATTATTGAATCACAAATGTCGTGTCTTTTGCCACGAGTATAACTAATGAATAATTTTCCTGTCACCTTCCCCCCCCCCCCCCCCTTTCATTCCCGCGCGCTCGTAAACTCTTTCGTAAACACCAAAATAGCATTTTATTTGGGGGCGGAAAGCGGCCGGTAAAGAATTGTATCAGGCTAATTATTTCTAGTCTTCTCACCCGCCCGCCTGCCTCGCCCTCGCTCGCCACTTCAGCAGAAGACGAGAACAATTAGCCCGACACTTAGCCTGCAGTCTCTACGCGGAAACCGAGAATGATCGAGAATGATCGAGACCGAGAAACGTGGGTTTCCAAGAACGTGGGAAAAGAACCTAATTAGTTATTTGCAAATTATGCAAAATTTATGCTAAGGAATGCCAATGTGCCCAAGACAAAAGCAAGATGGCGTGTATCGATGCTGCTACACTTCAAGGAGAAGCTTTTAAAAGTGTTTTTAAAATCCGACACTACGTTCTTGAAATCACTGGGTACATAGTACAATCCACTTAATTTATCCACTAAATTACGTAGATTTTAATATGGAAAGCCTAATAAAGCAGACGTTATTTTTCTTGGCGGCCTGGAACTCTCGAATCATGTACTTTATACATATTATATATACATATTATCATCCAATATACACATCAACATTCACATATACCCAGTCTCCTTCGCAGACGTTCTTATGGCCCGCTCATATACCGGGTGATACAAAAAAGCCTATATATCCAGAGGATTCCTCTTAAAAATAGTGCCATCGATCGTTTGGCTGGGCCCCCGGTGATACCAGTGTATTTCACTGAAGGGGTCACCCTGTATAAATAAAATTGTGTTATGTGTTATGTTATGCTGTATTTCCAGTGAAATAACGTTAGCATAATTCTGAAGCTGTGCTCGACCCAAGCTTTGTTCCTTGAGGGACTCATGCCGGTATACTGAGCTTCATCTCAAGACTCAGAATGTATTTGAATTCATTAATAATAAACGCCAACAGAAGAAAGTAACAACCGCCGAAGTGACAACCGCCACACGACAATTAGCCTGCGTGCAGACGCTCCATCCCAGATCCCAAATAACAGGAAATAAGAGCGTCTGCGCCAAATTCCGTGTTCTGTAATTTATTCCGATTAATTTGCAATTCAGCAATACTTACAGCGAGTGTCAACGAATAACGAGTATTCGCTAACCACTTAAGAATCTATATGAAGAAAGAAACTCTGATCGATAAATAGGATACTCTGAGCTTCGTAGGAATGTAATAAAACAAAAACAAACATCGAGGAGCAAAGGTCGTATTATAAGTGTCGTATTTCACTGTGACGTTTGAAGCGATTCACAAGTTCAGTCCCGCATCTTTTTCGGCTGTTTGATCGTTCTCAAACAACATTACGCCGACTATAAAAGCTTCTAAAAGAACTAACAAACTCATTTTAGTCCGTGCTTTGGTACAGTCTCGATTAATGCATTCAGGCGGACCAGACAAAAAGTCCGTTGCCTTCGTCTGCATGGTAAACAACAAAACATTCAAAACGGAATTAGCCAATTGAATATCGTGTATAAATATTTGGCCAATCAGAGAGCGTCCCCGGAATCCGTGCGGACAGACGATGTCACAGAACAACAAATTCTGGAGCTGATTCATAGACGTTCTTCTTCGGGGATTTTCCGAACGTCTATGCGTAGGCTACACGACAAAGAGACTTACAAGTGACAACCAGCAGTGACAACCGCCACACGACAAAGAGACTTACAAGTGACAACCGGCAGTGACAACCGCCACACGACAAAGAGACTTACAAGTGACAATTACCGCCACACGACAAAGAGACTTACAAGTGACAACCGCCACACGACAAAGAGACTTACAAGTGACAACCACCACACGACAAAGAGACTTACGTTTATATCACTGACAAATACAGGAAAGTTGGACAAAACATTCCAACCCTGCTGGATCAGGCCATCAAGACTGTATCTATTACTTAAAGTACGTCTCTGTGTGCTCGACAAGGGAAGTTCGGAACTCCTCACGCAACAATACAAGATCAAAGATCAACCCCTGTAGGCCTGTCTAATCTATCCCGAAATCAAATCAAAGACTACTGCTGGATCGGGCCATCAAGACGAGTTCCACAAAAAAAGCAATGAAACGGGATTTCTGAATCGACCACATGGTCTCCAGAACCAACCGTATGGATGGATGGAATAAAAAAATTAGCCAACCAACCAATCAATCAATCAACCAACAAACCCGTTAGTTTGAAACGGCCTTTGTATTACTAATTAATAGTTAAGCTAATTAAACAAATAGATGCTAGGTGATCTGATTATTCAACTCGTATATTATCAACAGAAAGGACGCTATTTATGGACTATATCTTTATCTTTATCTACTGGCTATTTACTTGAAGGACGAGAGGAGATCAAAGTAAGAACGATTATGTATTGTTTTTATTGTACTTAAGTTAATTGTTACTTAAATATCGAATAGTTTAATTTTAGATTAATGTAATGTAGTCATGCACGCATAGCCTAAATTTAGTCACTGTTACGTTTAGTTCGAACTCGCACGAAATCGAACCGAATTGATGAACTTTCTACTGAACATTTGAACTCTAACTTGCCGCATCGTCGAATTGAATAAATATCTTTCAAAAACTCATTAATAATTCACGAGGAAAACACAAAGGAAATCAGTACCATGTCCGTGGTTTTATACCTGATAAAACTTCTTGACGTCAGAAAGAATACTAATGAACATACAATTTTATATAAAGAATACTAATGAACATACAATTTTAAATAAAGAATACTAATGAACATACAATTTTATATAAAGAATACTAATGAACATAACATCCAATAACGAATTGTTTTTGAAGCCATTCAAAACACTCGCATCACGTGTTTTATCAGATCTAAAACACTCGGGCTGCGCCCTCGTGGTTTTAAATCTGATAAAACGTACTCCTGCTCGTGTTTTAAATATTACTTAAAGTACGTCTCTGTGTGCTCGACAAGGGAAGTTCGGAACTCCTCACGCAACAATACAAGATCAAAGATCAACCCCTATATGCCTGTTTAACCTATCCCGAAATCAAATCAAAGCCTACTGCTGGATCAGGCCATCAAGACGCGTTCCACAAAAAAGCAATGAAACGGGATTTCTGAATCGACCACATGGTCTCCAGAACCAACCGTATGGATGGATGGAATAAAAAAAGTAACCAACCATCCAACAACCAACCATCCATCCATCCATCCATCCATCCATCCATCCATCCATCCATCCAACCAACCAACCAACCAACCAACCAACCAACCAACCAACCAACCAACCAACCAACCAACCAACCAACCAACCAACCAACCAACCAACCAACCAACCAACCAACCAACCAACCAACCAACCAACCAACCAACCAACCAACCAACCCAACATATATTGATTAAATCATGTAAGTCACATGACCTGGCCACGGTTATGACAGAACTCCGCCAACATCCGCAACGCTTTGTTGATGTAGCCGCCGTCCATAATCTTGGTCGTGTCAAACCAGTTTTGAAAACAGGTTTGGACCAACGAGTTGTTTACGTGGTGGTGCTAGCTAGAGTGTAACAATTCATGTTTTATTGTTTTTATGGCTTAATTTACTAGTTGAAACATTATCGGTATATATTTTTTACGGTGACTAAAATACTTGGGAAGTTAAAAGACGACTCACAGAGCTGGTGAAATACTCGGCGATCGTCTCGTGTTGTTCACGCATATCTCGTGTTTCTGAAATTCGTTGTCAAGTTAACTTTGGCCATGCGCGACAGGAAAAGAACGGTTGGCAGAGGTCTCTTTCCTTTCTTGCAGAGTTGACCTCTGCCAGCAAGGAAAACTCAGCCATCTTTGAGAATAAATGTTGTTCTTTTTAGAATTCATGAGGAAAACACAAAGGAAAATCATGACCGTGACGTGTCTCTATATGTGATAGAGACACGCTCGCTATTTTCGATGAACTTTTTCTTCGATTTTGCGGCTCAGACAACTCCAATTTTCAAAATTGATTTCTATATGAGCTTATTATATGGATAGCTTTTGAAGCCATTTAAAACATTCGCAGTACGTGTTTTATCAGATCTAAAGCACTTGGCTATCGCCTCGTGTTTTAAATCTGATAAAACACTCCTGCTCGTGTTTTAAATATTACATAAAATCAGTGCTGTGAGTAACTTCGTTACAAGTAACTAGTTACAGTAACTAGTTACATTTTTAAGTAACTGTACTGAAACTAGTTACTTTTTCTGGAGAAGTACTGTAACTATAACTAGTTACTTTTCTAATAATATACATGAAAAAATATCTCGACTGTTATTGGCTGATTCCAGTGCAGTTAATCCCAAACAACAGTGCAAAAATCTGTAATCACAGTGCAAAAATCTGTAATCACAGTGCAAAAATCTGTTATCACTAAGAACCAATCAAATTGATTGTACAGCGGATTTTTCCCGACACAAAACAAACAAAGATGGCGGCCAAGATTCGGCGGTTTTGGGGATAATTTGTTCAAATTTGAGGCTAGTTATGCTTTAATATTGCCAAGTGAAGTACCTACAAGAAGACCAGAAGCTTCTTTATGCCTCGAGTAAACTTTTTCAAGTAGTAAAGGAAGCGAAGCGTTTTTTTAACAAATAAATATGCGAGGAGTGGACGGCTAAACACGTACGTTAAAATATTAGTACAGTTGTTTTGAACATTTTTTCATGTATATTATTAATAAGTAATAGCATGGTTTCTCGTGCAATTTGGAAAAAAACATGCACTCGTGAGTTTTTCAAATACTTCAAATAGCACTCGTCCTTCGGACTCGTGCTATTTTGACAGTATTTGAAAAACTCACTCGTGCATGTTTTTTTCCAAATTGCCCTCGAAACCATGCTATTACCTATACTAACGATGTAACTGTAACTAGTTACAAAAATTATGTAACTTTTACAGCACTACATAAAGCTCTGTGCATATGTACTCTTATAAAGGCACGTTTGACGTCATTTGAACACGAAAGAAGTTGAGTAGAAGCCCGAGGTGATAGCCGAATTCCTTTACACTTCTTTCGTGTTCAAATCACGTCAAATGGACCTTTATATATAAGAGTACATATGCACAGGAGCGGTATGTTTTATTTGTTTTATAAAATATGAAGAAGGAAAAAACAAACGAATTAACAATTTAATAGTCACCGAAGTCGAGGTGATTATCGTTGAATATAACTGACTAATTGTTTTAGTAAAATTTCAGGCAAGAAGAATAACCAAGAAATTTAAAACAGACGTCTTTAACTGTCGTAGTTTTATCATGTAAATTCAACCCTGCGAAGTTTTCTTCACGCTTTGACAACTGTCGAAGACCTTCAGTTCCACATACGATTAAAATTGACCGAAAATTCAAATAATTTTATGGCTAAACACTTTCTCACCTTCAAATAGTTCCAACTTAGAGCTTTTCTGTGTATACAATCTCTATCTGTTGAGTTTTTTTGACGATTTGTTAGATTTAAAAGAATGGTCGCTGCAGTCGCCATTTTGAAAAATAATTACACCATTGATTAGAAACCATCCGTCAAAATGATGATTCCGACAATTTCCGACAACAATTTCTAGTACAGTTACCTCGCGCGAGGTAACTAATCGCGAAATAGGCGGTTCAGCTCGACCAATCAGAAGGCGAGAAATTCAATAGTTCTGAAATTTTACTAAAGTGGGATCGTTTTGAAAGTTCGCTAGCTTTTCCCGCCAGCTGACGCCACTCCAGGCCATTTTACGTCATTCATGATTGAACTTTTATAGATGCACGGAGCCCAGCCAATCAGAGCGTGCGTAGATGACACCTTATTTTATAATAAGCTGTAAAACTATAACAATAAGCTAGGTGGTTGAGGGAAAACGGGAAAACCTCTACTGTTTTATTTTTTTTAATTAAACAATATTTTTTTATTGGCAATTATTCCAAAAACTTCCTATGAAACGAAAATTAAGTCTGTCTTCTCCAGTGAACTCTATATACTGGAACGATACCTCCATAAGGTCGGCCCTATGATTGGGTGAAGCCAAACTTCCGGCTGCTGGGGGCAACACATGAACGTCTGACCAACGTCCAAGGAGCGGTAGAAAACAGACAATGGCCCAGCAAGAATTATTTATTTTTTTGTAGTTGAACTTCTTTTGAATTGATATAACGAAGTCAGTATGTATTAGAATCATTGTCCTTTCTGTCTGAGGTATGTTTGCTGGCAAAAATAGATTGAAGCAGGAAATATATTGCCAAACGAAAATAAAATTTTGCTTGGATTGATGGAAACTCCTGACGAAAATTCAGGTTATATTTAGTATTTATTCGTCTTTATTTTATGAATTCTTCCAACCCTGTCAAGCTGTGCCTTTGCTCTTATGAATAGTCTCCTCATACCTTTTGAATCATTGTAAGACCACATATATTTTAGATCTTTGATGCCTTTAAAACACTGTCGGTTCGTATTTCTGTGTTTTGTTCGATTTTTTGACTGTTCAGAAAATTTAACATTTATGGTTTTTATTGATCATGTCAGCATCCATATGCTCGACAGATTATAGCCACTAGATTTCAGTAGGCTTTAGCCCTGATTAATGCTATCTTTATTTGATTCAAGATAGTTCATAGACTTTTTTCTTGACTTTTGATACCTCAACTGACTCAACACTTGGAGCTGCCCTAGCAAAGATATATAACGTTTTTCAATAACTCATTATGCACGTGTGACGTAGCAACATGCGACATTTACATCAAACAAACTGAAATATCTCAACAACGAAGCAAGGAAACGAAAAACTGCAAAAGATGTTGCTCTATCATTTTAAGTGTTCTTTCAAATAAGAAAAACTTAATTTTCGTTTCATTGGCACTTTAAACATTATTTTTGAAGAGAACAGACACTAAAAAGGCAATATTGGATAACAGATGGTCAAACGCGAAGAACACAAAGACACAAAGAGCTATTATTATATCAAGACCAATTTTGAGATTGTTCCAAATGCGTTGAAACGTTGGGGGGGGGGGGGGAGAGTAACGTTGGGGGGGGGAGTATGGAAGTGCTCAGCTCACATCGCTAGCTGGTCAAATAGTTTACAAGTGTGTGAATGTGTTTTTCATATCTTTTCTTGCGTTAGTTCGCTCTGGAGACTTAGTGCAGCAACGCCAATCATTCGTCTCGTAGCTACTGTGTGTTAGGTCCACATAATAATTTGGGTTAGGTTTAGGACATTAGGGTTAGTTTAGACAGAGTAAAATAGTCTAGTGTTAGAGTAAAATAGTCTAGTGTTAGACAGAGTAAAATAGTCTGGTGTTAGAGTAAAATAGTCTAGTGTTAGACAGAGTAAAATAGTCTGGTGTTAGACACAGTAAAATAGTCTTGTGTTAGACACAGTAAAATAGTCTGGTGTTAGACAGAGTAAAATAGTCTGGTGTTAGACAGAGTAAAATAGTCTGGTCTTAGACAGTAAAATAGTCAGCTGTTAGACAGAGTAAAATAGTCTGGTGTTAGACAGTAAAATAGTCAGCTGTTAGACACAGAGTAAAATCTATTTAACTTATTTCAACTAAAAAACGTATTTCTCTTTGGTACCAACCATGGATATAAACGCTCCTTAATAGATGCTCCTTAAAAACGATACTATCGTTATATCTATGTTGCTCTTGGGCCATTAATACATATTTATATCTACAAGTTTTACTTGGACCCTACCATATTGACAACAAACATTAAAGACGATGCCACCAGTAGTCAGGGCCGTAGCTAACATGTCGTAATTGGGGGGGTGCCAACCCAAAATTTCCGAATGAAATTTTTTTTCTTCCGAATCTTGCAATAATAATCACAAAACTTTGCTAACTGCCAAAACGACAGAGACAACAACAACAACTATTTTAATACCATGCAGTTACCAGTTACGGTAGTAACGAGGGGCGGACTGGCTACGTCAGAGGGGCCCGGGCGATTTGCTGTAAATGGGGGCCCGGTTTCCAAATGAAGTTGTTGTGGGTTCGCATGTGTCGAAATTTTTGAAATTTGGGTCTCTGAAATGGCATTACCCGCATTCTGACAGCAGTTTTGAGCAAACTTTTAATAGTTTTAAAACATGTTTGTAATGGCACATTTCGTCATTTTTAACAAAGATTTTGTCCAAATTAGGCTTTAAATAGTATATTAAATGTAAAAATATGCATGGACTGTAAGGTCAAAGCCTGTTAAGGCTTGAGGGTTACCAATAAAAACAAAGGACAACTCATTTCCGTACGCATTCTTTCCCATGCGCTAACCACTTATTGACTATACAACATATATTTTAATATGATTGTAGATCAGACGTTTGAAGTGTTTCAAACTTTTTAGATCCACATTTTCTTTTTGAGTAATCTCAACAAATTGTAAAGAACGACTCGAAGATTGGTCCATGCACTTCCCTCCAACTCGACGGGCCCTAAACATTGTTCTCTTTTCAGAGGAGCTGCTTCTTGCAAGTCGTCCACCTTTTTCTTACGCCTTCTCTGCACCACGTTTAATTGCTTTCTTCATAATTCCGGAACTCGAAACGTCGGAAGAAACTACAGCTTCCACTATAAACGCTAAATAATTATTTTATCCTAAGCATGTATTCGGCCTGATTGATACATAGCCTTTTTTACTTTTGCAAAGTCAAAAAAATTTAAGGGCCCAAAGGGGGCCCAATAGGCAAGGGGCCCACCTGGCGTTTACCCGGTAAGCCCGACTGGCCAGTCCGCCCCTGGTAGTAACGGTACTACATTTTATCCATTATCGTACGGAAATATAAAACAACGAGCACATGGTCTGCGGTTGGGATCGGGTACGTACTTTTACATCCGGCAAAGGGGTCGCGTGACGACGGGACCCGTGGGGCCCACTGATCTCTATAAAAGATCAGTGGTGGGGCCTTGCAAGTAATTGCAATATTCACATTCCCAGAGCCCACGTTTGTGTGGTGGGCACTAGGAACGAGAATGGAGAATTTAGACAACGTAATTAATGTGTAAGTACTATTGTATTAAATTCGACCGACAAGTTTTCTGTTACCACATACCAGTACATTTATTTTTCATTTAATCAGTAGGTTTTGACAAATCTTCAGGCAAAATAGTCTTAAAGAAAAAGGTGCCAATTTTCCGAATAGACCCGCGAGTTTTCCGAATATTGCAATTTTGTAAAAGTTGGGGGGGTGCCGCACCCCCCCAATACCCCCCCTCGCTACGGCCCTGCCAGTAGTATAGTGGCTCTTTTTTTACATTCATTAAAATAATTATAGATAAACTGTTTTGAACTTGATTGGCGTTTGACTAATAATCCTATTTCTTCTTGGTTGTTCAAAATACACAAATTAAACACACGTCACAAATATATTGTTCACTCAAGTTCTTCCGGAATGCCAACTCCACCATTCGCCGACACATCTAGTAAAACGATACGTACGCGATTCAAATTCTGCATTTACTTAAATAATTATTAGTTTATTTAAGAACGTAAGGTTGTTGGTTTTATATTATATAAAAACATAAAAGAGATACTAAAAAACTAAACTAACCTTATTTATACTGGATAACTCTATCAGTTATATCTAAACTGTTATAATCAGAGGTCCATGGGGAGCACGGGTGGTGTGTGCTGTTAGCGCGCTGCCTCTCACCAAGAGTTAAGCCCGGTTAGACGGGGTTAGTACTTGGATGGGTGACCGCTTGGGAATGACCCCGTTGTCGAGCTGGAAACTAATGTGAGTATATAGAGTTGTAGTTGATCTCTCCTGTGCTTCGAGGGTTTTTCGTCGGGTTCTCCGGTTTTCCTCCCTCCGCAAAACCAACACTTACATCATGGTAGTCATGTTCAATTGGGGCATTTCGCTCCGTTTGACCACCAGTTGCTATAGGCAATAAAGTTAATAAATCTAAGTAAGGGCCCACCCTCATTGGTCCAGTGTTACTACAGGAGGAAACTGGAGTACCCGGAGGAAACCTGTGGTGTTTGGTAGAGTCAAACTGGAAGCACTCTTCTCAAGGTGAATTTTTTTTTAATCAGATAACTGCACCGTGCAGGAATCGAACCCGACTCGCAGAGGTGAAAGGTACGTGCACTAACCACTGTGCCACCAACTAGAAAACAAATAAATTCCCAACGCATCGAGGTGAAGAATCAGACATAGTTTAACGTTTAACATTGGTTTGGAAGCTTGGCACATCAATAGCGCCCATGCTCCATGAAATCGTGATGACGGCGGTCTACTGCCGTAAGCCTATTTGCACCGTAACGTCATCAATGGTTCTATGAGACCCCGTTCACACAAGTCCGGAGCGAGTTGAAAACGGCGCTAAAAAGTCACAAAACGCCGTTGCGTTCACACGGCACCGGATCGAAATTGTGTGAAAACGGCGCTCCAACCGGAGCGATTTGAAAACGACTTCTAAACGGAGCGAGATGAAAACGGAACCCTTGGCAGTGTCGTGTGAACACAAGATCCAGCACTTTTAGTTCGCTCCGCTTTAGTATCCAGTTCCTAGTACCCAGTAACACTACTTGGTGTAGTACCAGTACTTAGTCAGTGTGTGCTTTAAAGTACCCATGAAACGAAAATTAAGTTTGTCTTATTTGAAAGGACACTTAAAATGATAGAGTAACATATTTTGCATTTTTTCGTTTCCTTGCTTCATTCTTGAGATATTTCAGTTTGTTTGACATGTAAATGTCGCATGTTGTGACATCACGCGTGCATAATGAGTTATTGAAAAACGCTATATATCTTTGCTATTGTTAAATATAATCACTTGAAAATCTACACTGTTTAGTGTTCTGGACGAAACACACGCACATCCTTCCCTCGAATTATTTTGGTTCGATAATAGCAAAGATATATAACTTTTTTCGATAACTCATTATGCATGCACATGTGACGTTGAAATGTTTAATTTGCATATCAAACAAACTGAAATATCTCAAGAACGAAGAAAGGAAACGAAAAACTGCAAAAGATGTTACTTTATCATTTTAAGTGTTCTTTCAAATAAGACAAACTTAATTTTCGTTTCATAGACACTTTAAGAGTAACTGTAAATGTGCTTATGTAAACTGTTCTTCTCCATACTTCTGAAATTACTATCAATAGCTGCTTAACTGTGAAAATCAATAGTAATTTTTCACTCACCCAGGTTCTCGCTAGGATTGCCAATTTCCCAACCAGGCCAGTCAACAGCAGGTTGAAATAAAGCAAGAAGACGGCGGGTTACACGACTGACCAACGCCAATATGAAATACACCACACGTAGAACTTGTTGAGGCCTAAGCAAAAATTAGATAATAATAATAAACTTTATTTACATCTCAGTCTTATAGCTTGGAACCGCACCTTACTAATCGGTGAGACTAAGGCCATGTCACACGAGGCAATTTTCCTTGCAACTTGCAACACAATTTTTGTCGAAAAAATATATTACAAGTTGCAGTGGGGGTGTCACACGCTGCAACTTGTCTCGTAGCGTTGCGAAAAGTAGTGAAGCTGCTTCTACTTTCTCTGCGACTCACAACGCAATTTTTCATTGCAACACTAGTTGCAAACATGGAGTGTCACACGAGGAAATCTTTCTTGCAACTTGCAATACAACACCATTGCGTTGCAAGGAAAATTGCCTGGTGTGACAAGGCCATGTTTACACCATTACGGTACAGTATAAAGCGCTCCAGATAGGCTGATTTGGTAAAATGTAGGTTCTTGTTAGCGGGTTTTTACTGTATGTCACCGCTGGGTTAGTGGTGTTTGTGGGCTCAACATGGTTCTAGTGCTCACCTTGACCACAGAATAGAAATACAACCAGAAGTCCAACTCGAGTGACAACTTGTCCACATTTCTTCAATGCGCAGGTGCAATATTTTACGCCATCCTACACAATGTCCGATGATATCCTACGCAATCCTGGCAAGTTCCCTCAGCAGTTTTAACCTTCTTTTGAATGTCCAAACTGCCGGGGGATCTTGCCAGGATTGCGTAGGATGGCGAGGAATCAAGATGCGTGAGGCGACATGCGCGAGGACATAAACTTCAAAGGTTCCGACACGAGTTGGACTTCTGGTTGTATTTATATTCTGTGCCTTGACTGTTGACACATAGCACCACCCAAAATATCAAATCAAATCCCATGAGCGGCTTCCCAATGACGAGTAGAACCGTCTGGCGTTAGCCAGAGTAAAATACTAAAAGGGAATTCAGGGTTGAGAGGGTTAACATTGCTAAGTGCATAATAAAACTGAAATATACAGTAGAAGATATCACGAAGCAGAATTTACACTGAAATACAGTTGAAGATCAGGAGCACAGGCGATCGTGTTCTCTTTCAGTAGATTAAAACTCGCGATAAAGAGTCAACTTAATGTTCAAAATATTTACCAAGAAAAGCTGTAAAGTCTTGGCAACAAAACCAATTGATGCAAAAGCCGTGTAAACAGCTAAATAACTTCAAATCATAAAGCATACTGTATCGGCTGTCTTTAAAATACTTGCGGACTCGGCCAGTCGATTGGAGAAGGCTCAGTTAAAATAGCTTTAAATGTTCTTAATCGGCTTCTAAGCAGTAAATTCTACGTCCCCTACCTTCTTCTTGAATGTCCTCGCAATAAAACTTTAATCTACGAATGACGTTTCGAGATATGACCATTTTAGAGCAGATAACCCGCTCAGCGTCTTTCAGCGTCCTATGTTTTGCTTTGCTTGCTTCTGGCAAAGCGGATGCGCGAAGCGACCTACGCGGGAAAATATGGAAAATGGAAAATACAAGTTTGAGAGTCCAAAACAAGTGCATAAACAATTCGGAAAAAGAATAAAACTAAAAGTTATACATAGTTAAACATTCTGACAATCAAAAACAGTTGCCAAATAAATAGCAACAGTTGTTGCTATGGCAACAATGACGTTTCAAAATGGCTGGCAATTACCCTTCAAACTAATTTAATTCGAAAAAAACTTTGGTGACCCCGGAAAATCATGTTTGTTAATTTTTAAAAAATTTCCTTCTACAGAATTTTTTTTAAATCGGCCTATTGATTACTGATACTTCAAGAAAAGTTTTAAAGAAAAAAAAATTGGGGGTCACCAAAGTTTTTTTCGAATTAAACTAGTTTGAAAGGTAATTGGTAGCCATTTTGAAACGTCATTGTTGCCATAGCAACAACTGTTGCTATTTATTTGGTAACAGTTTTTGATTGTCAGACAGTTTAACTATGCATAACATTTAGTTTTATTCTTTTTCCGAATTGTTTAATCACGTGTTTTGGACTCTCAAACTTGTATTTTCCATTTTTCAATAAACTGTATGGAGCCACCTTAATTTATTGCATTAATTGTCAGTCGCCCAAATTTCCATGGTCGCACGGTGGTCAGATTTGCGTGATTTGCGAGGTGTCGTATTTCGAGAGGCCGCCACAAGGCCGCCACAGCAAACGTTATGCAAGAGTGCGCATTAATTTAAATAAGTTATGCACACATGTCAGACTTAGTCCCCCATAAATAATTAGATCTACCCTTCCTCTCTATAAAAATCAGGAGGGTAGTACCCCACGGGCCATATTTTGCGTCTAACGAGGTTTTTGTATACCCCTACTTTTTAGGCAAAGTGGGGTTTACAATGGTTTGTTCGTGGCATTTTTGAGTACACTGTAGCATACACTTTATTTTAAATTTAGGACTTGTGCCTTTACTCTTATTCTGTTCGCGTTCGAACACGAAATATGTCTCAGTGTACCCTTCCTGGGGATGAATTTGTTTTTTGCAACGTCATGCTTTTGTTGAACAAAAACTTGAAGAATTCAAAATAAAGTTTAGGTATATGGCGTCAACCAGAGGAGTCGAAAGCAATCACTGACCTGTATATTATACAGGTCAGTGAAAGCAACCAACAATTGTAAGTATTCGCCGTTTAAACCCATGTTTTGATTCTCACTTTTGATCTTGTCCGCCATCTTGAATCGCCTTCTTGGCCAAGCCACTATTCTCAATATTCCCTTTGAAATTTCGTGTCCTTGGACAGGAAAAATTGTGTATAAAAAGTCGAAAGTGCAGCAAGGAAAATAATCACTCAGGAAGATGTGACACAGCGAGAAAATTTCATGCCTTTTGATACACTTCACGAGTTCAAGTCAGAAATACTAAATGAAGAGGAAGTCTGATCTGATGAATTTTCTGAAGAACTCAAGAGCAATTATGAGGAGAAGAGCGCTAAGTTTGCCGATTTAGAGAGACGTGAGGAAGAAATTAATCAAAGGGACACTTCAAGCTTTACATAAGCTTACATATACAGCATGTCAAATATTGTATTCTTAGGCAGTAGTTGTTTGCCAAATCCTACCCCAATTGACCTGACTTTGATAAAGATCATGTCCTGATCAAATTACCTAAAGACATGGTGGTGTGTGCTGTTAGCGCGCTGCCTCTCACCAAAAGTTAAACCCAGTTAGATGGGATTTATAGTACTTGGATGAGTGACCGTCTGGGAATTACCTCGTTCTCGAACTTGGACCATGTGAGTGGAGTTTAGTTGGTCTCCCCTTTGCTTCGAGGGTTTTTCATTAGGTTCTCTGGTTTTCCTCCCTCTGCAAAATCAACACCATCTGGGATAGGAGTGGCACCCTCCCCTCCATAATATATGCTATATAATATTACTGTATATATTAAAGAAAGGCCACAGTAATGACACTTCTAAGATCAGATGAAAATATTTTTATTTTAGTTTATAATACACATAACACAAGCCATACAGTGTTTCAAAATACATTCATTTGTCCCTATAATATTATCTCTATTTCTGTAAGTAAACTAAACCATAACCTTGAAAGTCTGAGTATAGTACTGTAATTTTATAAAACATGTAATATGCGTTTGTTAATTTCATGGCAACAATAGGGACTGTCTGCAATGTCAAATAGTAAATGTAATCCTCTATATGTGTGTTCAGTCATGGTGGATACATACATGATGTGAAGTAATATTTCAAAGCCAACAATGAGGACTGGACCAGATTTCAAGTCTGCGCAATTAAGTTCCAGTCCACCAAGGCGAAGCCGAGGACTTGAACTAATTGCAAGGACTTTAAATCATTGCGGTCCAGTCTGAATTGGAGGTTTTGAAATGACATCTCAAACAAATCAGTATTTTAAGAGAAAATCAAGATGAAAGTTTGCTTAACAGGGTTCTGCCCACGGTGGGCGGTGGCGGGCGGCAGCGCCCGGCACTCAAGCCAAAGCGGACTCTTCCGCCCGGCACTCGAAAAGTATCAAATATGCAATACGAAAATCCCAATGTTGTATTTTTAATATATATTTTATAAATATAATTTTGTATTTTTTATCTTTGGCGATTTTTTTTATTTAAACAATATTACTAGATGAAATTGAGCACTACAATGCGCACAATATTAGTTACTGGTGATTCGGTGAAATACGATATTCCAACAAAGCCAGATTGGATATCTGATGAAAGGCGCTAATCACTTCGCACTTTGTTTATTAATGTCGCGCTTCAAGTTAGTACCATGGCTGGGACGCCAAAAAATTGCAATGATTATGACTAAAGTAATGTTGGTGTACAGCATGTGTTTCCACATTCAACCGAATCAATCTGACTTCATGAGTTGACCTTGATGCAATCTGCATTACACTAAGAATGACCTCGCTGAAACGCGCTTGCAATAATTATTATATTGTAATATGATACAACTTACAAGTAACACTGGGTGTTAGTAGTCTAAACGTAGTCTAGACTTTAGAGTATTCATCATACTGCGACTGACATTACTCATTTACTGTTACTGTATTAAGTATATATTCTAGCATGCCATGTGCCTAAATAGTAAATGTTCATTGTTTATTATTATAAAAGTAGAGTCAGTGTGGTTGTGATTCGACAAATGAAACGAATTCCAACAAGGGCTCCGCTCTGTTTGGGTGGAATGAAAGCTATATAATTAAGTTTACAATATTATATATTCGATCGACGATGGCTGATCGCCAAGCGAAACGACAAAAGCTTCAGAAACCAATGACATCGTTTTTCGCCAAGAAACCAGCCGATCCAGGTAAGCATTATTACCTTTGATAATTTTTCATTTTATGCTTCCGTAGACAGTCTGAGTTTTCACGTGTTTTCGCGCATTCCAATACTAATAGCTAATCTACATAAGCCGCGACCTTTCGGCTTTCAAAGGCTTATACCATACACTTGCGATTTTTTTCGCGTGATTGAAGCGACATTTCTATTGCAAGAATTGAATAGATTCATTCGAATAGATTTCTCAAATAGTTCCACCCAAGAGACCTCATATTAAGTAATATATACAACATGAGCGGCCGTGTTGTGTCGGATATAATTAAGATACGAATGCATCTAAAGAACCATATTTACCAACTATTTCAGCGATATACTCTATTTTAGCCGAGAAAATCGAAGCTAAAGTTTATGTAAATCAGGACGATGCTGTATCCGATTTACAACCTCTGTTACGGTATTGATTTCTTTTGTGTTTTCTTCAGGAATTATTAATGAGTATTTTAAGACAAAAGAAAAGGAATTGGAAGTTCTGAATCGAAAACAGTTTAACCATGGAATTATCTCCTAGAAAAACTATTGTAATCTATTTATTTTTCAGTTGTAACTGAGTCTGAGGAAACACTTGAAGATATTCCGAGTACATCACAACAGCAACAGCAGACTGATTCAACAAATCAGCCCAAAACCCAGTCATTTGAGTCGGATACTAGCACCGCGAAAAATAAAAAACGAGCAGCATCCTTTGTTCCAAGCTGGAAAACCAATCGACCATGGCTTGCGTATGTAGAAGGTCAGGGAATGTACTGCACAGTCTGTCAAAAAGCTGAGAAGCGGCCATTTGATCGGGATACGTGGAACAAAATACCTGCCACGCGTCTGAGGCTCGAAAGCATAAAAAGTCATGAGAATTGCGTTGCGCACAAGAATGCTGTTCGTCAGCTGGCCCTTGTTGCACAATGCGAGACAATCCCTGGAATTGTACAACCAGATGTTTGTCTAAGTTCAATGGCCAAAACATTTGCTTGTCTGTATTTTCTGTGCAAAAACAGAATCGCCCACACAACCAATTTTGGGCCTTTACTGGACTTAATTGGTTTCTTAGGTGTGAACCTTAAATCAAAAATATCTGTTGGAAAGAATGCAACATATCTTTCTGACAAATCCATTCAAGAGATGCTCTTCGCCATGAGTGATTTGATTGAAGATCAAATATTAGATGATCTAAAAAAATCTAATTTCTTTGCCCTTATGTTTGACGAGACAACAGATTGCAGCATTGTAGAGCAATTGGTTATCCACACAAGGTTCATTGATCCAGATGGTGCAGTGAAAGTCAAGTTCTTGAAGATGCTGGATGCTCTCAAGCCTGCTGAGTGTGACGAGGACAACTCGAGTAATGACCATATCGTAAGTCTGAATGCAACTAACATTGCCTGTAGGGTCAAAGACTATGTTGTATCCAAGCATTTGATGTTTTCAAAGTTGGTTGGCATCGGAACAGACGGCGCTTCAGTCATGACTGGAAAACATAATGGCGCTGTTAAACAAATTGTAGATTTCCAGTTAGATGCCCAAGCAGAATCTGCTCCAAGTAAATGTGAAGCTGTAGGCGTGCACTGTGCTGCTCACAAGCTAAGCCTGGCTGCATCACAGGCGGGAGATGGAGTTCCCTACGTCAAGAAATTCAAAGATATCCTGAGAAAGCTGTACGACTTCTTTGACAACAGTTCTGTCAGAACAGCTGGTCTTGGAGCTGTTCAGGAATTGTTGAATGACCCGAAGCTAAAGCTGCTACAACCATCATCAACAAGGTGGCTGAGTGTTGGAAATGCTGTGAAACGCCTTAAAGACATCTTCGCCAGTGTGGTTATCAGCTTGGGGAGAGAAGCGGAAGAACGCCATGATGTTACTGCAGCAGGCTTGCACCACATAGTCACGGAATACAAATTTGTGGCCACCATGCATTATGCTGTTATTGTGCGATGTCCTGCCAACCGTAAACAGGTTATCATTACTTTTCCAGGCGGAATGGATTGACTTTACCAGTGTTTCTAAGTATGTTCAATCAACCGTCTCCAAGCTGGAGGGTATGAAGACCAAGGATGGCAATTCTCTGAAAGCAATTGGTGAATATGTCCAGCAATTGTCACAGTCTGGTGTAGAGTTAAGAAGCCAGGTCCAACGGGGTGAGATAATTTCGGATCGCCATGAAA
Organism: Paragorgia papillata; assembly: GCA_035771165.1. Lineage (NCBI taxonomy): Eukaryota > Metazoa > Cnidaria > Anthozoa > Scleralcyonacea > Coralliidae > Paragorgia > Paragorgia papillata. Next base: position 299,930 of record JAWNZC010000133.1, read on the forward strand.
TGTTTAGAAGATCGGTTCAGTCACTCTTCCTCAACCAACTGATAACGAATATCAACAGCAGGTTTAAAGATACTGATGTCATTTTCTCATTCCTGTCAGTGTTCGACCCAAGAAATCTGCCAAATCAAGACGAATCTCAAGATGAACCTGTGACTCCCTGTGATGATGACGACGACGACGATGATGATGATGGTGACGATGATGATCATGCCGACACTGCGAAAACCCCAGCCACTACAGCCAAGTCTCTGCAGGACTATGGGGACGATATTATCAGAACCATGTGTTCAAGATTTGGAATTGACATGGAGCCAGCACTTGAGGAGTGGGGAGATTTTAAGCAGTTTTCCTCAGATCATCAGAAGAAGCTGCAACTGAGAGATGTTACACATCAATTGTATACCAATGAAACTCAGAGACAGCTTTACCCACACATGTCGAAACTGGCCCAAATTTGCTGCGTTATTCCACCACACACAGCGGACTGTGAACGAGATTTTTCTCAGCTGAAATTTGTTAAGACAGCTTTGAGAAATCGGATGAAGGATAAAACTCTGGATTCAATAATCAGAATTGTCGTTGAAGGTCCTCCAGTTCACAAATTTCCTTTCAAAGAGGCTGTACGTTTGTGGGCACAAAGAAAGAACCGGAGACTGAAAACAATTTAATAAAGTTCGACTTCTTATACTTCTAACAATAGATGACATTGACTGTCTGGATCATTATGACTTCACATATAAGATATTATTCTGATATATTCTATATAAGATATATTCATATTAATAATAATCCTCACCTGTATTGTAATGCAGTTGCTTAGACACAGTCAATGATGTACAGTGTGCCTTTACTTAACTTAGTTATTAAGCCGTTAGCTGGCCAAGTAAGGTCCAGTCACAGTGATTTATCATTAAAATAATAAATATGATTATGTTACATGTATGTATAGTTAAATAAAATTAAATAACTACTGACACAATAACAATTGTTAGCCAGGACCTTACTCATGTAATACTAATAATAAATTTCACTTGCTCAGAATTTGAAAAATAGCAATAAGCATTTTGAGACCACCAAAATTTCAAAAGTTGTTGGCGAGGTGAGGGGGGGGGGGGGGGGGGGGGGATGCCCCCAGGCCTGCAGGTACCCGGCACTCACATGGTCCTGGGCAAAACCCTGCTTAATATACATAATTTCAAGTCCTAGGACTTCCTCCAGTTTCAAAACACTGATTAAACATTAATTTCTTTTGTTTTTGGTTCATGAATTATTTATGAGTTTGAGATAGTTTTTTTAACATACCAATCTCTGGCAGTGTGCCATGAAATTAGGAATACAACATACATTGTTTACATGTATTTTTAGAGACATGCGCAACTAAATAAATCTAATATTCAATACTATATAATTATATCTATATATTATTATTATGTACATGTAATTAGTTTTCATAGTTATTGAAACAATTCTGGTAAATATATAGAGAATAATACATGGATGTGTGGAAATATGACATTTATTTCTCATGTTGACAAAGATATCTCACAGGTGAGCAAAGCGAACGCGTGAGATATCGTGGTCAACATAAGAAATAAATGTCATAATTCAAAGCATCCATGTATTGTTCTGTTTATTATATAAAAATAGTCCTATTTCCCCACAAAAATAGAGCAGTAAACTCTAATGCATCCCGTGATAATCGACACATGTGAGATTATCATAAATAATCACACATGTGAGATTATCATTTTTATTAGTTGTAGAAACATCAATAAAACACTCTACAGTATTTTATACTATTGTCTTGTTTTGTAAATTATCATCATAATAGTCTGCTACAGTATGTACTCGTACATGTGAAGAACATGTACTGGAGAAAACCTTTACAAGTGTGTTGTCTGTATGAAGACATGTAGGTTCATAAAAGAATATATATTGAAGAAAAGCTTTTATCTTAAATATTTGAAAATTTAATGAGATCAGTGGTGGTGGAAACTAAGAATACACAATTTCCAGTGGACTGTAAAACATCTGACAAGAAACTAGTCTTCCAGATCTCTCTGGGTAACCTATTAACAGGTAATACAAGCACTACAGTACATTATTTTACTGTGGCTAACAATGCAACAATCAATGTAATCCCAGTCAGGGTTGTACAAATTTACATTGACTGCTGCATATGCTGAGTAAATTGAATGTTGTCTTATTGGTGCTATATCATGCAAGGTCATGTCGGATGAAAGAGGCTAATTTACCTTTTATAAAGGCTAAAAGCTATCTTTGTGGTAGAAAGTAATAGTTCAGAAAGGAACATACTAGTTGCATAAGGAAAATATAAAACAGCAATTTAGCCACAATAAAAAAAAGAACTATAAAATATGAATACTAGATTAACACTGTACTTATACCTCAGCACGATTCATCAACGTTTGCAGGCTTGTATCAATAGCTAACTTATTAGCAGTATATCGTTGTACATAAAATGCCATGGTTAGTCTCTCAGTCTTCGTAGAATAGTCCATTGTAAACGGTGTGTTACTAGTTGCCACCACAACTGATCTTCCATTAAACACAGTGCTTCTTGCCAGTTGCCATCTCGCGAGGACTCTACTTCACCGGAATATCCCCTAGCCAAGGTTAAAACATGGCGAAACACCAGACTGGAAAGTTTGCTCCGCGCGGGGGATTTATCCCCCGCGCACTTTTAGGCGCTTGTGCCCGTGCCCGCGCACTTTTAGGGGATTGTGCCCGTGCCCGCGCAAATGAAGCAACTTCACCCCATCCGCGCACGCATTTTAAACAGTTTTCAGTGCGATCGCCGTTAAGTTTTCATTTTTGTGTTCCGTTTGATAAGAAATCCAGTTCAGCTCTGCTTGTTTGCGGGGTCGCCGTGTCGTCGGAGAATCGTCGGAGCATTTTTAAACGTGAATTAAACGTTTTTGCTTCACGCAATGTGGGCCCACTGCCCACATGTGGCGGTGTGACTGTGTGAGTGCACTGAGTGGTGAAGCATCCATTTAACAGGTAAGAACCATACGGTAAGAACGAAGAAATATAATCAAATGACACATGTTGACTTCTTTAATTATGGTGCCATAGGCCATATCTGATAAACTAGGTCATGGGATGATGGGAAAATAGGCCATATCTGATAAACTGGGTCGTGGGAAACCCGAAACCTGCACTGGCTGCAGACCTGCAGTCTTAAGTCTTTCGTCACAATACTTGTAACCTTGTCACCTACTCACCTGTAAATCCCTGTAATATTGTTTAATACACGATTTAACATATTAACCCCTTGGATGATGACAAAACCAGTCCTTTCAACAATTGGTCTTTCACATGTTTCGCAATACGTCACCGAAACGCTCTTTTAAATTCCCCGGGGAAACTGTACCCTGTGATTTTCACGTGCGCTGCACGTGGCAATAACCGCTTACAGTTAGTTTTGGCGTCTCACATCAGTCTGGGATTTTCCATAATTTGAAGAAGCCCTTTGCTTTTAGCCCCTTACAAAACTGTTATTGTCATAATGTCATGTTTGAGGGTCCTCATAAACAAAGATTCGGATCATGCGCAGAACGGACTGGACGGCACCTTAAATCCACGTGCTTAATCCTGTAAATAAATGTACATTCTGCTTGCTCCAAACTGAATGACAGTATGACACTTTGTTGTTAATTGTTATTGCATATTGCATATATTATAAATTGGCTTATTTTATCATTGACACATAATAAAAAGAACGGCTGCTGCTTCGTACAGTATACTGGACACACAGTGGCCATTTGTGTTTTGATTTACTTGTGGGGGATCTGAAAACTAGTTCCTAACTCTCTTACGCGACCGCTGACCGCGTATGTAATGCGGGCTCACCCGCGCAAAAATTAGCGGCGTTGAGAGGACTCCCCCGCGCATTTTGCAAACTTTCCAGTCTGGGCGAAACACAACCCATGGTATAAATAAAATAACGGGAGTCATCAGGCCAGTCGCTTTTGACCTCCGAAGCTTCTGGGAGATAGCTTTGCCAGCTTCTTTCAGGTAGGAATCCACCATAGCCTATGGTAGGGCCCACCATTTCAAGCTTATTGCCTACTACCTCCTCGAGCAGAGAGTACATTTCCCCCATGCCGTAGTTGGGCTTATTTTTGGCGCTTCGAACGGCTTTGATCCACTCCCGCTCAACGGAAAATTTCATTTCTGTTACAGAAGTATTCCAGAAACGTTCTCCCCGCTCTGAACACTCCGAAAAACATTTTAAATTGAGTTTTAACTCTCTCTCCTTGTTTGACCGTTGACGCACTCATGTTGTCCGCCATGTTGATCTATAATCTGTCTAGAATGAATGACCGGAACGCTGACAAACTGCGCCCGCACAAGTCGCAGGAAGTCGATTATTATTTTGACCCAGCCGGCCTAGAGTGCCATAGTCAACAAGGCTTTTCCGGGATTAGGTCTAGGCTGATTTTGACCCCTGCGGGGTCATTATTGTCAATTTTAAAGTATCGAAATTTCTCTTCTGTTTTTGAGGAAATTTCACAAAATTGTCAACTCTTGTTCGATACAGCAAGGTTTTCGAGATAACCAAGTTTGAGAAAGCGAGATTCTGCGACGCTAAAAGCACATTTACAAGTATGAAACATAAACTAATTATAAATGCAGAATATTACTCTCCCGAAATATTTACCAAATTGTTGTTTTAATCTTCTCAAAATGAGCGAAAAAATCATTAACCATCGTTATAAACTTTTCCAATACAAGACATTTAATATAATTATGCTATCAGTCACAGTCTCACAGAGTCACTGATTACCGTTGTAAGCAGCATCTTCCTTGAGTCAATGTTTAACATGCGCCATCACATTCTCATATATATACAAGTATCTATATATTCAAAAAAAGTACAAAAATTACCTCACCTCATGTTAACCAATTAACCAAACTATTATCTTAAAATCGTCCCTGGATCTGTGACTGTGATATGAAGACGAACGTGCGTATATATAGCGAACCGGCACAGATGACATCGAATTTATATTTGCATGTCAGAGTTGATTACTCGGGCTACCTATGTCTTGAGCAGAACCACAAAGAGCATGAGCCGCCAGAGCTAGATTATTCTCAATCCCGTCCCCAGACCCACGCGTTCCCATACTCACACGAGGCTCTGGCAGCCTGGTTCCCAGGCCTCTCTTTTTAACGTCGAGCGGCAGACCGAATTGTGAGAGGCCTGGAATAAAATGTTTTGCCTGGCCCCAAATCTGGCCCCAAAACTGGCCCCAAATTATACAGGCACCAAACGGCCGTTTGGCGGAAAACCAAAGCAGATAACACTCACGTCGGTCTGCACAATTCTTTATAACATCATATAGCAAGGTTGGTCTACTGCCGAAACGTTAAAAAGCATATTTCGATTTGTATAAATGTGTTTCAACACAATCACTTCCTACGCCGAACACTACTTTATAAAGCCTCGTATGTAACAACCTTTTTAACGTAATGTAAAACAAAGAAACCTACTCGTTTGCTGTCCGCTAGTCAAGAAGAAGTTTGTTTAAGTGCCCTCGTTCATAAAGATTAAAAAATTCGAGCTCCAGCAGGATTCATGATAGATAAAGATGAACATTTTCCGCTAGTCCTCTTGCTCGATGCCTATTCTGTGACGTCACCAAAATACGTTCGAGAGAAAAGAGGACTAGGAACTAGTCTGAGGCTCTGGTAACGCCATTTCAGGGCCCGTTTTGATTGGCTAATCCAATGCGCATGCTCGACTAGAAATCGTTGCCTGATCTTGCCCAGGTTTATAAATATCACTTCAGCCGAAGTTGAATATGCCACAATGAACAAAATACTCTCAACTTGGTAGTTATTTGATGCAGGGATGTGATATTTTAGCCTCCAATGCCGATGATAGGCTTTCATGTTGACGACTTTTGAACGGTTCCGAGGGGGGGAAAGCGGCGAGTATCAAATGGCGTGGCACATTGCGCGCGGCATCTTGTCAGTTGTGGAACAAAACGGTTAGTAAGTTCAGAACTACTCATCATTAAAATATATTGTGTACGTATGTTAACACATGTTGAATAAGCTTTCATTTGATGTATAGTTCAAGTTTTTCCGTTTTGTAAAACTTGTTAAAATGTTCAAAATGTGCGAACCGCTGTTCGAAATAATATTACAAATAAACAGGAAATTGACTTATCACAAGTGTTAATACAGAATTTTATATATTTTTTTAAATATTTAACGCACAACATTGAGAGATATATCAAAGGGAAGCTATTAAAAAATGCTATTTGGGGTAGAAATTTCAAGTTTTTAGCTAAACGGAAAATATTTTAAAAATGGGAAAATGTCTGTCATTTGATTATTAAATCAAATAATATTATTATTGTTGACTTCGAATGCATCTTATAATGAAGCTTTTGAAACGTTTGCGACTTTCTAGCCAAGGCAAACCAAAGCAAGAGAACTTAGCGTTGGCCAGAGTAATAAAATACTAAAGCCTCAGCGTTCACAGCAAGTTTTAGTTTTAAATCCTTTAACCCGAGCAACCTCTCCGAAAGAGTAGAATCGCCTGGCGTTATATAGCCAGAGTAATTATAGAGTAAAAGAGATTTTAGCGTTCAGAGGGTTTATAAAGATACCTTAGAAGTCAACAATATTACTGATTTATTTAATATTTATTAACACATTCACGCAATTAATTAAATGACAGAAGTTTTCCCATTTAAAAAATATTTTCCGTTTAGCTAAAAACTTGAAATTTCTACCCCAAATAGCATTTTTCAATAGCTTCTCTTTGGTATATCTCTCAATGTTGTGCGTTAAATATTTAAAAAAATATATAAAATTCTGTTTAACGCTTGTGAGAAGTCAATTTCCTGTTTAATATTTGTAATATTATTTCGAACAGCGGTTCGCACATTTGGACATTTTAACAAGTTTTACAAAACGGAAAAACTTGAACTATACATCAAATGAAAGCTTATTCAACATGTGTTAACATACGTACACAATATATTTTAATGATGAGTAGTTCTGAACTTACTAACCGTTTTGTTCCACAACTAACAAGATGCCGCGCGCAATGTGCCACGCCATTTGATACTCGCCGCTTTCCCCCTCGGAACCGTTCAAAAGTCGTCAACATGAAAGCCTATCATCGGCATTGGAGGCTAAAATATCACATCCCTGCATCAAATAACTACCAAGTTGAGAGTATTTTGTTCATTGTGGCATATTCAACTTCGGCTGAAGTGATATTTATAAACCTGGGCAAGATCAGGCAACGATTTCTAGTCGAGCATGCGCATTGGATTAGCCAATCAAAACGGGCCCTGAAATGGCTGTTACCAGAGCCTCGTGTGAGTATGGGAACGCGTGGGTCTGGGGACGAGATTGGATTATTCTGTGATCGAGATCTTCGCAAATGGTAGGAACTTAGTATTTTTTCGAGGGGTTTTAGATTTTATCTGTCTATTTATTCTGTCCTTCGATCCCTATGATCTGAGTATGCCAAAGTCATCGGATTTGAGGTAATTTCACTTCGCTATATACAATACAATACAACACAATACAATACAATACAATACAATACAATACAATACAATACAATACAATACAATACAATACAATACAATACAATACTTTATTGAACTCTCCCCAAGGGGGCTTTTCAAAGTCAACTACAATTATTAAAAAATTGACGACAAAAAGTCGATGGCAAAATTAAGAACAGGTTTCTAAAAGATGTCTTCGAAGTTTACTTTTAAAAATATGTATTGATGCGCTAGAGTTAATGTTCACTGGGAGAGCGTTCCAGAGTGAAACGGCGCGATAATAAAACGTTCTTTGGCCGGTGGCACTTTTGTATAAAGGAATGTTCAATGATTGCGAATTTCGGGAACAACGTCCACTTTGAGGAATTGTAGGTAGATCATTAACATAAATACTAATGAGAACTTCGCTATGGGTCATTGTCAAAGTCATCGCATATATGTATTTCATCATCAATATTTAACGCGGGCACACGCAGGTTTTACCCGGGCCTGTGCCCGGGTAGGCCCGGGTGTAGCTACGCCACTGCAAATGACACCGTTGGTACTAAAAGGATGAACTCATTCCTGTCCGAGGGCTTCCCCAGAGGTGAATAAAATCGTCTGGCGTTAGCCAGAATAAAATACTAAAGACCAATTCGGACAGGAAAGAGTTAGAGAGATAGTTTATAACTCATTCCTGTCCGATGGCTTCCCCAGAGGTGAATAAAATCGTCTGATTACCGTTGTAAGCAGCATCTTCCTTGAGTCAATGCTTAATATGCGCCATCACATTCTCATATTTATACAAGTATCTATATATTCAAAAAAAGTACAAAAATTACCTCACCTCATGTTAACCAATTAACCAAACTATTATCTTAAAATCGTCCCTGGATCTGTGACTGTGATATGAAGACGAACGTGCGTATATATAGCGAACCGGCACAGATGACGTCGAATTTATATTTGCATGTCAGAGTTGATTACTCGGGCTACCTATGTCCTAAGGACGCCCCCGCGCGCAAACGAAGGCTCTGTCGGTTTTCCGGCGATGGATTATCCCGGTTGCCGATTGAAAAGAGCATGCGCCGCCAAGAGCTAGATTATTCTGTGATCGAGATCTTCGCAAATGGTAGGAACTTAGTATTTTTTCGAGGGGTTTTAGATTTTATCTGGTGAAATACTCGGCTATCGCCTCGTGTTGTTCACGCATATCTCGTGTTTCTGAAATTCGTTGTCAAGGTAACTTCGCAATGCATGCAGCGCGACAGGACAACTGGACAAGTACGGTTGGCAGAGGCCAGAAGTCTCTTTCCTTTCTTGCAGAGACCTCTGTCAGCAAGGAAAACTCCGCCATCTTTGAGAATAAATGTTGTTCGTTTTATAAGGCTTCGTGTTCCTTATTATAAACTGCAAAACTATAACAATAAGCTACGTGGTTGAGAAAAAACGCGAAAACTTCTGGTATTTTATTTTTGTTATTTAAGCAATATTTTTTTATTGGCAATTATTCCAAAAGCCAAAGGCTTATCTAGAGAATTCTTGCTACATCGTTGAAGTGTCTATGAAACGAAAATTAAGTCCGTCTTATTTGAAAGAACACTTAAAATGATAGAGTAACGTTTTTTTGATCTTTTTTTGTTTGATATTCAAATTAAATATTGTGACGTCACACGTGCATAATGACTTGTTGAAAAAAGTTATATATCTTTGCTATTATCAACCAAAATAATTCGTGGGAAGCATGTGGATGTGTTTCGCCCAGAACACTAAACAGGTAGATTTTCAAGTGATTATATTTGACAATAGCAAAGATATATAGCGTTTTTCAATAACTCATTATGCACGCGTGACGTTGCAAAATGTGACATTTACATCAAACAAACTGAAATATCTCAACAACGAAGCAAGGAAACGAAAAACTGCAAAATATGTTACTCTATCATTTTAAGTGTTCTTTCAAATAAGAAAAACTTAATTTTCGTTTCATTGGCGCTTTAACCATTATTTTTGAAGGGAACGGACACTAAAAAGGCAATATTGGATAACAGATGGTCAAACGCGATGAACAAGTTCACATTAATTTGAAAGGAAACCGGTCAGGATTTCCATATAACATCCACTGTAAACGAGACTGTTTAGACGCGTTTGACCATTCTGTACCAACAAAAAGATTAATACGAAGACCTGCATATCGCAGGGGTGTCGCTAGGGGGGGGGGGGAGGGGACTGGGGGGGACGAGTCCCCCCTCCCACATTTTTCAAGACCAATTTTGAGATTCTTCAAAATCCGGTGAGAAACGTTGGGGGCAGGGGGTGGGGGGTGGTATGTAATGATTCCAAGTGCATGCTCAGCTCACACCGCTATAGCGTGCGTGAATGTGTTTTTCATATATTTTCTTGCGTTAGTTCGCTCTGGAGACTTAGTGCAGCAACGCCAATCATTCGTCTCGTGGCTACTATGTGTTAGGTCCACATAATAATTTGGGTTAGGTTTACGAATGTTTAGGGTTAAGGTCAATGCAAAGTAAAATAGTCTGGTGTTAGGCAGAGTAAAATAGTCTGGTGTTAGACAGAGTAAAATAGTCTGGTGTTAGACAGAGTAAAATAGTCTGCTATTAGACATAGTAAAATAGTCTGGTGTTAGACAGAGTAAAATAGTCTAGTGTTAGACACAGTAAAATAGTCTGGTGTTAGACACAGTAAAATAGTCTGGTGTTAGACCCAGTAAAATAGTCTGGTGTTAGACAGTAAAATAGTCTGGTGTTAGACACAGTAAAATAGTCTGGTGTTAGACACACAGTAAAATAGTCTGGTGTTAGACACAGTAAAATAGTCTGGTGTTAGACACTGAGTAAAATCTATTTCAACTTATTTCAACTAAAAAAACTTATTTCTCTTCGGTATAAACGCTCCTTTATAACAGATGTTGAAAAAATTTCACTACTTTTATAGAAAAACATTAACACTGTTAATTCTATGTGGCTCTTGAGTCCTTATAATACATATTTATGTTTACAATTTGTGTCATAACGTTTTCGAAATGCTTTACTTGGACCCTACTATAACAAACAATAATACTAAACACGATACAACTAGTTCCGTTATATGGTATGGTGGCACTTTTTTACGTTCATTTAATTTAATTAACTGTTTTGAACTTGATTAGTGTTTGGCTAATAATCCTGTTTCCTATTATTATTAAAAAACATGATTATTGTTCATAAAACTTGCTGAGGGATACAGCCAACTCCAGATAGGGTGCATTGGTTCCATCCTGCATTGGGCACAACATCTAGTAAAACGATACTCACGCGATTCAAATTGTGAATTTACTTATAATAATTATCATAATAATAATTATAATAATAATAATAATAATAATAATAATAATAATAATAATAATAATAATAATAATAATAATAATAATAATAATCAGTATTTAATTGGGGCAGCCTATAAATCTCGATACAATTTTCCTACAATCATCTACATCAACTACGTCAACCACATCAACTAATTAGAATAAGACAAATAAAATTAAAATCTGATTCTAAACTAATAATACATGTTAAAAAGATAAGTCTTGATAGCAGATTTAAAATAAACTAGGGAATCTAAACTTCGTATGTCTTCAGGCAGAGAGTTCACAATTTTGGTGCCGCAACAGAGAACGACCTATCACCATAGGATTTCATATCAGACTTAGGAATTACTAGAAAGTTATTGTCTGAGGATTGTAGCCTACGAGTCGGTATGTACAGATTTATTAGTTCAGTTATATTATTATATAGGTGGGAGCTCGACCATGAAGGGCTTTAAAAGTCAGTAAAATCCTGGTGCATTATTAATTAATATATCCTAATATACCGAGAATGAAAGTTCCCCCCGGAATAGATTAGAATAGCACTGCGCACGCGTGGTTTTGTTTGCGACTGGCGAATAGCGATCAAACAACGACTATCTCAACCTCGTCCCCAGGGCCATTTGTGGGGGCTGGGCCAAGATGGCGGCCAAGAACAAATGGCCCTGGCACAGGCTGAGCTATCACCACATCTGATTGGTCGAGATAACATTGGATGTTTTAGGTATTCTGATTGGTGGAAACAAGGCGGGCGGCAGGCTAACTCGCGGGCATTTGTTTATAGGCTCAAATTATATTAAATAAGTGATACCAGAATTGCCGGCTGTTAAAAACAACTTCAAAATGAATGAAAATGTGAGGAAAGCTGGCGAAACACCCGTAAAAACGTCGGAAGAATATGTAATGATGGGTCGTGTTGTCTCTGTGCCCTGGCTGCCATACAACGAAGTCCATGGTCCGACGGCAATTTAAAGTGTTTTCTAAATCGGGCGAACGAAAGACTTGGTGAACAAAGTCAAAAAGTATTTTGGTTGCGAAAGGAAAGTACAGCACAGGCAGAATTTACGTGTTTAGCCATTGAGAAGCAGGCTTTTTTCAAACAAGAATTCTCTACTAAACGAAGCCTAAATGTTTTTCAAAACGCTGAATTGAATCCACCGAAAACTCACGAAAACAAGGCGGCCCGGTCAGACAACGGCAATCCAGTTTCTTGCGAATTTGGTACAACGGTGAAGCAAATGATAAATAATAAGCATTTACAGATATTTATTAAAAGTGTATTTATTTTAATAATTTGACAATGTATTTGGAAATGAATGTTTTGATTGTTTTCAGTTTGGGTCAGTCAAGCCGAACTAAATATTCAGAAAAAATTGAGCCTGACTAGGCGCGATAAACTTAGTGAAGCCTGGGTCCGAGTCAAAAATGAGTCAAAATTTGACTCATTTTTTGCAGCCTGTGCCAGGGCCATTTGTTCCCGCCATTTTGTTTTTGGCCGCCATCTTGGCCCAGCCCCCACAAATGGCCCTGGGGACGAGGTTGCGACTATCTAGGCTTAGTGCTCGAGAAGTTTTGCACGTCAGCTCAATAACAAATTCTGTATACTGGAGATTGTAGACTGTCTTCGCATTTTGATTTGGCGTTCAATAAGCAACTGTACGAAGAACCCTGGCCATATAATAAAGATGAATGTTTGAAATATTATAAATCGTTCTATACTGATTGGGCAGACTACTAATAACGTGAAGCTAGCAACATAATCATCAGACGATCGTAAATACAACAACAGTAATTTGTAAAGGCAAACACAAACTTATGTATCTTTACATCCACTTGGCAAATTTTAGTCAATTTTGATCTGTATCGACTGGACGTCGCACAATACGTATTAATATCGGAATTCTTGTGATACGCCAAGCTTTTTATGCAAAAAAATTCGAGGAGTTCAAAAAGTTCTTCATATGTTGTCAACAGACAGGAAACAATAGCGAACTGCACAAAAGACGTCAGTATTCATGCATGTTTGTCGGAGTTTATAATTTTTTTTGCGTTCTTGACAAGGGAAATTGACTCTTTAAGAATCCCTCGAGATTCTATTTTGGCTTGTTTGTCTGAGTTTTGCCTTGTATTAAATTAACTGTGGGCATGACTATGCTGTGGGTTTTGCTTTACAAAATGGGCTGGCAGCTCCGTGCGTAGTTAATAGTACCGAATTCGGTCTCTATTGTCTCGTATTAAGCTCTGAAGTGGAACTAATCAGCCACGACAAAAGCAACTAGCCTAGTTTCTAGGCCTTTCGTTTCCGTCATGAGCTTGGCCGCGTAGTCGGTTTGGGCTGCCTCCTTCACAGGCCCTATTGCATCATGGACAGGTCACACTTTGGAGAGGGCCTGCTAGATCCTGTAAACAAAATGGGGACTGATCCCATTATGCACAGCGAGACTAGGCCCTATAGTTTTGAGAGGGCCTGCAAAATCGTTCCGGCCGCTGTTCGACAAACGTACGTCCAACTAGTTCTTTTAACATTGTGACCCACCAAGAAATTCGGTCTAAACTTTCTTACAGATCATGACAATGAAGAAACCAGTATGTTTTAGAATTACCGACCTTCTGCCAATAATATTTTTAGCGACAAAAAGGAATTGAAGGAAAAAATATCTGCCGAACAAAAGCAAATTCGACGGTCAGGAAAGTACAGGTTTTTCTTATTGATTTTTGCTTTATTTACTAGCTATCGAAGACTGTCAACTGACCAAGAGTTAATGAGATTTAATTTTGTTAAATTGTAGGCTATAGTGTAGCGTAATTCAAGTTTCAGTTGTTGTGGAAACCGAAAAAGTATAAACCCAAGAGTCTCTGGGTAGACTAAAGTGTATTTTCGTTGATTATTCCGGCCGAAAGTTGACAAAGTTCAACCGTAATTGCTTTTTTTCAACCATTCCTTCATTTTAAAGCTAGGATTCGTATGTCGCAAGTCTTCAATGTTCTTCAAAATCTTCGGATATAGCCATGGCTATTAACAATGGTAGTTAATTATGCAAATTTATTCCGTGCCAAGTTTTGCCAAATTTTTTACAGGACCTTGCAGGCCTTAAATTCGGCGTGTGTGACCTGTCCATGATGCAACGAGGGCCTGCGGAGGAGGCAGCGGTTTGGGTTCTTGGGAAGACTGGAGAGAGGCTGGAAACGAGAAGGCCTAGCAACATTCGTAAAAAGGTCCTGCCCAGAATCGTTCTGGCCCTTCGAGTGTTCCTGGGATCTAGCGTAGCGACAGTATATTATATAAAAAGCATAAGGACGTCTGCGAAGATTTTACCAAAGATCTTGGCGATCGAAATAAATAAATTATGGAATATATTCCAATTGGAGCTCGAAATGAAAATTTAACTGTTTAACTTTCAACTTTTGGCGGTTGCAGAAGGAAAGCTAGTGATAAGAAAGCTAGGCCAGTGAACCTTCGTCGATCCGAGGTGAGTAGGCTTGTACTATTTTATGCAGATGGAATAGTAAGTGTCGGGAAACACTTAGGACGTCATAACATCACAATTCTTCCTCAATAAACAACTGAGCTGTGAAGTGAAAGTGTTTACGAATTTTGCTAGGCCTTCCCCAGCGGGTCCGTTCGGATCACTTCCGAAACGTGTCAACAGAGGAAGGCCTAGAAACTAGGCTAAAAAGCAACTAGATCCCAAGGATAGTGCCACGTGAATCAGTATCATTAGTTAATAGAGCGTATACATGGTTTGGAAACTCGTCCAAAGTCATTGTTCTACGTTTTTGTTCAAGTTTATGGAAATTTGTGCAACTTCACGGTATTGTATTTTCTGTATAATGAAGCAGTTATCCAATAGCAACGATCGGGTTTAATTAGTATGGTCCTTCATCGTCACGTGTTGTGGTGTTTCATCGTTAAAATACATAGGACAGTCACTGTTATTTACAATTTTAAAAACTAAAAGATATCTTAGAAAGCGGCGTCGGTTGTGTAAAGTAAGGAGACCCAGGCGGTTACGCATTTGTTGTGTGCAAGTTGATCTGTTAGCGTGTAAGATAGTTATCATTGCTTTGTTTTGAATTTTTTCAACACGGTCGGTAAGAACAGACCCACAATCATGCCATACGATTGAAGCATAGTCGATAATAGGTAAGATTGTTTGCTTATAAACTCTGAGAAGGACTTCAGTTGGTAGAAAACCTGAAATACGATTCAGTAATTTCAGTTTGGGATACGAGCGTTGACATATCCGATCAACTTGAAGTTTCCAGGATATCGCGTTATGTATGCGGAGACCAAGATATGGTTACTTCCTCAATCTTACTGTTGGAAAGACATATTTCCAGATTTTCAGCCTTTTTAAGAGCAGGACACGAACCAATTAACATTGTTTTGGTCTTCTTAATGTTGGCAATCATTCTATTTGGCTGTTGCGGTATTGAAAAAATACCGATATCGGTTATCGAAAGAAAAAACCGATAATATCGATATATCGATATTTTTCCGCGATGGAAATTAACTATATTTTAAGCCTAATTTTCACCAGACGCCAGGATATCATAAGAATAACGTTTTACAAAAGAAAAAGCACCTTTTTCGAAGTGTGAATCGAGCTTTAATGTAACAAATGATATATTTACAATGACATATATATATATAATATATTTACAAGTTTTCTGCCAGAAACACGAGCATGTTTGCTTGGTCTGGCTTTAGCTGGGCTCTCTGCGAAGTTATAATTTGACCGACTTTACTGAATAGTCTCTCAGACGGCGAACTGCTGGCAGGACTGAATTGAGATAGATATTTCCGTGCTAGCTGACTAAGCAAAGGAAAGTCGCGAACATGACATTTCCACCACACCAAAGGGTCGTCATCGCCATCAATTGTTTGGATTTTTATGTATTTATCCATCTCCTTCTGCAATCGATCGCGCGGCGACTGTGATGGCGATGATATCTGCGACGACTTCCGCATGGTGGTCAGGGAGCCAAGCGTTTTCTTGACTTTCTGACGTTTCTGTGGCGGTGGTTGACATGGCTCGTCTTCAGGAACGTCACTTGAAGCGAACACAGCAGTCACAGCTTCTTTTAAAAGAGGTTTCTCTCTGACGAAGGGCCTTCACTCGAAACGTTAGATTCCTACGTTCTCTGTTTCGGCAGTATATCTAACCTAAGTTACTATATTTCGATTGTTATTTCTACACTGCCTACGCAGCACGCTACTTTTATTTCATTCTTTTAAAAGAGCTTCTTTGACGACAATAAGCTCGTTTGGCTTTTCAGTGACAGTGTCGTCGTTGAGTTCATCTGTTCACCATCGCCATCGGCAGTAAAGAAGTCTGGAGATTGTCGATTCAGTCGGTGTATACTGCATCTGTCACAAACATGTTCTGTTTATTCTAGCGATGACTCATCGCGTGCGAAAAAAATTTCTAAAGACTGCGATGGGTCTATCCTCGACACTGTCGAGTCGACAGCCCGTGAAATGTGCGCTTTGGGAATTGAAACGCATTAGGTATTCAGGATGAGTCATAGTTTGACAATAGGTGGCGTGATTTGCCGCAAAGAGAGTCCCGAAACTTCCGCAACAGAAGTTCAACAAATAATCAAGCGTCAAAACAGTGATAATAATCGGTTTAACTATGACTCATCCTGAATACCTAATGCATTTCAATTCCCAAAGCGCACATTTCACGGGCTGTCGACTCGACAGTGTCGAGGACAGACCCATCGCAGTCTTTAGAAATTTTTTTCGCACGCGATGAGTCATCACGTATATGAACTAGAATAAACGAACGAGCTAGAATAAACAGAACATGTTTGTGACAGATGCAGTATACACCGGACGCGCGTGTAAAAACAGTGATAATAATCGGTTTACGCGCGTCTAATACCGATAATATCGAAATCTTATCACTGTTTTGACGCTTGATTTTTTGATTTCGATATTATCGGTATTAGACGCGCGAAAACCGATTATCACTGTTTTGACGCTTGATTTTTTGTTGAACTTCTGTTGCGGAAGTTTCGGGACTCTCTTTGCGGCAAATCACGCCACCTATTGTACATTTCGATATTTTCGGTATATCGATATTTTCAAATTTAAAATACCGAATAACCGATATTTGAAAAAACCCGATAATTATCGATATATCGATATACCGCAACAGCCTACATTCTATTCTAGTCTTTTCCAGACCAATGGAAAATTGCTAAAATTATCCCGAGTTTTAAAGGTCAGAAGTCTTTCAAACGCGACAATTATCGACCAATTTCTCTGCTATCTTGTCTATCTAAAATTTGTGAAACGACCGCAAATTCGCAGCTGAATGAGCAACTTGCTACCCGGAATGCCTCTGGTGAATCTCATCAATTTGCCTACTCAAGAAATGGTTTGACCACAGCAGCATTGATAAAAGTAACCGACTCATGGAAGTCTGCGATCGATCAAAAGAACTACACCGTTGCCGTTTTTCTAGACCTCAGGAAAGCCTTTGATATTATCGACCACGGCATTCTCCTGACCAAGTTAAAGGATCTTGGTTTTGGTGAGTTGCCCATTCAATGGATTAATTCTTATTTAACAAACAGACAGCAATGCCAGGGGCGGATCTAGAATTTTTTTAACGTTAGTCAAACCATTCGTAGGGGGTCCGGCGGAACATTTTTGAAATTTGGACCTCTGAAATGGCGTTTCCTGCATTCTGACAGTACTTTGAAAAAAGATTTAAAAGTTTTAAATCGTGTTTTCAATAGCGCATTTTATCAAACCTGGAAGGTGTCAAATAAATTTAGGGATAAAGTGGACGTTTTATTATGGATTTTATTAGGGATATCACAAGGAAGCTAGACATTAGAAATGTGGTTGACATTTTCAATGAAATCCACGTCGCATCCCACTGCAGCAAGGCACTAATTGAGTAATTGGCACCCCCTTGAACCCCCTTGGCCAAGGGCCTCCTAGAAGGGTTACCCTCAATGCAGCGAAATTTTCACCCCAGTTTTTTTATGATTGCATTTGAAAGAACACTTAAAATGACAACGTAACATGTTTCGTAGAATTTCGTTTCCTTGCTTCATTCTTGAGATGACATCACTTATGACATCACACTGCATAATGACTTTTTAGAAAAGTATGATTTTCTTTGAGAGTGCTTATCAAAAGTACTTAATAAAAATTTGCACTTGCATGTATGTAGCTATGACTAGTCACTAAACGTGTGTAGCTGGGTGTAAAATATTTGGACCATCCTAAAATTGATGCTCTTTCAAAAAGTCATTATGCAGTGTGATGTCATAAGTATGACATTTGCATATCAAACAAACCTGAATATCTCAAGAATGAAGCAAGGAAACGAAATTCTACGAAAGGTGTTACGTTGTCATTTTAAGTGTTCTTTCAAATGCAATCATAAAAAACTGGGGTGAAATTTCGCTGCATTGGCACTTTAAGCTTTTATATAATATAATTTCATTGAGCGTGTGTATTTTATTAATAGTTCCTTGGTACGTTCGCTTGTTGTCGATCGTCTAAGGTAATATACTGCTTACTGAGTGACGGCTTGCTGCTTAGTCTAACAACTACAAATCGCAAATAATAAGCACCAAATAATGCAGAAAATACTGATAAACATCAAACATGTACTATGTCGAACTGTTTGCACGTCTAGATTAACGCCGTGAAGTTAGCTGCCCGGTTCGCCAGCTGCACCAATGTTTTGCCGGTCTTGTAGCTCGTTTGAATCCAGCCTTTTCACTAACGGCTGGCGAACTGGATGATCGCTTCTACCGAATCTAGCACTGTAGGTTATTTTGTACTTTTTAACAAACGCTTAATACTGTATGTGCAGTGTGCAGTGTGCACTGCTATGTTTCGTCACATAGGCTATGCCATGCACCAGAGTAGCCCGAGTGAACGCCTAAGCAGGCGTCTTGTTAAGTATATAGGTCGTCGTTGTAACCCGGGAAAACTTTGAATTAAGTTTCTCAATTCCCTTTATTTCTAAATAGAGATGAATTACCTGACTCACCTTCGTTTTCGCTAGGCGTACCCGTTTCCCAACCAGGCCAGTCAACAGCTGGTTCAACTAAAGCGAGAAGACGGCGTGAAACACGACCGAATAATCGATACAGTCCACGTCGTAGAGCTTCTCCAGGTCTAAGCAAAAATTAAACAATAATAAATCATTAGATGGGTTTTTAATATAGTAAACTCACAGAAACTGTTCAAACCAACATATTAGACAAATTATACACACATATAGACAATAGTGTATTTTATCTTGCATTATCAGTATGACGTAATGACACAGTAGACTCCCTACTGTGTCCGGTATCCACATGGATAATCTTTGTTGATTATTCATATACCGTAGAATCCCGAAAGTAGCGGCTCCCCGAAAGTAGCGACAAATTTGAGATGTTTAAAAAATTTCCGAAAGTAGCGGCCCCCCCGAAAGTAGCGCCCCCCCCGTAAGTAGCGACCCTTCGTAAGTAGGGCCCCCCGTAAGTAGCGGCTCTTTTGAAAAGAGCGCGCTTCCGCGTAGTAAATACAATTAATGATGATAAAATGGCTTGAACGAAGAAGGAAAAACCAAACCAAAAACTTTATTTCACGTTCTGCGCCGCAGACGAAATATACGAACATAACCGGGTTATATTCGTCTGCGGCGCAGGTTACACTCTAGTAAACATTTGCTTCAAAAACCGTCGACAGCGTATTTCAGTGAATTCAGTCATCGCTTGATTTACTCGAAAGTGTTCTCGTACCAATCGTAACAGCAACCTCGTACCCAGGGTCTTATCTCCGCTGCGCTGCGAAAAGACCCTGGTTGGGGCTGGTCACGTGTCTCCCAGAATATGGGAGATAACAAACTTTTCTTGTCAGGGTCGGGTGGTTATTTTGAAAATTTGTCGCAATACCTGAAAGCAGTGTGACCAGACGTGGTAATTTTAATTACTTTTGGTAATTTGTGGTAATTTTTTGGATGATTGTGGTAATTGGAAATTTGTAGTAATTACTACGGTAATTTTTCTTAAAATTGTAGTAATTTATAGTAATTAATAGTAATTTGTAGTAATTAATTGCAACTAAATAGCAACAATATATGTCCCCAGTTTTTTCGCAATTTTGCTTTTCATTTATGATTAAAGGGGCCGGTTGTTCAAAAGTGGGGGGTTGTTCAAAAGCGGGTTAATGCTAACCCGCCTCAGAGGCCCGTTTCTGCCCTACTGAGAGAAGCCCTAACCTTAATCACCTAATGTGTCCTGTGTCCTCAGTGGCTCAGTCATTTCCATTTTCCATAGCAAAGCCCTTTTCTAGGGTAGTATGGTACTTGTATGGGTGAGTTAGGGTAAAGTAGGGATATTTTGGAATAAGGTTTGGGATTTGCAGGGGTAATATGGGATAAAAGTGTGCGTGGTAATTTTTGGCCTCATGTGGTAATTTTTGTCACCTGATATGGTAATTGCCCTTGAGAAAACCTGGTCACACTGCCTGAAAGCTCATCGCGAAAATTTATAAACACTCCATGGAGAACAATCTGGTATTAGTGAAGGAACAATTCTGAACTTCGACCGAAAGTCTTCCGTCGTTCAATCCGACGAGCAGCAAATTTAAAGAGATTCTATTCTTCGAATGGATTTCTACAGTCATCAATGGTGTGATATTTAGCCGCCTGAATATGGAACAGAGAGTTTTAAATTTTACAGTAAGCGGGTTTAAATTTCCTCACTATCAAGACTATGCGAAATTCACAAATTCTTTTGGTTAACAATCGTTTGAACCTCCATTCGAACGAAAGCGTGGAAATCATCCCACTGCATCTCTCCGAACGACCAAGTCTCGCAGAATACACATACAGATTTAACACCTTGGGCTTGCAGCTGTCAAACAACTCAACAAGGCTTTAGACTCTTATTTTAGAAATTTCAAGACGTTAGTTCATTACTTTTACTATTTCTTTAAATTGATTTCTAAATCGTATCAACAACGACAGTTTCGTGCCGTTTCGTGCAGCGGCGGCCGGCGGGTGTAAAGTAGCCATTTATACTTGAACTATATTGCTGATTTTTAAAACGCTATATAGTTAACCTTTTAATAACATTCATCATAAAAGGAGCCACAAGTTTATGTTGTCAACTCAATTTCATTAAAGTTGTCTGGCTCTCAGTATCGCGTTTTACTTATTTTTGTTAGCATTTCACAGTATTTAATATTATATCGCGCGCTGAACGTTGTTGCTAGCTTGTTCAATGTTTTTCTTGTCACTGTATAATAATATACTAGTATTACAAACAAAGTTACCACTGAACCAGCGCAAAATTTCCTAAATTATGGAGAATACTTCGTTATAAACGTTAAATTTCGAAAGATCTAAATTAATGTATGAGCAACGTTTAAATAGTATATTTTTATAAATATGTTTACTTCGCTTCAGCCAACGTATTAAATTATATATTTTTCGTTCTTGCGACTCCGTAAACAACTCAGGCGCATTTGTATTACTTTGCTCCTGTATTCTAAATCTTCATGTTTATTGATACTGTCTTTGTCTTTTAGGCAAACATTTCGTATAAACGCAAACAGACGAAGCAAAACGCTTGAAAACATTGACAGTTTCCACAATAAAAACAACAAAGGCGAAGCGGCGGGACACAAAACGGCTAACGAAAAATTGGCGGTGTATTCGGGCAGACTTTGACGAATAAAACCCAAGACGCTAATCAACTGAAGAGATTTACACGTAAAGGCAAATCGGGACTTATTAGAGGCTTCAATCAGGACAGCGACTGTTTCTACGGACAGTTTATATACAGTATCGCACAACACTGAGGAAAGCGACGTGAATAAACATCGATTTGGGCATGCAGTCTGGCTTTCTTGAGAATTAACGTACACCTTTATATCTTGTCACAATAAAATACTGTAAATCAGATTATAATTAAAAACATTGTCTGCGTGATTCAGTTTAGCCACGTTTCAAAATTACCCACCCCCTTATAAGTTATACTTTCGCCCTCGAAACACGTGACCAGCCCCAACCAGGGTCTTTTCGCAGCGCAGCGGAGATAAGACCCTGGGTACGAGGTTGCTATTACCTTTGCAATCTCGTCCCCAGAGCCAAATTGCCCCGGCCGCGCGGGCCAATATAATGGCTCAACCTCGTACCCAGGGCCCTCTCTGCTTTCAAAATGGCGCGAGGAGAAGACCCTGGCAAGGTCGTGGCTAGATGGGATACTCGCAGTTGAGGTGACCGCGAGGTACTAGGTCCGAGTCAACTTCGGAACAATCATCGGGATTCGGATTTTTCTACTCGGATATTTCAAAATGGCGGCCACAATTTCAATCCAAGGAGTGACAAAACTCAACGAAGACAATAGACCCCTCAATGAAGAACAAAGTAAGAATTTGTAAGAATAATAAGATTTAAGACTCTAAAGTTTTTATTTTATTAAGAATCGTGGTGCAAATTTAGTAAAATGCTTAGTCTAGACGAATTTTTATGGCTCATAAAATGTTACAAATATATATATATATATATATATATATATATATACAGTGGCGTGGTGGCAGGGGTGGGCAAGGCCCCTCAACTGGGGGTGCAGAAGGGGCACCAAAACCAATCTGCCCACCCCAGCCTGAAACTTGCCACCACGCCACTGTACAGTGTGTATAAAAAAACAGGAACCCTTAGAAAATGAATTAGTATTCTTTTCAAACAACCTATTTTTAAAAAAAAATATTTTAAATTTGCCCAGGGGCAGGTGCAACTACCAAAGGACATGAGGTCCCATACTAGATAACTAGTACACCTGCAGTAGTTTGAAAGCCCTAAACACTTCTCTGAAGCCACGGATGCGTAAAAAGCACGGTTTTATACACCTGGCAAATTAAGATATAAATTAATCAGCACATAAGTTAAACAAGAAGAGAAAAAGCTTTTAAATACTTTCACCATGCATACACTTCAAGTTATCTTAATTTCCCAGCAGGTTATTAGACCGTGTTTTTTATGCACCATGGCTCAGAAGTGTTTAAGGCTTTCAAACTACTGCAATAGGTTGTTTGAAAAGAATACTAATTGGATTTAATGGTAGAGACTTGGTATTTATGTCTAGGCCATTTAAGATTCATGCTCCTGTATTGTGATTAATTAATAAAGTCATATATATATATATATATATATATATATATATATATATATAAGTGAGTTTTGGTTCACGAAATGTTAGAGAGTACTCAATACCATATATAGATAGAGCAAAATACAAAGTATAAAGTATAGTTTTACCTTAAAGTCTTCGCTACCAGAGGTTTCACCCTAAACGGGACCGTTTAGGTGAAACCTCTGGTAGCGAAGACTTTAAGGTAAAACTATACTTTATACTTTGTATATATATATATATATATTATATAGAGAATAATACATGGATGTGTGGAAATATGAAATTTATTTCGAGTGTTGACCAGGATATCTCACGAGTGAGCGAAGCGAACGAGTGACATATCCTGGTCAACACGAGAAATAAATTTCATATTTCCAAGCATCCATGTATTGTTCTGTTTATTATATAAAAAAATTGTCCTATTGCCTTGCAAAAATTGCATTAAACTATAATGCTGATTCAGCGATAATCGTCACATGTGCGATTATCATAAATAATCGCACATGTGAGATTATCACTTTTATTAGTGGCGGAAAAATCAATAAAACACTCTATTTTATATAATAAATTATATTATCTTTGTCAACATTTTATTTTATATGAGCCATAAAAATTCGTCTAGACTACTACAAGCATTTTACTAAATTTGCACCACGATTCTTAATAAAATAAAAACTTTAGAGTCTTAAATCTTATTATTCTTACAAATTCTTACTTTGTTCTTCGTTGAGGGGTCTATTGTCTTCGTTGAGTTTTGTCACTCCTTGGATTGAAATTGTGGCCGCCATTTTGAAATATCCGAGTAGAAAAATCCGAATCCCGATGATTGTTCCGAAGTTGACTCGGACCTAGTACCTCGCGGTCACCTCAACTGCGAGTATCCCATCTAGCCACGACCCCGCCACAGGAAATCACGTTTAGTTTCGTTATAAAAAGTCATACAGCTGATCATCCTCCGACCGACCCCTGCTGCTGGATCATTATTGTCAATTTTATAGTATAGAAATTTCTCTTCTGTTTTTGAGGAAATTTCACAAAATTGTCAACTCTTGTTCGATACAGCAAGGTTTTCGAAATAACCAAGATAACCAAGGTTTTTGAGAAAGCGAGATTCTGCGACGCTAAAAGCACATTTACAAGTATAAAACATAAACTAATTAACATACAGAATGTTACTCGCCCGAAATATTTACCAAATTATTGTTTTAATCTTCTTAAAATGAGCGAAAAAATCATTAACCATCGTTATAAACGTTTCCAATACAAGACATTTAATATAATTATGCTATCAGTCACAGTCTCACAGAGTCACTTATTACCGTTGTACGCAGCATCTTCATTGAGTAAATGCTTAATATGACGCATATGAGAATTTTTCATATTTATACAAGTATCTATATATTCAAAAAAAGTACACAAATTACCTCACCTCATGTTAACCAATTAACCAAACTATTATCTTAAAACCGTCCCTGGATCTGTGACTGTGATATGAAGACGAACGTGCGTATATATAGCGAACCGGCACAGATGACGTCGAATTTATATTTGCATGTCAGAGTTGATTACTCAGGCTATCTATGTCCTATGGTACGCCCCCGCGCGCAAACGAAGGCTCTGTCGGTTTTCCGGCGATGGATTATCCCTGTTGCCGATTGAAAAGAGCATGCGCCGCCAGAGCTAGATTATTCTGTGATCGAGATCTTCGCAAATGGTAGGAACTTAGTATTTTTTCGAGGGGTTTTAGATTTTATCTGGTGAAATACTCGGCTATCGCCTCGTGTTGTTCACGCATATCTCGTGTTTCTGAAATTCGTTGTCAAGGTAACTTCGCAATGCATGCAGCACGACAGGAAAAGTACGGTTGGCAGAGGCCAGAAGTCTCTTTCCTTTCTTGCAGAGACCTCTGTCAGCAAGGAAAACTCCGCCATCTTTGAGAATAAATGTTGTTCGTTTTATAAGGCTTCGTGTTCCTTATTATAAACTGCAAAACTATAACAATAAGCTACGTGGTTGAGAAAAAACGCGATTATATAAACAATATTTTTTTATTGGCAGGGAATTCTTGCTACATCGTTGAAGTGTCTATGAAACGAAAATTAAGTCCGTCTTATTTGAAAGAACACTTAAAATGATAGAGTAACGTTTTTTTTATCTTTTTTCGTTTCCTTGCTTCGTTCTTAGATGGCCGGCTAACCTCGATAAAAGTGTCTCAAAAACACCATTGATGGCATTTGTTGTTACAAGCAGGCAACCATGCTAAATCGTAACGGATAGTGTATACTTTGAAGGTGAGGGGTGTTGGCAGCCGTAGTTATTGATTTATATACTAAAATATTAGAATATCAGAACTTCAGGCACGCTGATTGGATAGCATTCTGAATTTGTAATTCAAATAATACACAAACGTAAATATCGCTTTACAGATATCCCATCCATCACATTGTGCTTTCAAAAAGCTCCAAATTTTAGTATATAAATCAATAATCACGACTGCCAACACCCCTCACCTTCGAAGTATACACTATCCGATATGATTTAGCATGGTTGCTTGCTTGTAACAAAAAACGCCATCAAAATTAATATTTTGAAGCCTTGGCCGGCCCTCTATCTTGAGATATTTCAGTTTGTTTGATATTCAAATTAGACATTTTGAAGTCACACGTGCATAATGACTTGTTGAAAAAAGTTATATATCTTTGCTATTATCAAACCAAAATAATTCGTGGGAAGCATGTGCGTGTGTTTCGTCCAGAACACTAAACAGGTAGATTGTCAAGTGATTATATTTAACAATAGCAAAGATATATAACGTTTTTCGATAACTCATTATGCACGTGTGACGTGGCAACATGCGACATTTACATCAAACAAACTGAAATATCTCAACAACGAAGCAAGGAAACGAAAAACTGCAAAATATGTTACTCTATCATTTTAAGTGTTCTTTCAAATAAGAAAAACTTAATTTTCGTTTCATTGGCGGTTTAACCATTATTTTTGAAGGGAACGGACACTAAAATGGCAATATTGGATAACAGATGGTCAAACGCGGGGAACAAGTTCACATTAATTTGAAAGGAAACGTCAAGATTTCCATATAACATCCACTCTAGACGAGACTGTTTAGACGCGTTTGACCATTCTGTATACCAACAAAAAGATTAATACGAAGACCTGCATATCGCAGGGGCGTCGCTAGGGGGGGGGGGGGGGGAAGACTGGGGGGTCGAGTCACCCCTCCCACTTTTTTCAAGACCAATTTTGAGATTCTTCAAAATCCGGTGAGAAACGTTGGGGGGAGGGGGTGGGGGGTGGTATGTAATGATTCCAAGTGCATGCTCAGCTCACACCGCTAGCGTGCGTGAATGTGTTTTTTATATCTTTTCTTGCGTTGGTTCGCTCTGGAGACGTAGTGCAGCAACGCCAATCATTCGTCTCGTAGCTACTATGTGTTAGGTCCACATAATAATTTGGGTTAGATTTACGAATGTTTAGGGTTAAGGTTAATGCAAAGTAAAATAGTCTGGTGTTAGGCAGAGTAAAATAGTCTGGTGTTAGACAGAGTAAAATAGTCTGGCGTTAGACAGAGTAAAATAGTCTGGTGTTAGACAGAGTAAAATAGTCTGGTGTTAGGTCGACAGTAAAATAGTCTGGTGTTAGACAGAGTAAAATAGTCTGGTGTTAGACAAGGTAAAATAGACTGGTGTTAGGTCGACAGTAAAATAGCTAGACAGTAAAATAGTCTGGTGTTAGACAGAGTAAAATAGTCTGGTGTTAGACAGTAAAATAGTCTAGTGTTAGACAGAATAAAATAGTCTGGTGTTAGACAGTAAAATAGTCAGCTGTTAGACAGAGTAAAATCTATTTTACTAATTTCAACTAAAAAAACGTATTTCTCTTCGGTACGAACCATGGATATAAACGCT
The DNA here is from genome assembly GCA_035771165.1 of Paragorgia papillata. Lineage (NCBI taxonomy): Eukaryota > Metazoa > Cnidaria > Anthozoa > Scleralcyonacea > Coralliidae > Paragorgia > Paragorgia papillata. Next base: position 326,929 of record JAWNZC010000133.1, read on the forward strand.
CCTTAATAGATGCTCCTTAAAAACGATAACATTGTTATATCTACGTTGCTCTTGAGCCATTAATACATATATTTATGTCTACAAGTTTTACTTGGCCCCTACCATATTGACAACAAACATTAAAAACGATGCCACCAGTAGTATAGTGGCGCTTTTTTTACATTCATTAAAATAATTATATAAACTGTTTTTAACTTGATTGGTGTTTGACCAATAATCCTATTTCTTCTCGGTTGTTCAAAATACACAAATTAAACACACGTCACAAATATATTGTTCACTCAAGTTCTTCCGGAATGCCAACTCCATCATTCGCCGACACATCTAGTAAAACGATACGTACGCGATTCAAATTCTGCATTTACTTAAATAATTATTAGTTTATTTAAGAACGTAAGGTTGTTGGTTTTATATTATATAAAAACATAAAACAGATACTAAAAAACTAAACTAACCTTATTTATACTGGATAACTCTATCAGTTATATCTAAACTGTTATAATCAGAGGTCCATGGGGAGCACGGGTGGCGTGTGCTGTTAGCGCGCTGTCTCTCACCAAAAGTTAAGCCCGGTTAGATGGGGTTAGTACTTGGATGGGTGACTGCTTGGGAATGACCCGTTGTCGAGCTGGAAACTAATGTGAGTAGAGTTGTAGTTGATCTCTCCTGTGCTTCGAGGGTTTCACTGGGTTCTCCGCAAAACCAACACTTACACCATGGTAGTCATGTTCAATTGGGGCATTTCGCTCTGTTTGACCACCAGTTGCTATAGGCAATAAAGTTAATAAATCTAAGTAATGGCCCACCCTCATTGGTCCAGTGTTACTACAGGAGGAAACTGGAGTACCCGGAGGAAACCTGTGGTGTTTGGTAGAGTCAAACTGGAAGCACTCTTCTCAAGGTGATTTTTTTTTAATCAGATAACTGCACCGTGCAGGAATCGAACCCGACTCGCAGAGGTGAAAGGTACGTGCACTAACCACTGTGCCACCAACTAGAAAACAAATAAATTCCCAACGCATCGAGGTGAAGAATCAGACATAGTTTAACGTTTAACATTGGTTTGGAAGCTTGGCACATCAATAGCGCCCATGCTCCATGAAATCGTGATGACGGCGGTCTACTGCCGTAAGCCTATTTGCACCGTAACGTCATCAATGGTTCTATGAGACCCCGTTCACACAAGTCCGGAGCGAGTTGAAAACGGCGCTAAAAAGTCACAAAACGCCGTTGCGTTCACACGGCACCGGATCGAAATTGTGTGAAAACGGCGCTCCAACCGGAGCGATTTGAAAACGACTTCTAAACGGAGCGAGATGAAAACGGAACCCTTGGCAGTGTCGTGTGAACACAAGATCCAGCACTTTTAGTTCGCTCCGCTTTAGTATCCAGTTCCTAGTACCCAGTAACACTACTTGGTGTAGTACCAGTACTTAATCAGTGTGTGCTTTAAAGTACCCATGAAACGAAAATTAAGTTTGTCTTATTTGAAAGGACACTTAAAATGATAGAGTAACATCTTTTGCAGTTTTTCGTTTCCTTGCTTCGTTCTTGAGATATTTCAGTTTGTTTGACATGTAAAATGTCACATGTTGCGACGTCACGCGTGCATAATGAGTTATTGAAAAACGTTATATATCTTTGATATTGTTAAATATAATCACTTGAAAATCTACACTGTTTAGTGTTCTGGGCGAAACACGCGCACATCCTTCCCTCGAATTATTTTGGTTTGATAATAGCAAAGATATATAACTTTTTTCGATAACTCATTATGCACATGTGACGTTAAAATGTTTAATTTGGATATCAAACAAACTGAAATATCTCAAGAAGGAAGCAAGGAAACGAAAAACTGCAAAAGATGTTACTCTATCATTTTAAGTGTTCTTTCAAATAAGACAAACTTAATTTTCGTTTCATAGACACTTTAAGAGTAACTGTAAATGTGCTTATGTAAACTGTTCTTCTCGATACTTCTGAAATTACTATCAATAGCTGCTTAACAGTGAAAATCAATAGTAATTTCTCACTCACCCAGGTTCTCGCTTGGATTGCCGGTTTCCCAACCAGGCCAGTCAACAGCAGGGTGAAATAAAGCAAGAAGACGGCGGGTTACACGACCGACCAATGCCGATATGAAATACACCACACGTAGAAGCTCTTGAGGCCTAAGCAAAAATTAGATAATAATAATAATAATAAACATTATTTACGTCTCAGTCTTATGCTTGGAACCGCACCTTACTAATCGGTGAGACTAAGGCCATGTCACACGAGGCAATTTTCCTTGCAACTTGAAATGCAATTTTTGTCGAAAAAATATATTGCAAGTTGCAGTGGGGGTGTCACACGCTGCAACTTGTCTCGTAGCGTTGCGAAAAGTAGAAGCTGCTTCTACTTTCTCTGTGACTCGCAACGCCATTTTTCGTTGCGAGACTAATTGCAAACATGGGGTGTCACACGAGGAAATCTTTCATGCAACTTGCAATACAACGCCATTGCGTTGCAAGGAAAATTGCCTGGTGTGACATGGCCTTAAGGCGACGTTTACACCATTACGGTACAGTATAAAGCGCTCCAGATAGGCTGATTTGGTAAAATGTAGGTTCTTGTTTAGCGGGTTTTTACTGTATGTCACTGCTGGGTTAGTGGTGTTTGTGGGCTCAACATGGTTCTGGTGCTCACCTTGACCACAGAATAGAAATACAACCAGAAGTCCAACTCGAGTGAGAACTTGTCCGCATTTCTTCAATGCGCAGGTGCGATATTTTACGCCATCTTACACAATGTCCGACGCCATCCTATGCAATCCTGGCAAGTTCCCCCGGCAGTTTTAACCTTTTTTGAAGGTCCAAACTGCCGGGGGAACTTGCCAGGATTGCGTAGGATGGCGAGGAATCAAGATGCGCGAGGCGACATGCGCGAGGACATAAACTTCAAAGTTCCGACGTGTGTTGGACTTCTGGTTGTATTTCTATTCTGTGCCTTGACCCCAAAATGTCAAATCAAATCCCATGAGCGGCTTCCCAATGACCAGGGGTGCAACTAGAAAATTTTGAGGGCAGGGGTTGAACCAAAAAAAAGGGCAAAGTCGTTCAGTATCCTAAACAATTTTCTCAGAGAAATCTAGAACCTCGGAAACACCATTTGCAGGAATTTGGGTGAACTTTTTCATCTAATTCTACAGCGAGTATAGTTGAAATTTTACTGTAAAAACGAAGAAATTATCACAGGAACATACCCTACAGGTTGCCAAAATCCAGCTCTATCTCTATGATTGGTTCATTTTCACCATGAGATTCGAAAGCTGAGCCCACAAATTTAGAAAGGCAGTTGTTTTTAGGAAAAACTTGGTGTAGCATATTACAAACTGGGTACGAGATTGAAGCCAAACTAGAAGCCTCTGAGTGTCGCCAGATTTGCGGAGAATTGTATTGCGTACTACAACAGACGATTAATTATTTGTTTATCTAATGTCTAACCTAGTATTAGAAGTCTCACAAAAAGGGCAGGGGTTAAAAAGGGCAGGGGTTGCAACACCCCCCCCCTCCTCCCCCTTAGTTGCGCTGTCACAGTGAAATGTGTTACCGGTGAAATCTGTTACCCGGATATGCTCCCTGGTATAATTTCCTATAGACGCCAGTGATTCAATCATTATTCCATTATTTCCCTTTGCTGATATACAATGGGGAAAAAAATAATAACTATCATGATCTTTTAAAATTTATTTTTGTGGGTTTATAATAACATGTTGTTTTATCTAAAAAGTTCTGAGCTTTTGGTCCGTGACCTCGGACCGTCTTTAGATAGTTACATTAAAAGTCATTAAACGTTTGTTCTCGTCAGCTAACTATTGCGTGTACGATTTCAGTGTTCCCGACTGATCTCTATATAGATCAGTGATTTGTTCTAACCTAAAACTCAAGTTTACTGAGAAGCTAGACAAGAAATAATGTAATCACGAAGAGCAAACCAAGTGTGATTCAGAGAGGTTTGCCTCCTTGAGGCATTGTTCGATGTTTATGATATCCAGGGGCGGATTTAGCGTTAGTCAAATAAGTCAGATGACTAAGGTGAAAATTGTTAAGAAATAATTATAAATATCATCATATATTAACTTACTAATTGGTCTAAACAAGAGAAATTGCGAGGGCTGACTGGCTTAGACTTTTGCAGGATTTGGGCCGATTTAGATATTTTGATTGGTCCAAACCAGATAAATTGCGAGCGCTGACTGCATGGTTTAGGTGTTTTGCAGGATTTAGGCCGATTTAGCCAATCCCGGTTTAGAATCTTGCAGGATTTAGGCCGATTTAGCCATTCTCATTGGTCCAAAACAGCCAAATCGCGAGCGCTGACTGGTTTAGATTTTTGCAGGATTTAGGCCAATTTACCCATTGTGATTGGCCAAAACGAGGCAAATCGTTGAATCTGATTGGTTGATTGCTTTGCCGAAAGTATGCTTACCGGAAGCCTGCAAAATGCGGTCTGCAAGGTCTTCGTTCAGTCTAATTCTGTTCGATCGATTCATGGCTTCTACAAGCTTGTTAGATCGTGCGTTGTGTGCTTTAAAAAGCAGCGATGATGTTCTTTTGCGGCAAATGTATGTTGATTTGTCTGCGAGAATCAGTGCTTGTCGAGTGCTTGTCGAGTACTGGTGGCCGGAGAGCATTTCCCGAGATTGGGAAGACATCGGTGCTGAGACGGTCTATTTGCCACAGCACATGAAGGCGGACAAGCTAGAGTAAACCATATGTCGCTCTAAGGTAAGCTTATAGGTACAGTTCATCAATATGGATTCAATATCGATGTTAGTCTGTTGTCATGTTACTTCCCTAACCTTTGTTGATATCCGTTCCATATTAGCATAATCTGCGTTGGGCACACTGGTATAAACCAATGCTATTAAATGCTTCATGGTAGTACTATAAACACTACTTAGGCAGTGTTTCAATTCTAGATACTCACTAGTATGTCATAATCATGATGCAGAGTCAGATTGCCTTTCCACAGTAGTTTACATAATACATTCGCCCTCAGTTCATATTACAAGTCAGTTAATTGTCTATATATATATAACATATGGTATTATAAGTAATAACATATAACTTTTAAACATAAGTAATAAGGTTTGGGCCTGGGGAAACAGATCAAAAGCTAAGCAATAAATATCTACATGACATTTCTACAAATTTCCATGTATTATCATTATACATCAAGTAAGCATTCTTCTCGCATGTGGCTATTATGAATTGCACTGGACAGGAATTGAACTTGGGTAATTGGGTTGCTGGTGCCTGAAAACCAGACAGCTCATAGTAACATGGGTAGGGGGATGGGTAGTGCAATATTAGATGGGGGTTAGAATGATCGGGATGATGTAGAGAGTTGAGCTCCTCTACATGTATGTCTATGTCCATGTAATGTCCATTATGATCATTAACAAAAGCTTCTCCTGACTCCTAACCAGACATTGTCTGCTTGGGTTGAGGTTTAAAAAGCAAGTATCAGGCATTTGAAAGCCAGACAGCTCTGTCAGCCAGGCTCAACAGCCATGGAAGGTAGCCCACCTTGCTCTGGGTTGTGCAGAATGTTAAATTCAGCTAGACCTTTACTTGTGTGTTGGTCAGGCTATCCATGTTGGATTTACTGACTGAAACAATGTAACTTGTGTTTCCTAGGCATGCTGATGAACTTTGACATATTAGAGCGAAACAGCCAACTTTTTTATATTAGAATGTGAGCACATATCTCTCTACTGTTTATTGGATTTCCCCACCCTCGTTCCTGGAAAAACTTAGCCTTACACACTTGCAAACTATCACAAGGTTTCTAAGACAACAAGAATTAAATATCGAAGTCCAATTTAGATAAAATGTTTCTTGAAAATGATAAAATGTCCATTAAAAACATGCATGGTTTAATACATTTAAAATTTTGCTCAAATGTGCTGTCAGAATGCAGGAAATGCCATTTCAGAGATCCAAATTTCAAAAAATTTCCGGGGGTGCATGCCCCCTGACCCCCCTAGAAATATGGGCCGACAGCAACTTTGACTAAGGTATCAAAATTCCTAGATCCGCCCCTGATATCTGTCTTGAAAAGAAGTTGTTCACATTGGCGAGTAGTGTAGATAGTTCCTAGCTTCTATTTCATATTGGATGACTTTTTTAAAAGAACACATTTAACATGATCTTACCATTGCGACGGTGTCTGTAGAAAACATAAACCTGACCTCGGTAGGAACTTTGTTCCGTGGGTAACAGATTTAACGGGGTAACACATTTCACTGTGACAGCGCCCCTGATGACGAGTAGAATCGTCTGGCGTTAGCCAGAGTAAAATACTAAAAGGGAATTCAGGGCTGAGAGGGTTAACATTGCTAAGTGCATAATAAAACTGAAATATACAGTAGAAGATATCACGAAGCAGAATTTACACTGAAATACAGTTGAAGATCAGAAGCACGCCGCACGGGCGATGTTGCTCTCGTTCAGTAGATTAAAACTCGCAATAAAGAGGCAACTTAATGTTCAAAATATTTACCGAGAAAAGCTGTAAAGCCTTGGCAACAAAACCAATTGATGCAAAAGCCGTGTAAAAAGCTAACAACTCCAAATCATAAGGCATACTGTATCGGACTCGGCTGTCTTTAATAATTAATATAAATACTTGCGGACTCGGCTAGTCGATTGGAGAAGGCTCAGTTAAAATAGCTTTAAATGTTCTTAATCGGCTTCTAAGCAGTAAATTCTACGTCCCCTACCTTCTTCTTGAATGTCCTCGCCATAAAACTTTAATCTACGGACGAAGTTTCGAGATATGACCATTTTAAAGCAGATAACCCGCTCAGCGTCTTTCAGCGTCTTTCAGCGTCCTATGTTTTGCTTTGCTTGCTTCTCGTAAAGCGCATGCGCGAAGCGACCTGCGCGAGGACGAAAACTTCATGTCATTCATTCGTGATTCATTTAATTTCACTCTGATGTGCGACGGAAAGTCGGAAACTGCGATGACCCCTGCTGCGGGGGTCATAGTCAATTTTAAAGCATCGAATTTTCTCTTCTGTTTTTTAGTAAATTTCACAAAATTGTCAACTCTTGTTCGATACAGCAAGGTTTTCGAGATAACCAAGTTTGAGAAAGCGAGATTCTGCGACGCTAAAAGCACATTTACAAGTATGAAACATAAACTAATTATAAATGCAGAATATTACTCTCCCGATATATTTATCAAATTGTTGTTTTAATCTTCTTAAAATGAGCGAAAAAATCATTAACCATCGTTATAAACGTTTCCAATACAAGACATTTAATATAATTATGCTATCAGTCACAGTCTCACAGAGTCACTGATTACCGTTGTACGCAGCATCTTCATTGAGTAAATGCTTAATAGGACGCATATGAGAATTTTTCATATTTATACAAGTATCTATATATTCAAAAAAAGTACAAAAATTACCTCACCTCATGTTAACCAATTAACCAAACTATTATCTTAAAACCGTCCCTGGATCTGCGACTCTGATATGAAGACGAACGTGCTTATATGTAGCGAACCGGCACAGATTGACGTCGAATTTATATTTGCATGTCAGAGTTGATTACTCGGGCTACTATGTCCTATGCTAGAACCGCAACGCTCACAATAATGATCAGCGCCAAATTCCGTTCTTGTCCGCGGGGGATTTCCAGAACGTCGATGGGTAGGTTATTGCATGTACGCATTAATTATTGCATATATGCTGCTGCGGGGTCATTGTCAATTTTAAAGTATCGAAATTTCTCTTCTGTTTTTGAGGAAATTTCACAAAATTGTCAACTCTTGTTCGATACAGCAAGGTTTTCGAGATAACCAAGTTTGAGAAAGCGAGATTCTGCGACGCTAAAAGCACATTTACAAGTATGAAACATAAACTAATTATAAATGCAGAATATTAATTACCCTCCCGAAATATTTACCAAATTATTGTTTTAATCTTCTTCTTTTACTCGAAAAAATCATTAACCATCGTTATAAACTTTTCCAATACAAGACATTTAATATAATTATGCTATCAGTCACAGTTTCACAGAGTCACTGATTACCGTTATAAACATCTTCCTTGAGTCAATGCTTATAATGCGCCATCATATTCTCATATTTATACAAGTATCTATATATTCAAAAAAAGTACAAAAATTACCTCACCTCATGTTAACCAATTAACCAAACTATTATCTTAAAACCGTCCCTGGATCTGCGACTGTGATATGAAAACGAACGTCCGTATATATAGCGAACCGGCAAAGATAATGACGTCGAATTTATGTTTGCATGTCAGAGTTGATTACTCGGGCTACCTATGTCCTATGGTACGCCCCCGCGCGCAAACGAAGGCGGTTGCCGATTGAAAAGAGCGTGCGCCGCCAGAGCTAGATTATTCTGTGATCGAGATCTTCGCAAATGGTAGGAACTTAGTATTTTTTCGAGGGGTTTTAGATTTTATCTGGTGAAATACTCGGCTATCGCCTCGTGTTGTTCACGCATATCTCGTGTTTCTGAAATTCATTGTCAAGGTAACTTCGCAATGCATGCAGCGGGACAGGAAAAGTACGGTTGGCAGAGGCCAGAAGTCTCTTTCCTTTCTGGCAGAGACCTCTGTCAGCAAGGAAAACTCCGCCATCTTTGACAATAAATGTTGTTCGTTTTATAAGGCTTCGTGTTCCTTATTATAAACTGCAAAACTATAACAATAAGCTACGTGGTTGAGGAAAAACGCGAAAACCTCTGGTATTTTATTTTTGTTATTTAAACAATATTTTTTTATTGGCAATTATTCCAAAAGCCAAAGGCTTATCTAGAGAATTCTTGCTACATCGTTGAAGTGTCTATGAAACGAAAATTAAGTCTGTTTTATTTGAAAGAACACTTAAAATGATGGAGTAACGTTTTTTTTATCTTTTTTCGTTTCCTTGCTTCGTTCTTAGACTTGTTACAAGCATGCAGGCAACCATGCTAAATCGTAACGGATAGTGTATACTTTGAAGGTGAGGGACTAAAATTTAGAGCTTTTTGAAAGCACAATGTGATGGATGGGATGTCTGTAAAGTGCTGCCTATTTACGTTTGTGTTATTTTAATTAGCTAAATTCACAACCTCGTCCCCAGGGCCATTTGTGGGGGCTGGGCCAAGATGGCGGCCAAAAACAACATGGCGGACCAAATGGCCCTGGCACAGGCTGCAAAAAATGCGCCATATTTTGACGCATTTTTGACTCGGACCCAGGCTTCACTAAGATTATCGCGCCTAGTCAGGCTCAATTTTTTCTGAATATTCAGTTCAGCTTGACTGACCCAAACTGAAAACAATCAAAACATTCATTTCCAAATACATTGTCGAATTATTAAAATAAATACACTTTTAATAAATATCTGTAAATGCTTATTATTTATCATTTGCTTCACCGTTGTACCAAATTCGCAAGAAACTGGATTGCCGTTGTCTGGCCTTGTTTTCGTGAGTTCAATTCAGGTGGATTCAATTCAGCGTTTTGAAAAACATTTAGGCTTCGTTTAGTCGAGAATTCTTGTTTAAAAAATGCCTGCTTCTCAATGGCCAAGCACGTAAATTCTGCCCTGTGGTGTACTTTCCTTTCGCAGCCAAAATACTTTTGACTTTGTTCACCAAGTCTTTCGTTCGCTCGATTTAGAAAACACTCTGAATTGCCGTCCCATGGACTTCGTTGTATGGCAGCCAGGGCACAGAGACGACACGACCCATCATTACATATTCTTCCGACGTTTTTACGGGTGTTTCGCCAGCTTTCCTCACATTTTCATTCATTTTGAAGTTATTTTTAACAGCCGGCAATTCTGGTATCACTATATTTAATATAATTTGAGCCCTAAAAACAAATGCCCGCGAGTTAGCCTGCCGCCCGCCTTGTTTCCACCAATCAGAATACCTAAAACATCCAATGTTATCTCGACCAATCAGATGTTGTGATAGCTCAGCCTGTGCCAGGGCCATTTGTTCTTGGCCGCCATCTTGGCACAGCCCCCACAAATGGCCCTGGGGACGAGGTTGCTAAATTCAGAATGCTATCCAATCAGCGTACCTCTAGTGTTTCTTAACCTAATTCGCATAACTCACAATCATAAACAAACAAGAAACATGGCGTGAATACACCTAAATATAATACTTCGAAGAAAGGCCACAAAAAGGTAAGCTTGCCAAGAATCAGAAATTTATTAGATCTGGTAGCTACAGGAAAGTCTCATATTCGTAAATTACTTCGTTTTATTTTGGTAATTTGCCAATACCGCCACCTATCTACTGTTTAAAGCTGAGCTTTTGTACTATAACATAGTAGGGGGGCGGGGGCGCGGAAATAAGACCCTGGGTACGAGGTTGAATATAGTATTGCTCATAATATCCTTATACATTTAACTCACCGGTTCAACAGTACTATCTTGTGATACACGGAAGGCAACCGGCCTAGTCATCTTGATCAACGTCTAAGCTACATTTCTATGCTGGTTGCCTGCTTGTAACAAACAGTTTTCAGATTGTTGTGGCTGTTCTTCTAAGTGTTATATTTAGGCGAATTTGCGCCATGTTTCTTGTTTGTTTATGATTGTGAGCTATGCGAATTAGAATATCAGAACTTCAGGCACGCTGATTGGATAGCATTCTGAATTTGTAATTCAAATAATACACAAACGTAAATATCGCTTTACAGATATCCCATCCATCACATTGTGCTTTCAAAAAGTTCGAAATTTTAGTATATAAATCAATAATCACGACTGCCAACACCCCTCACCTTCAAAGTATACACTATCCGATATTAGTAAAATTTTAGAAGTAACTATTGCATTTCTCGTCCTCTGATTGGTCGAGCTGAACTGCCTATTTCGCGATAGTTACCTCGCGCGAGGTAACTATTACTAGAAATTGTGTCGGAAAATGTCGGAATCATCATTTTGACGGATGGTGTCTAATAAATGGTGTAATTATTTTTCAAAATGGCGACTGCAGCGACTATTCTTTTTTAAACCTAATAAATCGTCAAAAAACTCAACAGATAGAGACTGTATACACAGAAAAGCTCTAAGTTGGAACTATTTGAAGGTGAGAAAGTGTTTAGTCATAAAATTATTTGAAGTTTGGGTCAGTTTTAATCACTATGTGGAATTGAATGTCAAAGCGTGAAGTTGAACAATGAGATTATTTTTTATTATACATGACAAAACTACGACAGTTAAAGACGTCTGTTTTAAATTTCTTGCTTATTCTTCTCAGGCCTGAAGTTTTACTAAAACAATTAGTCACCTCAGTCTCAGTGATTATCGTTTATATTTACCTCGCCGCTTCGCGGCTCGGTAAATATTCAACGATAATCACCTCGACTTCGGTGACTAATTGTTAATGATTTGGCATGGTTGCGTGCTTGTAACAAAAAATGCCATCAAAAGTAATATTTTGAAGTCTTGGCCGGCCCTCTATGTTGAGATATTTCAGTTTGTTTGATATTCAAATTAAACATTTTGACGCCACACGTGCATAATGACTTATTGAAAAAAGTTATATATCTTTGCTATTATCACACCAAAATAATTCGTGGGAAGCATGTGCGTGTGTTTCGTCCAGAACACTAAACATGTAGATTGTCAAGTGATTATATTTGACAATAGCAAAGATATATAACGTTTTTCGATAACTCATTATGCACGTGTGACGTCGCAACATGCGACATTTACATCAAACAAACTGAAATATCTCAACAACGAAGCAAGGAAACGAAAAACTGCAAAAGATGTTACTCTATCATTTTAAGTGTTCTTTCAAATAAGAAAAACTTAATCTTCGTTTCATTGGCGCTTTACCATTATTTTTGAAGGGAACGGACACTAAAAAGGCAATATTGGATAACAGATGGTCAAACGCGATGAACAAGGATTTCCATATAACATCCACTGTAGACGAGACTGTTTAGACGACAAAAAGATTAATACGAAGACCTGCATATCGCAGGGGCATCGCTAGGGGGGGGGGGGGGGGGGGTAATGGGGGGGACGAGTCCCCCCTCCCACTTTTTTCAAGACCAATTTTGAGATTCTTCAAAAACCGGTGAGAAACGTTGGGGGGAGGGGGAGGGGGTGGTATGTAATGATTCCAAGTGCATGCTCAGCTCACACCGCTAGCGTGCGTGAATGAACACCGCGGAAAAACATCTGCGCATGCGCGTGATTCGAGCACATTGCACGCGTCAAATTTGTTCTCAAATATGGCGGTTGAGGAAGTTTACTCGGTTTGTGTGTGAATTTGGGAAAGTTTAAAGCACAATTTTTTGCGATCGGAGGACAAAAAAGGTTTGCATTGATTCTAAAGAGGTAGGTTTGTATTCCAAACCTTTTAGGATTGATATTTAATAACGATTTTCTTCAATATTATACTTTACATATTTACATATATTTACATTTTGAATTTAATAGAATCATTCATCACTTTCAATTCAAGGAAGATACTTCACAAAGGTGACTGTACACAAATTTATTGTCTGGCTTATTCGAGCCTTTATCCAAGCAAGAAGATTTTCCAGATTCTGTTTGGGTGCCATCGAAACAGTTGCTCCAGTGTGTGTTCTTTTATGTTTTACGAAATGTTTTGATACAAACTTTTTGACTATGCAAGCGTTTGCCTTGTGTTTTGTTGGATAACTTTTTTTGCGTAGCATGCATAATTTTTGCGTTGACTATAATTTAAGGGTAATGATTTACTCTACAACTTAAGCGTGTGCAAATGCTTAACTCTTTCATAGTTTGCTTAACTCTTGTGTCTTAAGTTCGGTATTCGACAATTTTTCAAGAAATGTTCGCACGCCTCCCGGTCTAAAACGACAATTTTTAATTTAAATTCTGTTTCTTTCTAGATTTTAAATGTTAGAAAACTTTTTATTAATGTCCAAACTACCCGTCTAGTGTATTTTTTTGTTTGTTTCACTTACCTTGAATAATTAAAAGCCATGTTTTTGTTTACGAAGATGGGATTTAAATTCCCCGCCATTTTTTTCTAGTACACGCGCATGCGCAGACGTTTTTCCGCGGTGTTGCGTTTTTCATATCTTTTCTTGCGTTAGTTCGCTCTGGAGACTTAGTGCAGCAACGCCAATCATTCGTCTCGTAGCTACTATGTGTTAGGTCCACATAATAATTTGGGTTAGGTTTACGAATGTTTAGGGTTAAGGTCAATGCAGAGTAAAATAGTCTGGTGTTAGGCAAAGTAAAATAGACTTGTGTTAGACAGAGTAAAATAGTCTAGTGTTAGACAGAGTAAAATAGTCTGGTGTTAGCCAGAGTAAAATAGTCTGGTGTTAGACAGAGTAAAATAGTCTGGTGTTAGCCAGAGTAAAATAGTCTGGTGTTAGACAGAGTAAAATAGTCTGGTGTTAGACAGAGTAAAATAGCCTGGTGTTAGACAGAGTAAAATAGTCTGGTGTTAGACACAGTAAAATAGTCTGGTGTTAGACAGAGTAAAATAGTCTAGTGTTAGACAGAGTAAAATAGTCTGGTGTTAGACAGAGTAAAATAGCCTGGTGTTAGACAGAGTAAAATAGTCTGGTGTTAGACAGTAAAATAGTCCGGCGTTAGACAGAGTAAAATAGTCTGGTGTTAGACAAAGTAAAATAGACTGGTGTTAGACACAGTAAAATAGTCTGGTGTTAGGCAGAGTAAAATAGTCTGGTGTTAGATAGAGTAAAATAGTCTGGTGTTAGACAGTAAAATAGTATGGTGTTAGACAGAATAAAATAGTCTGGTGTTAGACAGTAAAATAGTCTGGTGTTAGACAGTAAAATAGTCTAGTGTTAGATACAGTAAAATAGTCTGGTGTTAGACAGAGTAAAATAGATTGGCGTAAGACAGAGTAAAATAGTCTAGTGTTAGAATAAAATAGTCTGGTGTTAGACAGTAAAATAGTCAGCTCTTAGACACAGAGTAAAATCTATTTAACTTATTTCAACTAAAAAAACGTATTTCTCTTCGGTACCAACCATGGATATAAACACTCCTTAATAGATGCTCCCCTTAAAAACGATAACATTGTTATATCTATGTTGCTCTTGAGCCATTAATACATATTTATGTCTACAAGCCTATGGACCCTACCATATTAATAACAAACATTAAAGACGATGCCACTAGTAGTATAGTGGCTCTTTTTTTACATTCATTAAAATAATTATATAAACTGTTTTGAACTTGATTGGTGTTTGACCAATAATCCTATTTCTACTTGGTTGTTCAAAATATACAAATTGAACACACGTCACAAATATATTGTTCACTGAAGTTCCTCGGGTATACCAACTGCAGTATTGGACACATCTAGTAAAACGATACGTACGCGATTCAAATTCTGGATTTACTTAAATAATTATTAGTTTATTTAAGAACGTATGGTTGTTGGTTTTATATTATATAACAACATAAAAGAGATGCTAAAAAACTAAACTAACCTTATTTATACTGGATAACTCTATCAGTTATATCTAAACTGTTATAATCAGAGGTCCATGGGGAGCACGGGTGGCGTGTGCTGTTAGCGCGCTGCCTCTCACCAAAAGTTAAGCCCACCAAAAGTTAAGCCCGGTTAGACGGGGTTAGTACTTGGATGGGTGACCGCTTGGGAATGACCCCGCTGTCGAGCTGGAAACTAATGTCAGTAGAGTTGTAGGTGATCTCTCCTGTGCTTCGAGGGTTTTTCGCCGGGTTCTCCGGTTTTCTTCCCTCCGCAAAACCAACACTTACATCATGGTAGTCATGTTCAATTGGGGCATTTCGCTCTGTTTGACCACCAGTTGCTATAGTCAATGAAGTTAATAAATCTAAAATCTAAGTAACGGCCCACCCTCATTGGTCCAGTGTTACTACAGGAGGAAACCGGAGTACCCGGAGGAAACCTGTGGTGTTTGGTAGAGTCAAACTGGAAGCACTCTTCTCAAGGTGAATTTTTTTTTAATCAGATAACTGCACCGTGCAGGAATCGAACCCGCGGGTCGTAGAGGTGAAAGGCATAAATTCCCAAGGCATCCAAGTGAAGAATCAGACATAGTTTAACGTTTAACATTGGTTTGGAAGCTTGGCACATCAATAGCGCCCTTGCTCCATTAAATCGTGATGACGGCGGTCTACTGCCATAAGCCTATTTGCACCTTGTTCATAGGTATAACGTCATGAATGGTTCTATGAGACCCCGTTCACACGAGTCCGGAGCGAGTTGAAAACGGCGCCAAAAAGTCACAAAACGCAGTTGCGTTCACACAGCACCGCTAACTTTACTTTACCGCTAACTGCTGACTGCAGTTTGAGGTTAGCGGTTTGACGTTTGACGTAAAAATGAATTAGACCTTAAGATTGACGTTTACGTTATTCCCCGCCGACCGCGAAAAATTGTGGCTATACGTCAGAAACAAGATGGCGACAGCAAGGTTTGTATGTTAAATATCATATATAGAGACCGATACAAATAGTAAACATTTTTTTTACCTTATTTATTCGTTTAAAATGTAACACTTGACCATCCTTCCACGTTTTTATATTATAGTTTAAATCAGATGAAGCCAATTTTTAATGGATTACTCAAAGTATACGAAAACAATTTTTTAATATTTTACTTCTGAGAAGATGACACTAAGTAACTCTTCAGCCCTTCCAAACAAAGGCCATGATGATTGATCTATTAACAAATACTAACAAACACTATAACAATCAATAAACTGACGAAGCCAAGACCTCAGTCAGAATATTGTAGTGAAATTGACAAGACAAGCTTAAAATGTAAGAGACTGTCGACCGATTTCGACACTTAAAAACTCGGAAGATGACATTTCCCGAATGCTCAAAATAACAAACACAAATTTGAAAACCTATGCAAGTCAAAACCAGGCAGAAATACCATAACTGCAAATAAGATGAGATCTTATGTTTTCACTTCTGAAATTGGCCGCCATGTTTACTTTTACCAGTCAACCATGCTTCACATTAAAATACTCAAAACAGGTAGATTTTATCATTTCAGCAAACAAAAAACCTACCAAATCAAAGATAAGATAGTGTGTGTCATAGATATAGTTATGAAACGTGTAGTCATTGAACAGTTATTCGTTTATATCTTGAGGTAAATGACTTACGTGAAGAAGGGGGTCTTGCGGTTGAAACTGAACGTCAAGAAATTACGGCAAACGCGACGTCAGGCTTTTAGTCACGTGGTTTCTAGCGGTTTGCGGTTAGACGTTCGCGAAAAAAACGTCAATCTTATGAAAACAGCGCTCTAACCGGAGCGTTTTGAAAACGATTTCTAGACGGAGCGAGATGAAAACGGAAACCCTTGGCGGTGTCGTGTGAACACAAGATCCAGCACTTTTTCGCTCCGCTTTAGTACCCAGTTCCTAGTACCCAGTAACACTACTTGGTGTAGTACCAGTACTTAATCAGTGTGTGCTTTAAAGTGCCCATGAAATGAAAATTAAGTTTGTCTTATTTGAAAGAACACTTAAAATGATAGAGTAACATCTTTTGCAGTTTTTCGTTTCCTTGCTTCGTTTCTTGAGATATATTTCAGTTTGTTTGACATGTAAATGTCGCATGTTGCGACGTCGATCACGCGTGCATAATGAGTTATTGAAAAAACGTTATATATCTTTGATATTGTCAAATATAATCACTTGAAAATCTACACTGTTTAGTGTTCTGGGCGAAACACACGCACATCCTTCCTTCGAATTATTTTGGTTTGATAATAGTAAAGATTTATAACTTTTTTCGATAACTCATTATGCACATGTGACGTCAAAATGTTTAATTTGCATCAGTCAAACAAACTGAAATATCTCAAGAACGAAGCAAGGAAACGAAAAACTGTAAAAGATGTTACTCTACCATTTTAAGTGTTCTTTCAAATAAGACAAACTTAATTTTCGTTTTATAGACACTTTAAGAGTAACTGTAAATGTGCTTATGTAAACTGTTTTTCTCGATACTTCTGAAATTACTATCAATAGCTGCTTAACAGTGAAAATCAATAGTAATTTTTCACTCACCCAGGTTCTCGCTAGGATTGCCAGTTTCCCAACCAGGCCAGTCAACAGCAGGGTGAAATAAAGCAAGAAGACGGCGGGAAACACGACCGACCAACGCCGATATGAAATACACCACACGTTGTAGAACTCTAAGCAAAAAATAGATAATAATAATAAACATTATTTACGTCTCAGTCTTATGCTTGGAACCGCACCTTAACTAATCGGGGAGAATAGGACCCCGTTTACACGATGCCGGTACAATTTGAAAACGGAACAAAATCATGCCGTTTAGGCCTTGCGTTTACACGATACCGGCACAAAAATTACATGAAAACGGCACAAAATGAAGACGGGTTCCTTGACGGCATGAAATGAAAACGGAACACTAACCGGTATCGTGTAAACGCCCGTGCCGTAACAGTTTGATGACGGTAAACACGATATATATACGACCACAGTATTCGGGTCAGCAGTATTCACAAAGTCTTCTCAATTCTCATTGAAAAAGAATAGTCACATATGTTAATGAGTCATTATATTATACGGGCACCGTGTAAACGCAAGACTTTTTGGCCTGTATTTACACACCAGCATGATTTTGTTCCGTTTTCAAATTGTACCGGCATCGTGTAAACGGGGTCTAACCAGGCACGTAGCTACGGGGGGGGCGAGGGGGTCCACCGCCCCCCCAGAATTATTTCTTGCCCCCCCAACCAGAGACTGCATGACCAAAAATATCCGCAGCGTGAGTGGATAAGTAATTGAAATGTGAACGCTGTCGTGTACTTGTGTAACGTAAGTGATGTTGTTATATCCAAAAGCGTCTAACGTCGTCATGTTACAGTAGGTAAACCGTGTGACAGACTGGGTGGGGGGGGGGGGGGGGTAGTAGCGTGATTGAATCAGTTGTTCTGCATGACTCAACTTTTGTACCTTTTCACTTGCCCCCCCCAAAATAAAACTTGCCCTCCTAGATTTCTTAGTCTAGCTACGTGCCTGGGTCTAAGGCCTCGTTTAAACGTTTACACTATTACGGTACAGAAAAAAGCGCTCCAGATAAAGTATAGGCATACCGTAGCGAAATTTACGTCTGCTCCATACACTATAACAAACAACGCGAGCGTATTAATATTTACACCGGAGTGCTAAAAGTGACTACGCTACGCCGGCAAACCAGAGTGTAAGCACAACAAAGAAAGGTAGGGATTTTTACTCTATACAGGTCCGTACTGTAACAGCTAGTAGGGAGCATGCAACTAGGACAACAGTTCAGTATCAAGCATGCAGAAACCACGAATCATTGTATTGAATACATAACGTATGTTCTTCGACATTCAAAAGCTTATCTATTTAACCGCCGTCGTCGTCCTAATAAGAGGGACCTTAAGATCTACGACGGCAACTTCGAGGACGACGTCCTTCAAACAAAAGCATTCTTCTTGCAAAACAAAGATAATGAATAATTTCTAGTCCCAAGAGTAATCTGAACACCGTCCTCGCTCTGTATACAACGCCATTCAGAGCATTTTCACGTCTTCAGGACGACGTTGACTCGTGGGGTGATGAGAACTGTTGTCTGAGATTGCCTTAACACAGACACTGCAACCGTTTTAACACTTTGAAAATTATAAAACAAGCTTCAAGTATTGAATACAGTAGTCATATCAGTTAACCGGGACTTCTCTTTAATGCTAAAATTTGAATTGCTTTAACCGCCGTCGTCGTCCTAGCATCTTACAAAGGTCGCTCTAGGTTGTATGTAGAACGGAAACGACGCTCTTTGATGTTCGGTGAACGAAACCTTAAAAGGACATAAGCTATAATTGTATGGCTAACTGAGTAAATAATATACTGCTTGCAACGACTAATCCAAGCCTAACTATCACGTGATACACATGATTCATTGTCAAAATCATCGGAACTTCTGTTTTGAGAAATTTTCACTAGTTCTCCAAATTTATTAACTAAATTAAATTGTCAACTCTTGTTCAATACAGCAAGGTTTTCGAGATAACCAAGTTTGAGAAAGCGAGATTCTACGCTAAAAGACATTTCCAACTATAAACATAAACCAATTATATATGCATGCGTGGATGTGCCAAAATGGTAAAATGTTACCATGCAGAATACGGCTTATCTTCACAAAACTAGGGGAAAAATCATTAACGATCGTTATATAAACCTTTCCAAGACATTTAATATAATTATGTTATCAGTCGCTGATTACATCCTTATAAATAATGATCTTCCTTGCACTATATAATGCAGTCCACCACATTCTCATGCTTACAACTATGTATCTTGAAAAATAATTTAAAAAAACCCGGCTCACCTCATTTTAACCAACTATTATCTTAAACCGTCCTTGGAGGATTGACCTGCGTCGAAATATATGTCCTTCTGTGGCAATGAACACGTTTCAAACGCAATATGTATTGCAACGCGAAAGAGCCGCCACTCGATCGCCAGTTCAGGTGGGAAACTGCAACTAGTGCAAGTGAATTGCCTGTACTGAAGCAGCGTGACGTACTGAAGTGGATATTACGTAGTTTTTAGTATGGAAGACCTAGCAAAGCAGGACGTTATTTTTAACTCTTTCTTGGTGGCCTGAGACTCTCGACTTTATGTATTTTACTCCAATACACATCAACATTCACATATACTGGGTGATACATAAAGTCTACCCTGGTTCTAGAGAGTTTCTCTTTGTGTTATGGTTTGGTAGTATACTTCCGCTAGAATAATGATTAGCATAATATATACAGTTTTAGTATAAAAGAGAGATATCTCGCCTTGCCAATAAAGTACACAGAATCTCCTAGGGTCTCTGAACTCTATTTCCTGCATTTTGAGGCAAGTATTTAAGAGTAATCCGAAAGCCTTAAATTACATAATTTTGTTAGAATCAAACCAAAACATAGAATGATACGCATCAGAATATCATTAGATTTATTTATAAACAAGTCGTAAATGTAAAAACAGGTTGGAGGCATTTTGTATAGACCCTTAGTATTGTAATTTATAGCATATGCATGCCTGCAATATATATAACACATCACTATCTACTCACTTGGACTTAAAACAACTGTACCCCCCCCCCCCCCCGTACAAGTTTCTCCACGGATTTAAACTTTTCATGAGAACGGTCTTGGAGACCATTGGGGGGGGGGGGGTGACCGCCCCCCCTCGCCCACTTGGCTACGCCACTGAATTCTCTATAAAAGGACTCTGGATGCACTGATCCATGTTATAAATGGACAACAGCAGCAATTAATTTTGCGCTCATGTTGGCTACCTTTTGCCATGGCAACAATGAGTCAAAAAGACAAAGGATTTTCTTCGTATTTTCCATCTTTTTTCTGCCATTTCTCGAGTTTTCTTCGGTAAAATTTCCCCCCAGTTTTATAGAAATTGCTTCCGGAAACGTTTTAGTGCAAAATTAATGTAGGGTTGTTCTGAAGGTTTTCTCAATATCACCAAATTTAATTAATGTTTTTTAACATTAAGCAAAATTTATTCCATAGAATTGTTTGAAAAAAGAGAGTTACAAAGGAAAAAGCTTCCTCTTAAACTGTGCAAAATTGCGGTCATTTTGGGGCTTTTTTACTGGTGCTGATGTCATAAAATTTCCCGATTATCAGTAATTCCCCCGCCAAATTAGCAACCAGCTCGCGCGCGGTCATAAAACCCTAGGCCAATTTTTTAACGGCAGCATCCACCAGCAATGTGTTCATGTATAACCAGAGAATGAAGGGTTATTAGGGTCACTATTAGATTATAAATTATGTTATTCGTGTACCTCATTTTATGTTTTCCAAACTGCCGAATATCATAAAGCAGACGTTATTTTTAACATCAGTATATATATACTGAATAATAATACACTATTTTTAGCATGTTGAATTTCTCGTAGCCTACAAACTGTGTTATCATTTCATTTATGGCTACTTGAAGTAGTTGTACCGGTTCTTGTGTGGTCTTGTTTATTACTTTATTTACAGGTAAAAAAAATCAATACTTCTCCACTCGCATGCTTGCAGGACTAATCTCATAGAAGTAATAGACCTAATCTACGACTAATCCACGGCTAACTATCACGTGATCTACATGTTAATCAATCTGGTGGAGCTGACGTAATGTTCATCATCATGCAGATGACTAGTCAGAAACATTCCACACTTGATCTTTAATCTTTGTTGCGCTTAATTAATCCCCTTCTGACCGTCAAAGTCTGAAAGTCATCGGAATTCTGTTTTGAGAAATTTTCACTAGTTCTCCAAATTTATTACTGCTGAAACTGGCGAACCGAGGCCACTTATACAAAGTTAATACATTTCTAAATTTGAACTAACTGATCATATTTGACAGTTTTCAGACTTGCTGCAAATTAAGATGAAGGTACAGGATCTGTCAATATTTTCATTTTTTGTTAAAAGCGAAAGATTAACTGGAAATGCTGATTTAGTTTGTAAGCATACATGGCCTCGGTTCGCCTGTTCGAGCAGTAACTAAAATTGTCAACTCTTGTTCGATACAGCAAGGTTTTCGAGATAACCAAGTTTGAGAAAGCGAGATTCTACGCTAAAAGACATTTACATAAACTTCGTGGATGTGCCAATGTTAATGTTATGCATGCATAACATTAATGCATAATTAGTTTAATTAGTTGTACATAAATGTCTTTTAGCGTAGAATCTCGCTTTCTCAAACTTGGTTATCTCGAGCATAATATAGCTTATCAAAACTAGGGGAAAATCATTAACGATCGTTACAAACCTTTCCAAGACATTTAATATAATTATGTTATCAGTCGCTGATATGATTATATCCTTATAAATATCAGTCCATCACATTCTCATGCTTACAACTACGTATATTGAAAAATAATTTTAAAAAACCCGGCTCACCTCATTTTAGCTAATACAACTATTATCTTAATCCGTCCTTGGAGGATTGATCCTTCTGTGGCAATGAACACTTTTCAAACGCAATATGTATTACAACGCGAAAGAGCCGCCACTCGCCAGTTCAGGTGGGAAACTGCTATCGTGATAGTGCATGAACCTAGTTGCGTGGTTTGGAAGACTGACCTGTCGTGTTTTTAAATAATTCATGATTCAAACATCGAGTCAATATCGGCTTTGACATCGAGTCAATATCGGCTTTGACACCGAGTGTGTCGGAACTCGGAAGGTATTAAATTTGGAAACTTCGTTGTCTAGACAATGATTTATTTGTCGAAACCTTGATGTTAATCGAAGCACAAGCGGACGAAGTCGAAGCTGAAGTTCAAAACAGGATTGAAGAGGTATATATCCTTTCATTTTTTTCTTTATTTTAGCAACGCTTTTTCAATTTTTAAGACTGTTATTAATTGTTTTGTGAAAATCTGCAAATCGAAAGGTGGACTGACAAACAATGTGCGAAGGATGCACGCTGTTTGTGGCCAAACCCTTGGCGATTCTGGTCTTTCTATCATCCCGAACCGGTTAACATCCGAGGCAGTGGCCTACATGCTTGCTAACATAAGAAGAAAGCTTCGTGAAATTAAAGCCAACTATATGACGAAGAGATATTGACCGAAGTTGATAAACTGCAACCAAGTCCTGCGTTCTATGAGTCGATTGGGAAGTATATGTTAGCTTTGGGAAAAATCTTTCTCAGATTAAACTAGCTTCAAATATCAAATATAATAGTTAGTTAACCGTGACTTCTTATCTTGCTATTTAACCGCCGTCGTCGTCCTAGCATCTTAAAGTCCCTGACGTTATCCTGAAGACGTAAAAAATGATCTGAATAAGGTTGTATGTAGAACGGGGACGGCGTTAAGATTACTCTTACTAAAAATTATTCATCTTCTTTGTTGTGTGAGGAAAATTATATTTGTTTAAGCTGTAAAAAGATATAAGCTAAATAGCTGATGTATGGCTATAAACTGGCGAAGCGTAGCGCCGTATTAAATTAAAGACGTACAGCAGAATCGATAACATGGTTTGATTTGGATGGGATTTAAATATAGTAACAGGGGCGGCGTGGCCCACCGGGAGACCGGGAAATTTCCCGGTGGGCCCCAAGGATTTCTAGCCTGGTGGGCCCCATTTGCCCCTAGAATTCTAGCTGGTGGGCCCTAAAAATTTGAAGAAAGATGGGCCCCGATGATGTGTAAAACGGCCCTGGAGTAAAGCGTTCGGTCGTGTGCGAAAGCGCGTTTGCGCGTAAACGTGTATAGTTGTGAAATTTAAAACTGCTGTGTGCTCAGTGCTGGAGGCCCTGCAGGTTGCCAATTATATTTCACTGACGAGTAACGATGCTAAGTCATGGCTGCAACTATTGGCCAGCTAGGGCCCCGAGCCCTGCGGTACCCGTCAAGCATATACTTCCGGTCTGAGTAACATAGTTCACATTATTTCATTGCGCATTTGCGCGTATTGAAACCATAAATATGCCGTAGTCATTGACTGTGAATGGCTGACAAAAGAGCGCATAGTACGCGTGATTCTGGGAATGTTCTTCCCAAGAAAAAACATAAAAGTGGGTCTCAAAAGCGACGAGAACAAGAAACAAAGCTCTTATTTGAAAGCTCGAAGAATGTGAAACCGCTAACGTCCTTCTTCAAAGCCAATGAAACAACAGTCTCAACAGGTAATTTATAATAAATTGTGCCCATGGCTAAAGGCTTACCTTACAACAGCTCGGCAACTTATTTATTTGTATCTTTATTACTACATATTGGTTAAAGACTTAAAGTATGTTTAGTGATATAGTGATATAGTTATTAAATTGATTTTTCAATTTAGGTAATCTAATGTTGAAGCGCTTGAGTTAAGCTTTGTTAGGCACTTAAGTTCGGGCCGACCGTAAAAAATAACGCGAAAAAAAAAAAAATAAAGCGCCTGCTTTGCAGGCTAGGCCGACCGCCACCTGCGCTCGCGCAAATAGAAAACTTCAAATTCTTAAATACATTACGGCGGTCTACATCAGCTTTCTTTTGCGCATTCACTCAGAAACTTGATAGGAACCGCAAATATATTATTGTTTCATTCGTTTTTAAATTTCTAAGCCCTATATACCGCTATACGGTTATTACGGTATATAATTTGTATGAAACCTGAGCGAAGTTGTGCCGCGGGCGCAACACTCTTCGGTAGTTTCCGCCCAAATGCCGGGTAGAATTTCAAATTTCAATCATCTGACATATGTGTGAATTTCATCTCCTGCGCTATTACACTATTGGAAGTTAAGACAGAATGACAGATTATCGAAAATGACGAGTCTTGTTTACGTGCTCGTTGAAAATGCGCAATGACGAAATAAATAAGTCTGACCTAGTGACATTTTGTGTAGAAATCCCACCTCCGCTTGGCCCAGGTGACGAGCTAGCAACAGCTAACACGTTAGGAATTCTGCCAATTAATTTCAAATGATAAACTTGAGGAAATTGATGGCGATGCAGTATCGAAAGTCAACGAAGTGTTCTCTAGCTCAAATCAACCCGAACAAACTATTTCCACCATCAGAGTAAATATTAGAGTAAATATTAGAGACGCACATGCCATTATGTAATCACACTAAATACAGTTTCTTCTAGGTTTTTAGCTTAATGAATATAAAGTTTCTGCATTCTCATTTACAATTTATCATTTTTATTGGTAGCTGTTTCCACACCCCAATTTTACACCCCCCCCCCCCCTAAAAGTGGGCCCCTAGCATATCATTTCCCGGGCCCTATTTGAGAGCCACGCCGCCCCTGTATAGTAAACTCACAAAAACTCTTCAAACCAACATACTATTGCAAATTATTAAAGGTACCATGCATTATTTTAGTATACTGAGTAATAAATAATACACTATTTTAACATTTTGAATTTCTCGTAGCCTACAAACTGTGTTATCGTTTAATTTATGTGTTTTGTTTATTACTTTATTTACGTGTAAAAAAATCAATACTTCTCCACTCGCATGCAGCATGCTTGCAGGACTTATCACATGATCTACAAGTAACACGAACTTAATATTGCATGACCCCTGCTAGTTTTATTAAACAGTCAGTACAAACGTATTGACCCCTGCATGCATGCTATTCATTGTCATCGGAATTTCTGTTCTACTTTGGGGGCAATTTCACTATTCTATTCTCACTATTCTCCAAACTTATTAACTAAAATTGTCAACCCTTGTTCGATACAGCAAGGTTTTCGAGATAACCAAGTTTGAAAAAGCGAGACTCTACGCTAAAAGCATACTTGCAACTATAAACATGAACTAATTATGCACGCGCCGCAATGTTAATGTTTAGTATCAGTTTAAACCATGTAGAATATGGCGAATCTTCACAAAACTTGGGGAAAACATCATTAACGATCGTTATAAACTTTTCCAAGACATTAAATATAATTATGCTATCAGTCGCTGATTATATCCTTATAAATGATGATCTTCCTTGCAATAATTCACCATCAGTCCATCTTAACAAGTAACAACATTCGCATGCTTACAAGTATATGTATATTGAAAAATAATTAAAAGAAATCCGGCTCACCTCATTTTATAATTTAACCAACTATTATCTTAAACCGTTCTTGGAGGCTTGGCTTGGGTCGAAATATATGTCCTTTTGTGACTATGAACACCTTTCAAACGCAATATGTATTGCAACGCGAAAGTGCCGCAGTTACTCACAACTGCATGCCAGTATAAAAATATGAAAACTTGTACACCCCACAGGGTAAACAGGATATACGTAGTTTTTAGTATGGAAAACCTAACAAGGCAGACGTTATTTTTAACTCTTTCTTGGTGACCTGAGACTCTCGAGTTTATGTACCTTACTCCAATGCAAATCAACATTCACATATATATATATATATGTATGAAGTTGCCGTGGGTACCTATTAGCGATAATGCAACGCTCACTACCCTTGTGGAAGTTTGAGCACTCTGGGCCCATGCGCACTTCACACTATCTGAATGTACTTCACCGATGCTGTCCCACATGCGGTTGTCACCGACGATCGCATGTGTATAAGTAATTGGTGAAATTCATTCAGATTGTTCCAAGCTACACTGATGAGCTGTTGTACAGCGAAACACCGTGTCTGTAGATTGAACTATATATATATATATATATATATATATATATATATATATATATATATATATATATATATATATATATATATATATATATATATATATATATATTATATATATATATATATATATATATATATATATATATATATATATATAAAACTATACTTTATACTTTGTATTTTGCTCTATCTATATGGTATTGAGCACTCTCTAACATTTCGTGAACCATAACTCACTTATATATATATATATATATATATATATATATATATATATATATATATATATATATATATATATATATATATATATATATATATATATATACTGGCTGATACGTAAAGCCTATACCCTGGTTCTTTAGAGAGTTTCTCTTTGTGTTATGGTTACTTCCGTAAGTAAGGGTACTTCCGCTAGTATAACGGATTAGCATATTTATTTAAATCATGTAGATCACATCATTAGTAAACCAAACGCGGATTTCCAGTCACGCAGCTCGTTGCGATAATGATGAAGCGATAGCCGAGTTTTTTTAACAAACTTCGAGGTGTTTGGATATCCTGACGAAGCACTCTTCTGAGTGTTTGATTTTGCATCTCAAACAAATCGGTATTTTAAGAGAAAATCGAGGTGAAAGTTCGATTAATTTATGTAATTTCTTCCTTCGATATCCATGCAAATTGCACGAATCGATAGCCAAGTGTTTCACCTGACGAGCCCCGTATAAGTCGTCCTTTAACTTCCAAAATGGCAAGTACCGTAAACAACTTTATACCGACTCTGTGACAAAGCATTCTTATTTCTTTATTGCTTTATATAACAAATTAAGACATAAAAACAAGGTAACAGAAGGTCAACAGGCTCTGCAGGAACCCTAATTGTCACACTCTAGCAGTCTAGCGCCACCAAACCAGAATATAGATTTTGTATACCAAACCTGTTTTTTTCAAAACTGGTTTGATACCTCCAAGATCGTGGACGGCGGCTACATCAGACAAAGCGTCCGATGTAGTATTCTTTCTAGAAATACATATATGCAGAAAACTCTCGCGTAGCAAAGGATTAGACAGAGGTAAACAAGATTTAACTGTCGTAGCGCGTACTTCTTAGTCAGCATATTTGCAAAGCAAGCACCTATAGATATTTTAACTATTTCAACTGTTACTTAACTATATTACGACAGATTACTCATCGCATATAAATCCAATAACACTGGAGCATAATACATCGAAAACACAAGCAATGATAATTGGTAAATCTGGATATAATTATAACTTTACTGTTGGAACCGACTCGATTGAGATAGGTGATACGTTGAGAATACTTGGAGTGAATCTGGACGATGATCTTAATTTCAAATTACATATTAATTCAATGGTAAAGAAGGCATACGCTAAAATTGGAGCACTAGAGCAGCCAGATATTGCAGTTCGTCTTTACAAAGCCTATACATTCTGCCACATTTAGAGTATTGCAGCCCAATACTGGTTGGCATTGGTAAAACTCAAGCGAAAAAGCTGGAAGCAGTAAATCACTACGCTATCAAATCTTTGTTAAACCTTCCGCGTTCAACCGATTATGAAACAGCTCTTAACTTAATCAATATGCGAACACTTGAACACAGACGATACGTTCAATCTTTGTTGAAAAAAGTTGAGTGTTTATATATGAGACGAGCTATTCGGCAAAGCCGCCCACGCACTATAATGGTTTCACATTCCATGAGTAGTTTCCGATTGTCTAAGTGTATGGCGCGTGCGCTGTTGTGACGAATTCAACTCGGCTAGCCGAGTTACCCGGCAAGAGAGTGTTTATATGGCAATATTTTCATCCCAGCATGCCTAGCCTGCGTGCAGACGTTCACTCCCCCCCCGAAAGGCGGAAAGGAACCTTTCCGGAAGTTCCTTTCCGCCTTTCGGGGGGGGAGTGAACGTCTGCACGCAGGCTAAGCATGTCGAGATCTCGGCTGTTTTGCCGGGATCTTGGCTAGCCGAGTTACCCGCCTGTCTCATATAAACACTCTGCCGGGATAGCATTGAATTTCTATACACGGCGGGTCACTCGGCTAGCCGAGTAAATCGGCTCCATATAAACAGGTCCTTACAAGATTTAACTGTCGCAGTGCGTGCTCCTTAGTCAGCATATTTGAAAGGGACCTAAGTATTTCAAGTTTCAACTGTTATTTGTGGCCTAAAATTTATTTTTAAGCCACAAAGGCCTAATTTGTTTTCTAATTTATATTATTTAATTTTGTTCCCGTGGGGCGACATTGTAAAACACGCCACGACATTCATACTGCCTGTGGTCAAACAGATATCCAAGCTTTTGTCTAGACGAAAAGCTTATGATGAAATGGTGTTAGACAGAGTAAAATAGTTCACGTCTTGTGTTAGACCCCGCTTACACGATGCCGGTGCAATTTGGAAACGGAACAAAATCATGCCGAAACGCAGGCAAAAAAGTCTCGCGTTTTCACGGTGCCGGTATAATATAATAACGGATTAGCATGTGACTATTCTCTTCCAATGAGAATTGAGAAGACTTTGTGAATACTGCTGACCCGAATACTGTGGTCGTATATATCGTGATTACCGTCATCAAACTGTTACGGCACGGGCGTTTACACGATACCGGTTAGTGTTCCGTTTTCATTTCATGCCGTCAAGGAACCCGTCTTCATTTTGTGCCGTTTTCATGTCATTTTTGTGCCGGTATTGGTAAACGCAAGGCCTAAACGGCATGATTTTGTTCCGTTTTTAAATTGTACCGGCATCGTGTAAACGGGGTCTTAGACAGAGTAGCATAGCCTATTGAATAGGTTGGCTGGCGTCAGACAGAGTAAAGTCTTCTGGCGTTAGAGAGAGTAAAATTGTCTGGCATTAGGTCTTTTTTTAGAAACATGTGGTTATTTGTCGAAATTTATTCCCAATTATGCAAAAATCGTTGAACCACTTATAGGTGTTTAACACGTAGTGATGTAAAGTGAGCAAGTGCAAGCGTGCTTGAACATATATATTAACCCGTTTAAATAATGCACGCTGAATTTATCCAGATTTATCATAGAGGCTATAAATTGTGTTGACCTGAACTATTCAAGTTTAAATATTGGTGGGTTGCAATCAACCCCCTGAGATTTAGAGGACAAAGACACAGCGGCCATGTTTACGTACAATAGCATATTCCTTTCTATCTATACCAACTTTCTATCTATATCAACCGCCATGACGTAACGTGCAACCCAGCAATTAGTGTTGCCTGGCTGTATATCACCTCTCCAGGCTGCTGTACACATGACCGGGATGCCTGCATGGGATAGTTCCTACAGTATATTTTGCCAGTAAACAACGGCTCCTTCTTCCAGTAGAAATATAATCATCTTCGTATAGACGTATATAATTATTTAAAATAAAGACAGGGAAAAGGCAGACAGGAAGTAGTGTACGTATTCGTCTGGCGGGGCTGGTAGAAACGGTTTCTTTCTTTACTCTACACAGCACGCGTCTGGTTTGTGATTGGTCGCTTTTGACAGCTCAGCCCTGATCTCTTTCACCTCCCGCCTCGCCTCACATGCAGAGATCCTTGTTCGCGGCCAATAGAATTGCGCATTGCAACACACTGAGAAGAACAAGACTCAAGATAGACCCCAACCAAGAGGGATATGATGACCGCGTGAGAAACTCAGTTCTCTTTCTTCTCCCGCTGACTGGGCTGTCAATACAACTCCAACCTCAACAGAAATTCAGATGCCCGATCTGCCAATGAACTTAACTTGGTCTCCACAGTCATCAACGAACTACTATCAGAGGGATCTCCAACATCATCATTGCATTGCGCGCGTGGCGGAAGTCTGGTCTCTGGAATTCTTGATGCTTACACACCCCTGCTGCTGGGTCATTGTCAAAAGTCATCGCAACTTCCCTTGTGTTTAATTTTGAGGCATGCAAGTGTACTATACCATTCTCTAAACTTATTAACTAAAATTGTCAACTCTTGTTCGAGACAGCAAGGTTTCGAGATAACCAAGTTTGCAAAAGCTATAGATTCTACCGTATATATATGAGAACGCTATAGAAGCATATTTACAAGCGAGTGATAAGAACGTCTGCGAAGGAGAAGGCAACACAACTAATAGCAGAATATCGCTGACCTTCACAAAATTAGAGGGAAAATCATTAACCATCCTTATAAATTAACTTTTTCAAAGACACTCAAGGTCATTTAGACCCCGTTTACACTAGAGAGTAGAGCAAAAGTATCCGGATTCACATTGTTTTTTATTCCATGCATAAGGATGAAAAACAATGTGAATCCGGATACTTTTTCTCTAGTGTAAACGGCGCCTTAATATAATATTAATTATGTTACAAGTCACAGCTTATATGATCTTCCTCCTAGATGAATTACAGTAAAAACCCGCTAACAAGAACCGACCACTATTAAGAACCTCAGGTTGAAATTAAGAATTTATTTATATAAGAATATATAAGAATATAAGAACCTATCCCAGGCTGATTTGGTAAAATGTAGGTTAGCGGGTTTTTACGGTACCACCATTTATATCACATCTGAATGCACCACAATCAGATTTAATATCATGCTTATGTATACTGAAAAATAATAAAAAATATCTCACCTCATGGTTTTAACCGGACTATTATCTTAAACCGTCCTTGGAGGCTTGGCGTCTAAATATATGTCCCTCGATTATACGTGTGTTACAAACGCAATATGCCAGTATATTTCAACAGGGAAAGTAAACACTCTGTAATTTGCATACAGGACAGGATAGCATATACTTAAACACAGTTTTCACTCTGCAGGGTGCCGATATGAGTGTTTAATGAGAGGAAGCAACAAAGCGTACAATCTTGAATAAGGTATATATATTTTTGTAAATAGATCGAGAAGTAAACATTAGTTTCGTGCATGCACAACAGTACGGACTGTTATAATAAGCTGTGATTTCGAAATTCTATATAGAATATAGCTACAATCGTGGAATAATTACATTGGGATACAGCGTATGTCAAGTGACTTATGTGCGCACGCGATTTATCTTTAAAATGTGCCCTCCTTTCCCCCTCCGATCAAGGTTGCGACCAAATTTTTGTTTGCTAGGCCTCAGAAGTGTCCCCTGGAAATCAACATTGATTGGTGGGGGGGGGGGGAGGAGGGGGGAGGGGGGTTGTGGGGAGGGATAAAGCAATGTTATTTATCCCACGATAGTGAAATAAGCAAGAAGGAAGCATGTTCGTAGTTCGTTTTGAACTCTGCATTTGATTGGTTGCTTGGTTCCTCCGAAGGTTTGGGTGAAAAGTCAGTTGGAAATGAGTGTAAAATGACGAAGTAACATCTTTTGCAGTTTTTCGTTTCCTTGCTTCGTTGTTGAGATATTTCAGTTTGTTTGATATGCAAATTAACATTTTGACGTCAGATATGACCTCAGATGAGATATCAGAGAAGGTTGGATATATTTGCTATCACCAAACATAATCACTTCAAAAGAAACACGTACATGCATGCTTTTCCCTTATTTCATATAGGAACTAAATGATCTGCACCATGACAACCAATTTTTTGACCAATTTGCCTCAATCCTGATTGGCTCTCGCGTTGATTTTGGGCTTTTTGACCGGTCTGCGCCATGGCAACCATCATTCCTGACTCAGCTGAGATATACTAGTAATTTATTCATTGAAGGCTTCTCACTTCTCACAGCTGTGTTTCAGTCATGAGTTTCGTATAAGCATTTTCGAACGGGTTTTAGCTGCTTTTAACAGCAACGATGAAGAAATACTGCGAAAAATCTACGACGACTTGTCCTCTAGATTACACTGTCACCGATTTATTTCAAGCGAGGAACATTTAGACGCGATTGGAAGCATTTCGAGTTTCTGAATTTTGGCGCGGAGTCATTTATTCCCCCACTGCTGTAAGGTAAGACTGGAAAGTTAAGATCGTCTGGTTTCATTTCAAATCTACAAACAGTCTAGTGTCGAATATATGTGTTTTTGTCCAGTCTCAATATTGTATTATTTATCATTTTGCGTCCTAGTGAAGTCCAGGGGCTCTGGAAGCAGCGGGTGTCCGGATACGCGCACTTTCTGGACTGTGGGTGTCTTACATAAGAAGGACACCCACAATATTTTAGACATTTTGGAAACTATCTGTAACTCTTCACAAATTGTTCAGTATATTGTTCAATAATAAAAGTTTTTGAAGTTGTTGTGAACTTGTGATGTTATCTTGTATGTTATGTATATATAGTTAAAAAACTCATCAATAATTCATGAGGAAAACACAAAGAAAAATCATAACCGTATCGTGGTTTTATATGTGATAAAATTTTCTCCTGATTTACATAAACTTTAGCTTTGATTTTCTCGCCTTAGACAACGTTATTTTTCAAAATTACTACGCCAACGAACTTACCAAATGGTGATCGTTTTTTAAGCCATTCAAAACACTCGCAGAACGTGTTTTATCAGATCTAAAACACTCGGCTTCGCCTCGTGTTTTATATCTGATAAAACACTACTGCTCGTGTTTTAAATAGTACTTATTAGTTATCTATTATATTCTCTGAAGGGCGTAACACTTTAGTACGTTCGCGAGCTTGGTGCAACAGACGTTTGGTATATAGACGTCAATTACTCAGTAATTGAGCTTGACGAACGTCTACCAAACGACTGTTATGTACGAGTCAAATCCAACTCCGATCATCCCCCCCCCCGGCAAACCCCGGGCATTTGACCCAAGGTGAGCTCCGTATAGGCGGGAATTTGACGCAAAGCAATCCCACCCGGTCGGGCATTTGACTATTGAAAAAAGTTGATCAGCGATTGCACGTTAAAAAATCTCCTCGTTTTAGCCATCTCTTCAGTTCTGCATGATCTTTTCTGTCGATATTCCACGTGAACATTTGAAAATGCCGTTGTTTAAAGTCTGGAATGCAAAGGACGTTGAAACTTCATGGTAGTGAATTTTTTGTTGTCTATGAATGAAATATTTCAAACAAAATCTTTTAATAGAGCCTTGACAGTCCCAGACGGTGGGGCATTTGACTGTGTTTTCGGTCCGCATAGTGGGGAATTTGACCAAATTTTTTTGGAAAAGTCAAATTCCCGGGGGTTTGCCCGGGGGGGGGGATGATCGCAATTGGAATTGACTCAAACATAAGGTTAGATATACTGCCGAAACAGAGAACGTTGGTCAGAGAGAAAAGTTTACTTTTATTTCACTATTCTTACTAAGGTTGTTTTTTTTTGGTGACCTATAAAATCCAACTTTATATATGGCGTATACAATAGAGGAATTAATTGTTAGAATATTTGTCGAAATTTATTCCCAATTATGCAAAAATCGTTGAACCATGCACTTTGGTGTTTTAACACGTAGTGATGTAAAGAGGCATTGGGGGAATGAGCAAGTATGCACGCTGAATTTATCCAGATTTATCAGAGGCTATAAATTGTGTTGGCAACTATTCAAGTTTAAATATTGGTGGGTTGCAATCAATCCCCTGAGATTTAGAGGACAAAGGCACAGCGGCCATGTTGGTTTGGTAACCACATGGCCGCCATGACGTAACGTGCAAGCCAGCAATTAGTGTTGGCACACATGACCGGGATGCCTGTGATAGTTCCTACAGTATATTTTGCCAGTAAACAAGGCTGCTTCTTCCAGTCGAAATATAATCGTCTTCGTATAGACGCAAACATTTATTTAAAAAAAAGACAGGGAAAAGGCAGACAGGAAGTAGTGTACGTATTCGTCCAGCGGAGTACAGTTTCTTTGTTTACTCTGCACACGCGTTGACGCGTGTGGTTTGTGATTGGTCGCTTTTGACAGCTAGTTTATATAGAAGCAGTATTCAAATTTCAAAGGAATTCGTGCAAGCGCCGATCTCTTTCACCTCCCGCCTCGCCTCCCATGCAGAGAGCCTTGTTCGCAGGCTAACAAAAAACCTTGCAACACACCAAGAAGAACAAGAGGGATCACTGTGCGAGGCTCCAGTCAGCGCGAGAAGAAAGCCGGACAACAACAGGCTGTCAACACAACTCCAACCTCAACAGAATTCAGATGCCCGGTCTGCCAATGACCAGAGTCATGCATCAACGGGATCTCCAACATCATTGGATTGCGCGCGTGGCAGCCAATTCGGACTCTGGAATTATTAATGCTTACCCTGGCCTTTCTATGCACGCGCTTACCCTTTCTATGCATGCATGCATGCTTACCCGCCCCACACAGTCGCACTCCACAAACTACTATGCACAAACACCCCCCTAATGTTGGGTCATTGTCAAAAGTCATCGCAACTTCCCTTCTGTTTTGAGGCAATAATGCAATATCACTACTATACGAAACTATACCATTCTCCGAACTTATTAACTAAACTTGTCAACTCTTATTCGAGACAGCCAAGGTTTCGAGATAAGCAAGTTTGAGAAAGCGAGATTCTACGTTATATATATGAACGCTAGAAGCATATTTATAAGCGAGTCATAAGAACGTCTGCGAAAGAGGAGGCAACACAACTAATAGCAGAATATCACTGACCTTCACAAAATTAGGGGGGAAAATCATTAACTATGCATCCTTATAAATTAACTTTTTTCAAGACATATAAGGTCATTTAATATAACATTAATTATGCTATGAGTCACAGCTTATATGTTCTTCGTTCATCTTCCTCGAGATGAATTACCACGGCCATTTATATCACATTATCATGAATGCACCATAATCAGATTTAATATCATGCTTATGAAAATTGAAAAATAATACCCTTACCTCATGATTTTAACCGCGGACTATTATCTTAAACCGTCCTTGCAGGCTTGGCGTCTAAATATATAAGTCCCTCTGGGACTGTGAAGATGAATATGTACGTGTGTTACAAACGCAATATCATTATGTATATTTCAACAACAGCCACTCTATAATTTGCATACATGCAGGACAATTGGTTCTGTTTTGTTTTGGGTACAAGTAATGAAGAGGAAGCAACAAAGCTTGAGTAGTTTCCTATTGTCTTGAAAAGTGGCGCGTGGCCATAGCCTAGTTGAATTCGCCACAACAGCGCGAGTTACCCGGCAAGAGAGTGTTTATATGGGAATATTTTCATCCCGGCACGCCGAGGTCTCGGCTGTTTTGCCGGGATCTCGGCTAGCCGAGTTACCCGCCTGTCTCATATAAACACTCTGCCGACTTGGTCAGTTGCCGAGTAACTCGCCTAGCCGGGTAACTCGGCTCCATATAAACAGGCCCTTAAATACTTAATTTTCACTTCATCGGCATTTTAAAGCTTGAACTAGCTATATTCTAAAGAGAATTTCGAAATCACAGCAAATGACTATACATGCATGTTAATTCTTGTATATAACAGTCTGTACAGTACTGCGCATGTACGAAACTAATGTTTATTTCCTTATTTAAAAAATATATATATACTGATTCCTTATTCAACATTGTATGGAATGTGAAACATTCTAATGCGTGGGCGGCTTTGCCAAGTAACTCTCATATAAACACTCATCTTTTTTCAACTCGGCTTGCTGGGTAACTTGCCTAGCTGGGTAACTCGGCTCCATATATACGTTTGTCTTATTTGAAAAAAAAAGAAAGAAATCGCTTAAAATGATAGAGTAACATCTTTTGCAGTTTTTCGTTTCCTTGCTTCGTTGTTCAGTGAGATCTTTCAGTAAGTTTGTTCCGTGGTTTGTTTGACATGGTCTACATAACATATAATTGGCGGCACGCGCCCAAACATTTCACACATTCTGATCGCATTTTGTTCCTGTGGCGACACTGAAATGCCGCATGGCATAGGACAAAACATGGACTGGACTAATTGGACTCCAACATGGACTCCAAAAAAAATTTGGAAAAATTTATAAAACACATATATGTATTATATATTTATAATTATATTAAGTCCAGTGATTAAACCAGTGATTAAATGATTTGCCAAATTGTCTCAAACACACAACATCTAGAATGTTTGCAGATGACACCAGCTTAACAGATGTGGGTGAAACATTAGGTGAAGTGGAGGAGAGGGCCAATGAGGACCTGATAAATGTCCGAAAGTGGCTGTCTGTAAATAAACTTAGTTTAAATATAGCGAAAAGCCGAAAACTGAGTATATTCTGATTGGATCACGGTATAATTAGATAAATAACATAGATGTCCAACCTAGAGTCAAAATTGATAGCCAACCTATTAAAAGAGTGAAACATGCCAAAGTGCTTGGAGTTCAGATTGACGAGCATATTTGGGGAAAACATATTGAATGCATTGCCAGTAAAATATCGTCAGGCATTGGGCCATAAGAAAACTTAAAGAATTTGTTGATCGAAATACCTTGGTATTGGTATACCATGCTTTAATCCAGCCTCATTTTGATTACTGTTGCGAAGTTTGGGACGCACTTGGCAAAGGCCTTAGTGAACGTCTTCAAAAACTACAAAATAGAGCAGCCAGACTTATTATGAATTTTAAAAATGAATGTGGACAGTCAATTTTGGCTTGTGATGCTCTTGGTTGGATATCGCTTAATGAACGTAGGGCACAAATGAAAGCCAGGCTCGTGTACAAAACGGTCAATGAATTAGCCCCTCAAAGACTGTGTAACATTTTTCAAAATTCGAACACAGTAAGTGATTACAATTTGAGGGGTTCTTCGACTAGGCTTTTTATTCCCAGGCTTAGGACAGAATTCCTAAAAAAAAGTTTGAGTTATAGTGGGGCTCAAATATGGAATCAGATACCGGAAGAGATAAGAAGGAAGAGATTTATTGTTAGCTAAATATTCGTTATTATATATAGAAATTAATTAGAATAGAAATATTTTAGCAGTATATCTAACCTAAGTTACTATATTTTAATATTAGTTTAGTATCAATTTGTAATTTGTAACATTAATGTAGCACACCTCTTTTGGAAATCAGCTGTAAGTTGAAAAGACTAGTGTGTTTAAATAAAGTTGGACATCAGTGCTGTACGTCTTACATCAACATATTAGGTAAGCACTTCGTTCAAAACAAAGAGGAAATAGTTGTTTCTCAAAGCGGCAGAGAATGGAAAGCGTGCATCAAAACGGCTTTCACACGATCAGTCAGACATAACCTTCTGATCCCCATTAAGACGCTCAGTGAGACTCACATGATTTGAACATAGGTTGAATATGTGTACAACGCACAACCTTCTGATCACCAGTGAGACGCTCTATAACCATTGAGCTACTGAGACTCAGATGATTTGAACGTAGGTTGAATATGTGTACAACTCACAACCTTCTGATCACCAGTGAGACGCTCTATAACCATTGAGCTACTGAGACTCAGATGATTTGAACATAGGTTGAATATGTGTACAACCCACAACCTTCTGATCACCAGTGAGACGCTCTATAACCATTGAGCTACTGAGACTCAGATGATTTGAACGTAGGTTGAATATGTGTACAACCCACAACCTTCTGATCACCAGTGAGACGCTCTATAACCATTGAGCTACTGAGACTCAGATGATTTGAACGTAGGTTGAATATGTGTACAACCCACAACCTTCTGATCGCCAGTGAGACACTCTAACCATTGAACTACTGAGACTCAGATGATTTGAACGTAGGTTGAATATGTGTACAACCCACAACCTTCTGATCACCAGTGAGACACTCTAACCATTGAACTACTGAGACTCAGATGATTTGAACGTAGATTGAGTCCGATGTATGACATTATATACTGCTTTGTCCAAGTATGATGATATATATTAATGTCGTAACGGCATTTCCGTTTTGAGTTTATAGATCAACAAAATAACTTGCATGGTGGCATATAATTACGAATCGTTGGATTACTCGAATACGCCTCTGACAAAGGCCTGAGTCAACAGGTCGAAAGCTCAGCAATAAACGGTAAACGTAGTGTTCCCACAAATTCTCGCTTACTATTTTTTCACGACGCAAAAAATATTCAAGGAATTAATGAGGAAAATGTTCTTATACCTGTAATCACAGAGTTGCCACAATTTAAATGTTCTTAGTTCATTCATGCATCGATTCTCTTTGGTGTGTCGCGGTTAATAATTAACAAATAATTATTCCATTTTGCCGTTGTCGACGTTGTCTGTTTAGTGTTCTGGGCGAAACACACCCACACGCTTCCATCGAATTAATTTGGTTTGATAATAGCAAAAATATAGAACTTTTCTCGAGAACTCATTATGCACATGTGACGTCAAGTTGTTTAATTTGCATATCAAACAAACTAAAATATCTCAAGAACGAAGCAAGGAAACGAAAAACTGCAAAAGATGTTACTTTGTCATTTCAAGTGTTCTTTCAAATAAGACAAACTTAATTTTCGTTTCATAGACATTTTAAAACTACGTCTAGGGTACCATTTTTTTGTTAAACAACTAGCAACGGATATCGTTTATATAATTAATGAACTAATATGACGAATTGTTCGTATACTGTACATGTAGTACGTTTGCGAGTTTCGTGCAAGTGTAACCAAACGACTGTTATGAAACAACAGTGTTGAAACAACAGTCGAAAGTCAACTTACTATAATAAGGTTAGATATATACCATGGATAGTAAAATGAGTGGATTGGAAACTAATAGTCACGTGAGGTGTTTCCAGGCCGCAGATTGGCTGAAAAGCGTTTTTCTTTGCTCGAGAGATGTTGAAACCT
This sequence comes from Paragorgia papillata, assembly GCA_035771165.1. Taxonomy (NCBI): domain Eukaryota; kingdom Metazoa; phylum Cnidaria; class Anthozoa; order Scleralcyonacea; family Coralliidae; genus Paragorgia; species Paragorgia papillata. The sequence goes on from JAWNZC010000133.1 coordinate 365,800, forward strand.
AGCCTGGTACCCTGGCCCAATCAAAGAATATGGGCCAGGTAACCACTAAAGACTTCTGCTTTCCTATTGGTTGAAATTTTGTGTGTTTTTAGTGGCTATGAATAAAACTGCAATCGTCATAAGTGGATTTAGCCCTGATGACGCGAGAATGAAATTAGTGGTTACCTGGCCCATATTTCTTTTGAAATTGGGCCAGGGTACCAGGCTAGTTGAAACCTAGTTGCAAATTGTGATGTCACGAATGGCGTGAGCACGCTTGTTTTACTGAGGTTTTTAGTGAACTTTTCTTCAAATTCTTCATATCCTCACATTCAGATGACTATGTTGACGTTTCAAATGATTTTATCGCCTTACAAACCTGCCTAAGCCACAATCGACCGTTCGGGGTAAGCGTTGTTGATCTTTGTTTTGATGATTCCTGTGTTGTTTTGAAGAAACTGGCGTCCCCAAATTGTGCTTTGTTTTGCTCGGAATTTGGGATGCATATTTTAACTAGTAAACCTTGATATCTTCTTTTAAAATGAGTAAGAATAGACGGGCATTTTGTCGTATTGTGGCTTTGTCGTATTTACAGACAATTCGATTATCATTTTAGGCTGTATTAATCCCAAACTTTGAATATACTCGGGGTTTTTAAGTTTGTCAATTGCAACCAGGTTGTTATGCTCAAGCCATCAAGTTTCCAATCCAGTCTTTTTGCTATCCATGGATATACTGCTGAAACATAGAACGTAGGAGTCTAACGTTTCGGGCGAAGGCCCTTCGTCAGAGAGAAACGTGGGCCTTCGCTCAAAACGTTAAACTTCTACGTTCTCTGTTTCGGCAGTATATCTAACCTTACTATAAGTATATAGGTTACGGTTAGGTACCTCGAAGTAGAGATGAGCCTATTAATCGGAAACTAATCTGTAAAGCCGATTAATCGGCCAATTTAAAATAATCGGTAATCGGCCGATTATCGTGTAATAATCGGCAAAATAATCGGTGCATGTCTTAAATTAAGCTTTTCATGAACGACGCAAACACATATATACCATAAATCCGTAACTGCATCGTTTGTTATTCCCGATGTTTGCCACAAAGTTTACGAACTTCGCAAATTTGTTACGTATACACGCGTAAAAATCTCGCAAGTTGTTACAGCATTGTTGCCTGAACAATGCTGTAACAACTTGTTGACATATGTGAACAACAATGATAAATGAACAACATTGTTCATCATTGTTTTAACAAGTTGTAACAGCTTGATGAAACAACAACCGTTGTTCACGCATGTTGGAACAACCGAAGAACGTGTTGATACATCAACCATGTTCACCATTGTTGTAACATTGTTGTTCATCGTTGTTATTTCGTCATGCTGTTATACAACATGTTGTATCATGTACGAACAACGTTGTTGGCTGTAAAGAATGTGCTGTTGGAACAACTTGTTCATGACTGTTGATTTATCCGTGAACAAGTTGTTCGAACCATACGTGAACAACTTGTTGACAACTTGTTCACGGCGAGCAGCACAACATTGTTCACGCCTGTTGACAACCGTGAACAAGTTGTGCGTTTTTACGCGTGTAACAGTCGATCAAACAGCGAGCAATGCTACAACTCTTCTGTCAAAAGATTTGTAAAACGCTTTTGATTTAATGGTTTTGTAATGTGTGTGTCAGAATTGAGTATACTGTTTACTGTTTTATAAACTAATGTTAAATATTATAACAATTGTTGTTTACAAAGATTTGTCTCGTTTTTCTGACTTTTTATTGCAATTCTTAATCGGCGCAATTTTCGTAATCGGCTCATCTCTACCTCGAAGTTGGTTGACTAACCTACAGTATTACATAATTTAATGTAGTGTAATTTAGACACTCATTATTTGATTGCCATATATATATTTAGATATCATAATCATTCAGTACTTCTACATATATTTCCACACAACATATGCCACTACAGGCATAATAAAAGCTGTTATTAACGACGAAACAAAGTTTACACCGTGATTACTTAATATCGCTCTTCCACAAACATGTTTGGCAGTTGGAGAAGGTTCGTGTACTATTTTCTTTTTAACCTCGCAATAACCAGAATACTGTAGCTTTGCACCGATTATCGAGTCAATGAGGGACCCCAAGAAACCCCCAATCACCCCAGTTACCACTATCGGCCACTGGGGTGGGTACTTGTCGTGCGTCATGTTGTAACTCATGATCGCTAGCATGGTTAGGTAGTAAGCGCATCCGACAACACCACCACCGAGTACACTGGCCAGTGTTCCAATCATGGTTACCCCTCCATTTGTACCAACTGGTACCTTCCGCCACGTTGTCACCAGGCGAGGGTTGGTGGAAAATACAGAACCAATTTCCGATGCCCACGTGTCACCGCTGCTACAAGCTAATGAACCTAGCAAGGCCATGGAAAACATCGAGGCATTGAAGTCGTGAGCAAAGTCTATGGGTCGTTCACCACAGCCAACCTCAATGAGATAAAGTACAGCTGCAACAGAAGCAATACCACCATTGCACATGACTTGAACCCAGTTACGTTGGCCACCTGTTAGTGTAAGAGAACAAACAGATCCTCTTTAAGCCCTAATCAAACGAGAACGCAAGTCATCGCAAGTTTTAGCTTGTGCTTGCTTGTGTCTTGTTTGACTGCCAGCTTGCAGTGACTTGCATTAGCTTGCAACTAATTTGATCTTGTTCAAATTTCATTGCAAGTTTTCTTTAGCATGCGGGAGCTTGCAAAACGTTTGAACACAAAACACAAGTCGATGGAAGTCTTTCGTACTCCATCACCATAGAAACTACCATGAGAATTAGCGAAAAGGTGTGGGAACTAGCGGAAGTGCAGAACTTGCGACGACTTGTGCCGACGTTTGACTAACAACGTAAGCTAAAGGGCCGACCATTTGACTTTGGAGGGGGTTGGGTGATTTCAGAAAAAAAGATCCTGCAAGGAGGTTTGGGACAAAGAAAAAAAGCATGCATTGAATCACAAAGAGAAAAAATATCCTACATCAAGTTTGAGCAAGAAAAATATTGCATCACTTTTCAAAAACAAAATTGAACGTTAATAGTTTATTATTTTAAAAAGTAAACATGTAGGATAATAATCAGTAATCATCAATCAATAAATAATGACCAATTAATCACCAATAAATACTCACTAATCAAGATTAACCAATCACCAATCAATATTCACCAATCAATAATCACCAATCAATATTCACCAATCAATAATCACCAATCAATCACCAATTAATAATCACCAATCACCAACCAATATTCATTAATCAGTAATTATCAATCAATAATCACCAATCTATAACCACCAATCAATCACCAATCAGTAACCACCAATCAATAAACACGGATGAATAATATCAAAATGTTCATCGATCGATCGATAATGATTTACATAGGTCATACTTGAATGGTTACACTTGAATAACTTGATAACTTACAATATTTCAAATCTTAAGTACCTTAATTAATTTGCTTAGAAAACTTTGACTATTGCCTTTAAAACAGTTAATGTACCGAAAATTTAAATTGGCGGAACGAAAGTTCTTTGAAGTAAAATTTGCAACTTTACAAGTTACAAATTAGTTACAAATCTCAGTCGCTCTCCTCTACTAAACAACGCTAAATCTTCGGGTTTTTTTGTTAAAATTCAAACACTAACCTTCTTTAAAATCATCCTCAACGTTCCGTTTCACATCAGCTTTGAGTTTCGTCACACACGACGCCAAGACGAAGAAAGCAAAGAGAGCAGAGAAGAAGCAAAGATTGGAGAACGTGAGAAGAAATCCAACGACAAGAGACGACCATGCACCGCTCAGACTCAAAGATTTTCTCTTGTATCCACGGTTGACAATCAACAACGGCATAGCAATCGACACAGTCAAGCGAACACCAAAGGGAATACTCATTTTTGAGGAGAATCACTCGATTTTTAATCAGATCCGTACAAAATCTAACACGAGGTGCCAGGTACGGGGCTGTCCAATGTCCATTTTTGAAACATGTGTATCCGATATCTCGACCAGGTAGTTATCTCCTGTAGGTCCATTCACCGAGGGTTTTAAAACCGTCCGGTAAAACGTCCTGTGTTCTGCGAAACGAGGGAAAGGGGGGGGGGGGGGGGGGGGTTTGTCCCTAGAGATGTTTTTCAAATTCAACCAGAGTAAGAGAGTAAGCACAATTTTGTTGATTGGCAACATAACCCAACGTAATTATGACATCATCAAAATTATTATATGACGTCAACATGACGTCATAATTTTTATGAAAAATTAAAAATTACGTTTAATTACGCGTTTAATTTCAAAATTACGTTTAGATTATAGTAATTTGGCTAATTTGGGGTTTTCAAATTTAATTTAAGGTGGCTCCATACAGTTTCTTGAAAAATGGAAAATACAATTTTTGAGAGTCCAAGACACGTGCATAAACAATTCGGAAAAAGAATAAAACTAAATGTTATGCATAGTTAAACATTCTGACAATCAAAGACTGTTACCAAATAAATAGCAACAGTTGTTGCTATGGCAACAATGACATTTCAAAATGGCTGCCAATCCCCTAATTTTTTTTTCATTAAAACTTTTCTTGAAGTATGAGTAATCAATAGGCCGATTTTAAAAAAATTCTGTAGAACGAATAATTTTTTTCCCGGAAAAGTTGTTAATTTTTAAAAAATTTGGTTCTACAGAATTTTTTTACACAATAAAACAGAATTTGGAATGTACTCTGAAGTCTGAAAGACTGAAAATAGCTAGACAAAATTTGATAGTAACTTTAAAAACTCACTAATAATTCACGAGGAAAACACAAAAGAAATCAGTTTATACCTTCTTTAAAGGTGCCCTCCAGTACGTTCTGCGCATGTACGAAACTAATGTTTACATCTCTATTTAGAAAAAATATACTGATACCTTATTCAAGATTGTAAGCTTTTCTTGCTTCCTCTTCATTACTTGTACCCAAAACAAAACATTAATGAGAAGAAATAGAAGAAATCCGAAGAGATATCCTCGCCGAATCGCTTGGTTTTCTGCCATGTTGTTTTACACTGAGCTGAGTACTTCATGTAATTATCTATGAATGTCATGTTTGATAAACAAAGATTCGGATCATGCGCAGAACGGACTGGACGGCACCTTAACACTTTGAAGCCTGGACCTCTCTCTAGCCAGAGTAAATCTTAAAGACTCGTCGTCAGGCTTCAAAGTGTTAAAGAGAGATAGATAGGTTTTAACTGAACCTCTCCCTGTGCTGAGTAAAATCGTCTGGCGTTAGCCAGAATAGAATACTAAAGACTCGTCTTCAGGCTTCAAAGTGTTAAAGAGATAGGTTTTAACACTTTGAGGCCTGGACCTCTCCCTGTGCTGAATAAAATCGTCTGGCGTTAGCCAGAGTAAATCTTAAAGACTCGTCTTCAGGCTTCAACGTGTTAAGGTGAGATAATACGGGTAACATTTTTCTTCAACTTGCAACACAACTTTGTTGCGTTGCAAGTTGAAGAGCGTTGTTGCACGTATTACCACCCACCTAAATTGACCGTACCGAAAAAGATGGCGACTTGTACATTTAACCACAATCCTTTGTGTGCAGTAAATATTATTTCTTGCAGAATTATCGGAAGATAGGTCTTTAAAAAGATCAACTTTGGTAGGAATGAAGTTCTTGCTTACTTAATCCATCTTAGTATGATAAACAATGTTTAGTTGTTATTTAAGCTGATCTGAGGTCGCAAAGCATTGTGGTTAAATGTACCGCCGCCAACTTTTTCGGTATCGTCAATTATCACGCAACAATAGATTTTGTTACAAGTTGAAAAAATTGTTGAAAAAAGTAGACAGACGCCAGTTCCACTTGCTGCAACATGCTGATTCAACGTGCAACAAAATCATTGTTGCGTGACAGTGTTTAAGGTGGTTGGTAACACGTGCGACAACGCTATTCAACTTGCCGAGTAATTAATTGGCATGTGCGGAGGCAATGGGCCAACCTCGTTCCCAGGGCCTTTTTTGAGCGGACGAGGACACGAGCTGAGAGAAAAAGAGAAAAAGTGATAATACAACTAAAATAAGTAATTAATGGTAAAGAGCCCACGTTTGCAGTAAGCGACGGATTATTAAGTTTGCGTATATATTAAAAGAGTTTCTGTAATAAAGCCTGCTTCTCACTTCTCGTAAGAATTGGGGATTTTTCCTGGCGCCGTTCAATTGGGGACACTTCATGTAATACAAAAGTATCGGGGACCCGCAGTCCAGTTATATAGAGGTCAGTGTAACAGTTCTCTTGGTTTGCCATTCGGAAAGCGTCGACGTTTACGATGTTAATACGAAGCTCGGCCGAACATCAACTCCAAACAATGTACAATATTATATAACTGAACCACATATTTTGACGTATATAACATGTGTAGAATCCATTGACGTTACAGTGGTGAATAATTTCTATATCTGTTTGAAATTCGCTTGGCTTTCAATGTAATGTACTTGGTTAATTTCCTAACATTGCTATCCACCAGAAAAACCACAATCTTCCCAAGTGTCACGCATCGGTGATTCACAGACATCCGTTATCTTTCCAAGTGATCAGTTCACGTCTCTTTTCAATACTTTATAAAGAGAATTTCTCCCCCAGTTCACCAGAAATCACCGCAACTTTACACCAGCGCTCAAAATGGTCTGGCCTATTCTCAAACAGGCTGAAATTTGTATACGTTTTTCGGCTTCTTATTTAATAATTTCTTGTCTTGTTTGTGACGCGACGGCTGACCCAGTAAACCACCTGTTGCAATCTCTTATGCAAAGTGTATGTTTTTAAATTTAAAGCCGGACGTGACCTTATAAATCGTTAAAGTTAAAAACCGCCCGTTTCAAATATGTCGTTAAGATTTATTACCGCGCGTTTTCGAGTCCCGCTTGGGAACTCGAGTAAAATAGCTCGAAGAACATTTACACTCAATTCTCATATCCGAGCTAGCATATTCATCTCTTCTTTTAAAGTGCCACCAACCCCAAAATGTTTTTTGCACGAATAAACATCGCCAATCCAAATGATGAAGAATGCAATATAAATTAACTAAATTGGTAAAATCCTCCTGATTTAAGAATCGATTGAAGTGGCGATAATGACGGACACGACGGAGCACTTGGGAGACTGCGTCGAGAAGGGTTTGTGACGTAATACCAGGAATTCTATATTTTTTTTTACTGTAAAGTAAATAGGAAAGAACGTACCCAGGTTACGTTAATAGCCAGTTTGGCGATATTTTTCATTTTAATTATTTTATTATAGTTCCAGTGTACTACACTTCATAGATTTTTGAAGACGAATTCCTGGTATTACGTCATACGCATCCTATACCCATTCCCCTCACTGCTCCGTCATGGGACAAACAGATGCGAAATTTTGCAAGTTTGAAGGTGCATAAAAAATGAAAGAAGTGTTCAATAGCAGAAAAGATATGTTGGTGCTAATATACTCAACAAAGGCTATTTGAATCCCAAGAAATTTTTTTTGGGGGGTTAGTAGCACTTTAAAGCCCTAATCAAACGAGAACGCAAGTCATCGTAAGTTGGCAGTCAAAATTTCTGTGGCGGCCGTTCGAACACCCAAACGAACAAAATAAAGGTTTCATGAGTGTTTTAAACGGAGGCTGAGCGGTCTCATAGTCGCGATTCGATATAATTGACAACAAAACAACCAAAAGGGAAACATTTTGAAAAGAATATAATTTTTAAGAATATAATTTTTTTATTTTTTTTTTATAATTTTTAAGAATATAATTTTTTTTTTTTTTATTTATTTATTTTTTTTTTTATTTAATTTTTTTTTAATTTTTAATTTTTATAATTTTTAATTTTTTTTGTATGTTGTTTTTGTGCGGGTCCGTACACCGAGTCCGTACGGTAAAGTACGGACTCGCACGTTAGCCAATCAGCGTTCAATACGCCAGTTCGGACTCGCAAGACATATAATAAATAATGTTATACATCGAACTCAACCTACGTTCAAATCATCTGAGTCTCAGTAGCTCAATGGTTAGAGCGTCTCACTGGTGATCAGAAGGTTGTGGGTTGTACACATATTCAATCTACGTTCAAATCATCTGAGTCTCAGTAGCTCAATGGTTGGAGCGTCTCACTGGGGATCAGAAGGTTGTGGGTTGTACACATATTCAACCTACGTTCAAATCATCTGAGTCTCAGTAGCTCAATGGTTAGAGCGTCTCACTGGTGATCAGAAGGTTGTGGGTTGTACACATATTCAATCTACGTTCAAATCATCTGAGTCTCAGTAGCTCAATGGTTAGAGCCTCTCACTGGTGATCAGAAGGTTGTGGGTTGTACACATATTCAATCTACGTTCATCAAATCATCTGAGTCTCAGTAGCTCAATGGTTAGAGTGTCTCACTGGTGATCAGAAGGTTGTGGGTTGCACACATACTCAACCTACGTTCAAATCATCTGAGTCTCAGTAGCTCAATGGTTAGAGCGTCTCACTGGCGATCAGAAGGTTGTGAGTTGTACTCATATTCAACCTACGTTCAAATCATCTGAGTCTCAGTAGCTCAATGGTTAGAGCATCTCACTGGCGATCAGAAGGTTGTGGGTTGCACACATATTCAACCTACGTTCAAATCATCTGAGTCTCAGTAGCTCAATGGTTAGAGCGTCTCACTGGCGATCAGAAGGTTGTGAGTTGTACTCATATTCAACCTACGTTCAAATCATCTGAGTCTCAGTAGCTCAATGGTTAGAGCGTCTCACTGGCGATCAGAAGGTTGTGAGTTGTACTCATATTCAACCTACGTTCAAATCATCTGAGTCTCAGTAGCTCAATGGTTAGAGCATCTCACTGGCGATCAGAAGGTTGTGGGTTGCACACATATTCAACCTACGTTCAAATCATCTGAGTCTCAGTAGCTCAATGGTTAGAGCGTCTCACTGGCGATCAGAAGGTTGTGAGTTGTACTCATATTCAACCTACGTTCAAATCATCTGAGTCTCAGTAGCTCAATGGTTAGAGCATCTCACTGGCGATCAGAAGGTTGTGGGTTGCACACATATTCAACCTACGTTCAAATCATCTGAGTCTCAGTAGCTCAATGGTTAGAGCGTCTCACTGGCGATCAGAAGGTTGTGGGTTGTACACATATTCAACTTACGTTCAAATCATCTGAGTCCCAGTAGCTCAATGGTTAGAGCGTCTCACCGGCGATCAGAAGGTTGTGGGTTGCACACATATTCAACCTACGTTCAAATCATCTGAGTCTCAGTAGCTCAATGGTTAGAGCGTCTCACTGGCGATCAGATGGTTGTGAGTTGTACACATATTCAACCTACGTTCAAATCATCTGAGTCTCAGTAGCTCAATGGTTAGAGCGTCTCACTGACGATCAGAAGGTTGTGGGTTGTACACATATTCAACCTATGTTCAAATCATCTGAGTCCCAGTAGCTCAATGGTTAGAGCGTCTCACTGGCGATCAGAAGGTTGTGGGTTGTGCACATATTCAACCTACGTTCAAATCATCTGAGTCTCAGTAGCTCAATGGTTAGAGCGTCTCACTGGCGATCAGAAGGTTGTGGGTTGTACACAACATATTCAACCTACGTTCAAATCATCTGAGTCTCAGTAGCTCAATGGTTAGAGCGTCTCACTGGTGATCAGAAGGTTGTGGGTTGTACACAACATATTCAACCTACGTTCAAATCATCTGAGTCTCAGTAGCTCAATGGTTATAGCGTCTCACTGGCGATCAGAAGGTTGTGGGTTGTACACATATTCAACCTACGTTCAAATCATCTGAGTCGCAGTAGCTCAATGGTTACAGCGTCTCACCGGCGATCAGAAGGTTGTGGGTTCGAGTCCCGCTTGCGAACTCAGAATATTTTTCTAAGTAAAAAAAAAAATAGCTCGAAGGAACATTTACACTCACAGCATTTCTTAAATGCAGCTTAATCTGCATATCAAACAAAGTGAAATATCTCAACAACGAAGCAAGGAAACGAAAAACTGCAAAAGATGTTACTTTGTCATTTTAAGTGTTCTTTCAAATAAAACAAACTTAATTTTCGCGGCTTTAAAAATCTATTTAATATTGAACAGATTCAGATTTTTAAAACTGAAAACACTCGCTTCTTTATCGCATTATTTACAGTTTAACCACGTAAATTAAAATTTGCAAAACTTAAAAAAAAAAGTCTATTTGTGTCCCAGTTTTCAATACTGGTAAAAATTGACTTTGGAAACAATGTTGAATCATTACCGAACAACAGAAGTGGTTCAGTTATTCATAAAATTTCGGGGTTGGTTCTAGCACAGCTACCGCTGGCAAGGTTTTGCTGGCCCGTCTCGGGTTTGACGTGCCACGCCCACTCTGTGTAGCCGAGTTGACAGAAGACTGGGTACTAGAACGCGGGGATTGAAACAAGGCTGTCTTTTTCACTGGCTGTCGTTTTTGTGTTTGAGCAAAACCTCTAGTGGGTCCAGCCGATCTCGAAGATGCTTCGTACGTTTCTTGAGCTTTCTATAAATTATTATCATTTTAAGATAATTCTTTTCAGTTCGCGTATCACGAATGCGTTCAAAAAACATCTAAAAATACTATTGAATGTCTACCCAAGACGTTTGACCTTTCAAGTTAGAAAAACGAGGTCCTCACAACCCAATGTAACGGGTTGAAGTTTCAACCCGCTGTATCAGGTTGACATCCTCGACCCGATGTAACGGGTTGACGTTCTCAACCCGCCGTGTATCATGTTGACATCGTCGACCCGATTTCACGCGTTGACCTACTCAACCCGCTGTATCAGGTTGACATCCTCGACCCGATCTTACGGGTTGACCTACTCAACCCGCTGTATCAGGTTGACATCCTCGACCCGATTTCACGCGTTGACCTACTCAACCCGCTGTATCAGGTTGACATCCTCGACCCGATCTTACGGGTTGACCTACTCAACCCGCTGTATCAGGTTGACATCCTCGACCCGATTTCACGCGTTGGCCTACTCAACCCGCTGTATCAGGTTGACATCCTCGACTCGATCTTACGCGTTGACCTACTCAACCCGCTGTATCAGGTTGACATCCACGTATTACGCATGCGCTCGTTCAATATGCATTTTCAGTGTACGGTAGTTAACGTAGTTTGACTCAACTATCTAGGTAGTAAAATAAAAGTTATACAATTTAGAGCTTAAAAATAAATTTAAATACCTTTTCTCAATTAACAATTAACCTTTGTTTTATCTGGATATCTCAAACTCATTAATAATTCATGAAGAAAACACAAAGGAAATCAGTACCGTGTCTGTGGTTTGGATATCGGAGGAAGAAATTACATAAATGAAGCAAACTTTCATCTTGATTTTCAAGACAAACCGGTCTCGGTGTTTGGATATCCTGATGAAACACTCCTCCTCGTGTTTCTCAACCCCCCTGTATCCGGTTGATACAACGGGGTCCTATGTATCCAGTTGAGACAACCGGATCGGGTGCCAACTTGCGGGTGCCCTATAAACTGAACCCTCTATCGATAACTGGCAATGGGTTACCAATCCAAGATGGCCGTTTATGGGCCCATTCTCCCATAGTAGAAACCGCTGATATTTTTCTCAAAAATGAATTTATACCTAAATTGATCGGCCTGCAGGCGCGGGTGAGCCCACAGTCAAGTAAACATATTGGACAGAATGCGGTCAGCGGTCGCTATCATGAGGGAAAAAGACCCATATTTGCGTCATCTTTGTACGGTCGCTTTTTACATGGGCCCGCAGTCCAGTTATATATCTTGTATCGGTTACACTTGTCAGTCATTGACAACATTTTTTAGTTGACTTTGACAATGTAAGAGTATGACAGGATTATTTTTATCTATATAATACCATGATTGACTCGTTTTCTTTTGTTCTCACCGGGTAATTTAATCTCTAAATTTCCCCCAAACAGGGGAAATTTCTAATTTTTCCCTCTAACAGGGCAAATTTCTAATTTCCCCCTCATTAGCATGCATGACCAAACATCCAAACAGTACTCTCTTACACAACAAAGAAATGCATTATTATAAGATAATCATGGTATTATAAACTAATACTATATGACATGTCGGGAAATTAGTGATTAAATGTCCCCAAAAGCCGAGGGAGAATTTGTGAAAGTTACTATTTAAATTAAAATTCCACAAATCCTGCCTCGGCTTTCGGGGACGTTTAATAACTAATTTCCCTCATTTCATGGTATTACTTATAATAATTCTGAAATTATGACGGTAGATCGAGTTATTGTCACGTACCTGTGGTGCTTGGAATCTTCTCTTGGTACCTCTTGAGGTTGGGTTGTTTTTAAGAGCCTTTGATATGAAGAACTTGAAGAGGTTTGACTTTGTAAAGAACGGATTGTAAACATCTTGAGTAGGCAACTAGAAATGTAAGGAAAAATTATTGTAAGACAGTGAACTCAGGGTACTGTACTGTACTGCACTGCACTGCACTGCACTGCACTGCACTGCACTGCACTGCACTGCACTAGCACTAAAATAGCACTAAAAATTAAGTTGGTCTAATTTGAAAGAACTCATAAAATTGTAATAGAACATCCTTTACAACTTTTTCGTATCTCTCTTCGTTTTCAAGATATTTCAATTTGTTTGATATGTAAATGAGATGGTCTCTGACCAGAGAGGAAGTTTAACAAAAGAATCTCATTAGCAGCTATTGTATTTGGAGTATGTTTTCCCCCAACATTGGATGAGATTCGAACCCACTACCTTTGGTTTACTAGTCCAACACTCTACCAACTGAGCTACCATGGCCATGTTCGAATTGTGTAATACAGTCGGACCCGTATAATTAACGGACACCTCTCTTAAGCGGACACCTAGGCGAGGTCCCAGTAATTTCTTTAAAGTGTTAATGAAAGGAAAATTAAGTTTGTCTTATTTGAAAGTACTTTTAAAATGACAAAGTAACACCTTTTGCAGTTTTTTGTTTCCTTACTTTGTTTTTAAGATATCACAGTTTGTTTTATAAGCGAAACTAACCAGTGACGTCACGACGTGCATAATGACTTACCGGGAAAGGTTATATATCTTTGCTATTATCAGACGGAATCACTTCGAAGCAGTTGTGTGTGTGTTCTTCCCTTACAACAACGAAAGTATACATTCTCAACTGATTTCGTTTAATAATAGCAAAGATATATAACCTTTCCCAGTAAGTCATTATGCACGTTGTGATGTCACTGGTTAGTTTCACATATCAAACAAACTGAAATATCTCAAGAATGAAGCAAGGAAACAAAAAAACTGCAAAAGATGTTACTTTGTCATTTTAAAAGTACTTTCAAATAAGACAAACTTAATTTTCGTTTCATAAGCACTTTAATGAAACACTATAGTTACAACCCGTTTTAGGCGGACACCTTTTTAAGCGTAAACGGACACCAATCTTGGGTGCCAGTGAGCAAATTAACCTCTCTTAAAAGCAGACAAATCCATATCAAAATTAACGTTTTCTTTAAAGTGTCACTAAGACGAAAAATCGTCAGTCTTTTTCTGATATAATCATAAAGTAGATTTAAAATGAGGATGAACGGCGTTTGTGGTTTGTAAATATCTCATCTCGTTCAAGAGATATTCACGTTTTTGAAATATGCAAATTATATGGCTGATGACGTCATTTTCTCCAAACGAGCGAAATGAAAATCGTAAAATTAGGAATATCTCTAGAAATAAACAATAGAAAGTGCTCAAATTTTGCATGCTTATAGTATTAAATAAAATACGTTTCACCGTGGAACTTTAGTTATTTTCGTGGAAAATTCTGGTTCCTGGCCCCATCCAATGATAAAATTAAATTTTCGTATTTATCAGCAATCAAGTAGCGTTTACTCCAGCGAATAAATGTGACGATTAGGGCTTATGTAGGCATTGTAATTCAAACGTTTAAATCTTTCTATTTTTAAACAATGAGGCAAAAATGATAACTCCCTTTTTAAGGTTTAGAGTAACCTGAGAGCATGCGCTTACCATGGCAATCACAAAAGTTCCACAGAGAAGTGTATTTTATTAGATACTATAATCATACAAAGTTTAAGCACGTTCTATTGTTTATTTCCAGAGATATTCCTTATTTTACGATTTTCATTTCGCTCGTTTGGAGTACATGACGTAATCAGCCATAAATTTGCATATTTCCAAAACGTGAATATCTCTTGAACGAGATGAGATATTGACAAACCGCAAACGCCGTTCACCCTCATTTTAAATGTACTTTATGATAAGATAAAAAAAAAGACTGACGATTTTTCGTCTTAGTGACACTTTAATAACAGTAACAATCAACACTTGAGATTAACTGAGAGAGAACACATGTTGAAGTCAGTTAGTGCTGCATTGATTGTTTTATAGAATTATAGTAAAAACAAACTACGTATACAGGGGGGTGTTTATATGGAGGAGGACCAGCCCTCTTGATAGGGCTAGCCCAGTGAACTCGAATGTAAGTTAAAATGTGATACCTGGAACGCTAACGTCCAGTCATTCGGGGGGCAAAAAGTGAGGCAAAACGTTCCAGGCCCTTGCGCGGTTTGCAGGTAGGATTCAGTCTCCCACAAAATGTTTTTTACACGGTCACCGGTCTTGAGCGAACTGCGAAGACTCGAAAAGGTTTGAAAAATTATTTATTGAATCATTTTATCACGCTTTGCTAAACGTGCATTTTAAATTTTGATTGGTTGTGCTATGCTGCCGAACTAATTATGCAGTGATTGTCTATTTGTTGCTATAGGAAAAGTCATTGTCTTTACAAAACGTGCACGAAGTTTGTCAGTGAAGAAATTAAATCAAATTTCGTTATATTATAAACCATATATATTAGAGTTTCGTCACTCCGAAGAGGATACAAAAAATCAACGCAAACTTAGTATAGAATATGCCGTTTAGGTTAGTACCAGTTTCATCAGTTCGTTTTGTTTAAAAAGCATTCCGCATTCGTACCGAAAACAACAACTAGCCATGACTAAACGTGAAAAATAAACAATCAAGTTGTCAGTTTATATTTCTTAAAATATCATTAGTTACAAAAGGCCGTTTGACAAAACTGAACAAGAAATTAAAGGAGCAGAAATAAGAAAATGACATTAGATGTATATTATGAAATATCAAGTATCAATACGTCTTCAAACTCGTACAAGAATAGCTTTCTCACTCTTGTTCTCACCTTTTCGGCTGGCTGTTTTCATCCTAGCCAGCAAAAGGACGTCTGTTTTCTCAGCCTATTTTCATCCCTAGCTTAATTTACTGTATAGTTTTGGACTGCTATACAGTAAATAAAACAAGAACAGCGCTGCACAACAACGGGAAACCATTAAATGCACGTTTAGTCTGATAAATAATTTTTTCAAACCTTTTTTCGAGCCTTCGCAGTTCGCTCAAGACGGGCGGCCGTGTAAAAAACATTTTGTGGGAGACTGAATCGTACCTGCAAACCGCGCAGGGGCCTGGAACTTTTTGCCTCACTTTTTGGTTCTTCGTTAGCGTTCCAGGTATCACATTTTAACTTACATCGAGTTCACTGGTCTAGCCCTACTAATAAGAGGGCTGGATTTCACCTCGCGTTGGCTTGTTTACCGACTTGTGCAGCTTTCCCACGAAGTCCGAAATCATGTTTTCGCAAACACGATTTGAATTTATAACAAACACATGAACAAACTCAACTTGTAAAATAAAAAGTTGTTAAAAAAATATCAGTAAAGGCAAACTTTACCGTGTATACTGAGCTTTCGATTTGCAAGCCTTCCTAAGAGGACCAGCCCTCGAGTGCGTTTACATGGGAAATTTCCAGCCCTCCTAGGCGAGATCTCGGGTTGTCAATAGCGAGATCTCACCTAGGCAGGCTGGCCCTCTTGTCATGTAAACGCAAACAAATTTTTACAAGGAATTACGCTGAGAGGCGGGATCTCGACACAGAGGGTCAGCCCTATCAAGAGGGCTGGCCCTTCTCCATATAAACACCCCCCTAGACACAAAAAGCTGGTCACCACATGCGTACCCCCTACTGTGCAAGCCCTTTTAAGCGGACACCCCTATTAAGGTGGCTCCCTACGGTAATTTCAATAGGGGACTGGTGACTAGAAATAGTATCGCTACGCATGCGTAAATAGCGATCTTGTCGATTCGAAATTCTATTACCGCGTCGACATGATGTTAGATTGTAGACGTTTTCTTCGGTGAATTTTGCTAAAATTTTGTAAATAAGTAGCTTATAAAAACTTCTAAAGTATATATAATTTTAAAAAATTTTCATAAGACAGAACTTTTATAAATCGATAATTTTTATAGCGAAAAATCTGTCCCTACAACCTCTCTGATTTTGTGCATGGATATTCTCCACAACAGTATCTATCATCTCAGCAATTTTTAAAAAATTTCACCGAAGCAAACTGAAGACATGCCGCTTCAATTATGCAATATTTGAAAATATCCCAAAGTTCCAACGTCATTATTACCATGGTAACAGCAAATAATCGAACTTTTTGGTAGGTATTTTGTATCTGCAGTAGTTCTGCCATAGTAGGGTCTACTTGATATTTATCTAATAAATTTTTAAACTTGTGAATAACATTAGATAATGAGCGTATGAAATAGCGCGTATTTATTGAAACTATAGGGAGCCAC